>OZ010795.1:526015684-526490684 GCA_963932465.1 Maratus speciosus | reverse complement strand
CCAACACATTCAGTATACTATAACAAAACTTCATAGTTCGCTAAGGTAAAAGATGATATATAAATGAACAATTTGGAAAACGTATAATGCATTGCCAGATTTCTGCTATTACCATGAATAGTCGTTAAAAAAAATGATTTTTTTGTGCAGCCCTGTATATGATCTTCAGATATGTATGCATACTACATAGTATGCTAAAAGGCAATTCAGTTAGACGCATACCAATGTTGAAAATTTGCATTCAGCAATTTCCGCCATTAAACGAATGTTGATGTGACATTTTTGCGACCCTGTATATTGTCTATAGAATTTATGCACGCCAAGTAATATTTAAAAAGAATTAGTTAATTTTAAAAACTCATATTACAACTGAAAATGCACTTTCAGCAATTACTGTTCGTAGGCTTCAATAGTTCATTTACCATTTTCGTCTTTACCAAATTCTTCCGTGTGTCCCTGTAAATGAACGAAAAATACTGTCCACACCATATTCTATAGAAAGAATCTTGCAGTACACCTCACTTATGTATATCATTTTCAATATATTTAAAATACTGTAATGTCATTAAAATACACGGGGAAAGATTTTTCCCCATAAACCGTAATGTAAAGAAATTCTTTTGAGTGGCCCTGTAAATTAAATGCTACACAATTCATTTTCAATAACGAACATACCATACTAAACCACAATAACATATATGAATTTCACGGAAATCGGTATTTATTTAGGCGAGTTAGAGCATAGATAGACAGACGGACGGACAAAAGGAATTCATAAACAATTTCCAATTATGTTGGAGAGTGTTAAAAATTAGATCAGTTTAATAAAGCATACAACGAAAAAAAAAAAACTTGCTTCCAATAATTATGGATATTAAACTTTTACCCGCCAACGTTCCACAAGTGGAACTTAAAGTAAGTGGTGCTGTATCTTTTTAAGTATTTGTTTAATCTGTTGGAAATGGAATTTAATGGGTTTTAATGGATTAAAAAAATATTTTTTTATAAATTTTTGGGGTTTCTATTTTGGGGCTTGTTGAAATGTAACAAAAAACGTAAAAGTTGTAGACTGTGCTTTTTACTTTATCTATAACTCTAAAATTCAAATGTGAGTACTGTGGTGATTATTATTGTATTATTTAGTGTTGTTTAATACGTTTTATGCATAAATGAATGTTTTATCTCATTTTGTTTTTGTTTTATGATCATTTGAATGCCAATGTTCCACGTGTGGAACGTTGGCGGTTCAGAGTACAAAATTATCTTATTGTTACACTTTTTAGGATCTTGATCATTTTTACTGGGCTCCCTCGGGCGATTATTTTTTATTATTTTCGTACCAATATTATTAAAGAATACATTTTAGGATATATATCTCTTGCACCTGTTGCCAAAGTGTCTGTGAAATATTTTTGAACCAATAAATGCCAATAAATTCTACAAAAGAATTGCAAAAATAAAAGGGAGGAGATTTTGATTATTATAGTGATGGCAAAGTTGTTTGTGTACGATGGAGTGACAACAGTGTCGGTACTGTTATACCAAATTGGGAAGCTAACACATCGCTAACTCAAAGTGGAACATGATATTCTCAAAAATTGAAGCGAGAAGTTCCAATCAAATAATCTCGATTGATTAGATTGTATAATTAAAATATGGATAGTGTAGAGTTTTTGGATTATTTGCTTGGAACATATAGTCCATTACTTCGATTATACAAATGGTGATGAAATCTGTTTGCAAATGAACTAAATATGGCTGTTGTTACTTGTCATGCATTAGGTTCAAAAGAAACCCTAAACCATTTGGAGTTTCGCTGTGAAATTGCGACTGTTGCCATAAAAATTGGATTTGATGTTTGAGAAAGGGAATAGAAATTTCTACTACTCCAGTAAGTATGGACATTATCACCTCATTCAGTAGCTATTGTTTTTCGTCTAATACTCAAGAAGATTCTCAAATCGACAGAAAAAACATGAATAAATGGTGTGAATATTATGGAAAGCGTATGCATGAAAAATGTTTTCAGGCCTTTCATAAACATTTTGCTGTTAGTGACTAGTTAAATTGTTCCTAAAATAGAAACATTTTTTACTTTACCTTGTTTTCTTTGTTTTTTTTATTTGTACCGTGCTGGTATGATTTCGAAAGTAAAATTCGCCAAAATGTACAAATGTTATTCGTACCGCCAACGTTCCAAAAGTGGAACATACTTGTAACTCCACTTCTATTTTACATAAAAACCAATATTCGGCATGCAACCTTAGAATTAATCTAAATCGTCTCAAATTTTTATTCAAATTAATTTTACAAGCAGTTCATGGTGCGGCGGGTAAAAGGTTAATCGGCTTACTAATCGAATTCTTTTGTGTAACTCTGTAAATGTACGGTAATTTCTGTTCACTTTAATCCATAGAAAACAAGCTGCGCATTCAGTGATTTCGTTATGTTTGAAGCATCATAACATCATTAAAATGCAACGTAGGCGATGGTGCACCATAGATCATATTGGAATGGGATCATTTTATGCGTCGCTGCAAAAGAAATATGAATTTTACTTATTCTATTAAACAGAGAAATCATGTTGTAGGAGATGGGAATGATGTATATCAGTCTCATTCTGTCTGAAATATCGTAACATCAACAAAATGCACCGCAAACAATTTCGCTCCATAGACCACATTGCACGAAATTATTTTTAGTGTCCCTATAAATGAAAAATAAATGCTACACACTTCATTCCATAGTAAACTCTTAAATAACAAATAATAAATCATGGGAAATATGAGTGTATTTACCAGAGTTGAGTAAAGGGCAGACAGACAAACCGAATTCATAAACAACGTTTTAAAAAAAGGAATCTTGGTGACTCCTTGGTCAACTTTTAAAACTCTAGTATATGTAAAATTAGCAAATAAAGCCTTTGTGCAACAATATTAAAAAGCAGAAAAACCAAAGTTTAAAAATGCACAAAAAATATATGAAAAGCAGCAAACAGCTGTTTTGCATCTACTAGCGAGATTCTTCTTCAGTGCAAGATAGGGAAAAAAGAACAGCGTACTATAAAAAGCAAGGATGAGCCAAGGCTGGGCTTAGCCTTGCTTTTTCTAGCACGCTGTTCCTTTTTCCCTATCTTGCACTGAAGAAGAATCTCGCTAGTAGATTCAAAACAGCTGTTTGCTGCTTTTCATATATTTTTTGTGCATTTTTAAACATTGGTTTTTCTGCTTTTTAACTAGTATATGTGTCTAAAAAGTATTTTAAAGAAGAACGAAAAACCATAAGTCGTGCACAGATTGTGAAACACTTCTATTCAGAAAGCTGTAACAAAACTTCACCGCTAATTAATTTAAAAGAAAAATTTCTAAATAAACAATTTTGAAAACAATTTTTAAAACTCTAGTATATGTAAAATTAGCAAATAAAGCCTTTGTGCAACAATATTAAAAAGCAGAAAAACCAAAGTTTAAAAATGCACAAAAAATATATGAAAAGCAGCAAACAGCTGTTTTGCATCTACTAGCGAGATTCTTCTTCAGTGCAAGATAGGGAAAAAAGAACAGCGTACTATAAAAAGCAAGGATGAGCCAAGGCTGGGCTTAGCCTTGCTTTTTCTAGCACGCTGTTCCTTTTTCCCTATCTTGCACTGAAGAAGAATCTCGCTAGTAGATTCAAAACAGCTGTTTGCTGCTTTTCATATATTTTTTGTGCATTTTTAAACATTGGTTTTTCTGCTTTTTAACTAGTATATGTGTCTAAAAAGTATTTTAAAGAAGAACGAAAAACCATAAGTCGTGCACAGATTGTGAAACACTTCTATTCAGAAAGCTGTAACAAAACTTCACCGCTAATTAATTTAAAAGAAAAATTTCTAAATAAACAATTTTGAAAAGCATAACACATTTGAAAACCAAATTCATGCAATTATCATGAATAGTTGGAAAAATATCTGACTTTGTTTGTGAATTACTGATCTGTAGAATTTATACACACCACGTCATATTGAAAAGAAATAGATGCATTTAAAAAGGCATACCACAACTCAAAACAAAACTTCAGCAATTATTCTATTTCAACATTAGCCAAAATCTCGGGGTATCCCTGTAAATAAACGATAAATTATATGCACACCATAATCTACAGCCGTACATACGCCTTGTAGTATAATTCAGTGATTTATATAAATTTCAACACTTTAAAATAGTGGAACATTAATAAAATGCAATTCAAACTATTTTCCCGCGTTGAGAGTAATGTATAAGAAATTTTACAGAGCCCTGTAAACAAACCAAGCACGATACACACTTCATTTTCAATACCGAACATGTTATAATAAACTAGAATAACATTTATCAATTACATGACAAAAATTTCACAATATTTAGGTGAAATACTTGACAGAGAGACGTTAGACAGACAGACAAACCGAATTCATAAGCACCTTTCAACTATGTCGGAAAATGTTAAAAAGGAATTTGAATAATGGAAGTAGTTGTATTCGAATCCTGTCTCTCCTATTTTGAAATTGCAGACGTTATCACCGCGCTAAAAATGCTTGATTACATTGCCAAAATATTTATCATATACAGGGTATATAATTAAAGATTCACTTTCAAAAGGATGTAAAAAAATAACCACTAGTCAGAATGACTTGATATTTCATGTTAGTATACGTAAAGCAATGTTTTTGTTTTTGTTTTTGTTTCTTTTGTGTGTGTGTGTTTGAGAGAGAGAGAGAAAAAAGAAGTACACCGATATTTGACATATATATGGCGCTGTACTCGTGAAATATGCTAACCAAATGACGTGACATGCTGTTGTGGCATTCTTTATTCAAAGCATAACCACCAGGACAAGATGGTGCCAGAGACGATAGGGAAAAATCTGCGTTTAATTGTCCTTAGACCAAAAATCGTGGAAATAGCAAAATCGAAAATAAACCCGTCAAATGAATCCGTCTCTTCAAATTTATCAATCAACTTCTTCATACCGATTGAAGTCATCGGGTCAGAGCCTCTTCTTAAGTACTTTAATGTTCGGAATTTTTTCAGTTCTAATGCCGCACAGCCACCTTTCTCGTAAAAAAAACTTCACAAGCTGAGCCAGATCCTTCAATGATAGAGGCATGACTATCTTCTCAGACTCAGAATAAGAGGACCTGCATGTTCTCCGTCTTTTTCTCAGAAGTATAATGTGCAGTGCGCATGTCACGTCTTTATATTAGCATCTTATGACTAGTACAGTGCCATCTATCGGTGAACTTTTGTACTTTTATTATATTTTGCAAAACAAATTCCCATTGTTTCACGTATACTCACATGAAATATCAAGTTATTCTGACCAGTGCTTCTTATTTTAGAGTCTTTTGAAAGTGAAACATTAATTATAATGACCATGTATATACTATCACATTTCCTTTGTGATTTTCATAATTATAAAATCAAAAATAATTTCAAAATGCTTAAAATGTCGATTAAATGCCTAATCAGTTTGCAGTGTTTAACAAAATCCTTTACAGTTCTTGCGACTGCGAAATGACTTGAGAACAATGCTTTGGAGCTATTTTGTTTACTGAAATGCATACACAGAGCATGATTACAAAAATTTCAGTATACTTTGTGTTTGAAAAGCAAAAATATAGAAAAATAGTCAAATTAATAAAGAGTTGGATGGAAAACAAAAAGAAGTCTAAGACTATAGCTCAAAAATATTTAGAAACTGAAGATAATTATTCATTATTTTGCATTGTAATGATTGCCTATATGTATTAATAATACTAGCCAAATATTATAATAATCTTCATTTAAATAATATACGCTAGGGTTCTTTTTCAGGTTAAAGTTATCCGCACAAAGTTATTTTCAGTGATAATTAAACATTATGCATTCCAAATATTTTTTACTTTTCTATTCACAAATCTTAAAATAATAATTACAAATAAAAAAAGGTTAATTTAATCATTGATTTGCACCTAATTAAACTACTAGGACAAAATTATTGCTTTGTAAATCATTAAATTTGCATTTGTTCATCAATACAGCACAGATGATGAAATTTCATTTATATGCATGAAAGTTATAAATATGTATTACTCCAGGCATTTAAGAGTAATTTTGTCAAACAACTCAGTAATTAATAAACAATGGAAGATTTAATTTATTCGCTCAGATAATATTTATAGATTATTTTACTTCATGTATGCGATGTTTATGATGTATTAGATATTTTCCTTAAAATGGGTAAATAAATGTTCTATTATTAAAACAATAAATATTTAGAATCTAATAATAAGTTTATTAAAAAAAACTAATTTTTATGAAAAAAATAATAAAAGTAAGCAAAGTTGTAATCACGCAGTTCGTAAGCATCGGCTCATATTTCAATAAATAATATAAAATGGAAATCTATATGTTCGTTGACTGATATACGAGGGTGCATCAATAAATTTTTGCCCTCACATAGAAATAATTGAGTGGAATTTATGAAATTGCTACATTGTATTAGTCCTTTTCTGTACAGTCACCATGCACAGTAACACATTTCTACAAACGGTATTTTAAACAGAAGGGGAGGGGATGTATTCTAGGAGGCGCAGCAGTAGACCTAAGGGGACATTTTTCTAACTTTTGCCGACCCCCACATGTGATATATTATTGGAAAGGCCTGGGACCACTTATTCATGATATGCAAATCCCTAGCCCACCCGACAGCAAAACTTAGAAAAGTGCCCCCCCCCCCTCCGGAGAGAAAATTTGGGGGGGGGGGGAGATCGAGAAGTGCATAGCATGAATAAGTGGTCACTGGCCATTCCAACGATATGTCCCATGTGGAGGTCGGTAAAAGTTAGAAATGTGTCCCTCTTTGGGCCTACTCTCGTGATTCCTGAAATCCATCCCCCACCTTTCTTTTAAATACCGTTTGCAGAAATGTGTTACTGTGCACGATGTCTATATAGAAAAGGCATCATAAAATGTAGCAATTTCATAAATTTCACTCAATTATTTTTATGTGAGGACAAAAACTTAGTGATACTTCTCAGTATTTAGAGAGAAACAGTTGTTTCGAGAGATACCAGTGTGTGGTCATAATTAAAAATAATGAAAAAATAACCTATAGAAACGAAATGAAATATTTAAACTTGTAAACAAAAACGATTAACCATAAAAAGAAAAAAAAATAATAAAAATTGATAGAAAAAAAGTTAATTAATAAAAATTGCATACGTTTAACTTTATTAAAAGGTTGGATACAATTTTCGAGCAAATGTTGGGATCGCAAAATAAAGCATTGTTAAAACGTTATTTAAAAATTTCCGATAATTGTTTTTTAATGCTTTAAATATGTAGATAATTTTCAAAAATGTAATTTCCGCTCAAAATATTAATGAAACAAAAATATTTATTTATATAAATTATACTAAAAACATTACCTAAAAAATTATACATTTCTAACATTTTTCCAAATCTTTTTATCTTTATGAAAATTTAATTATTCGTCTGCATCTGTATCTATAAATGCATAATTTATTTTATGCATAAGCGTTTAAATACGAACTATGCATAGGCTTTACATAAAGATATCTACATACATTCTAATAAAAATATGATCGGGACGCTTTCCCATAGTATAAAATGTATTTTAATCGTGGCACATAGATACATATTAAAATAAAATGCAAAAAAAAAAAATTCTTTTAACTTTTTATAGCCATCATTATTTCTTATGATTTTTTACGCACGCATGGGGAATTTCGATCTGCACTAAAAGGAAATATTAATGTTTTCTTTCATCTGAATACATTTTATTATACTGAGATGAAGATGTAAAATATATTTTCTGTTCCTTTTTATATCCAAAAATCCACTGTTAATATTTAGTATAGACGTGACTGACATATTCCATGATGAATATATATACTTAAATTTCAGTCACGTATAAAATTTTCGGTTATGACTGCTTTGGGATTTATGGAAAAACTATGTTACCAGACAACTATCGCTAGCAAAGTACCATTTCTAGAATACATACACACACACACACACACATATATATATATATGAAATTTAGGTATTGCGCTGTAATCATTTTTAATATCCTGTATGAGGTGTATCTTTCTTTAGATCTTTTAGATTTTTATTATCTATTTTCTGTAATGTTTGCGTTATAAGGAGCTAAATTTTGTCATTTTAGGCTTAATACCGACAAAATTGGATGAAATAACGCATCTTCTATGAATGAACTCACAAGCTCCTCTGACGATTTTGTGGGTCATTCATAGTTTCTCATTTTACATACTGGTTTCCTATGTTCCTTTCTAAATCATCTTTATAACTTTACCAAATTCTTCATATATTTGTGATTTCAAATTTATTATTTCAGCATTCTAATAGCATTGCTGAAAATGCGCATGTTATTAAGTATGTTATTTTTAGTTTAGTCTTACAACCTTATTTTGGCATTTTTAATGGTTCTCTCTTTATCAAGTAAAAGACAATTCTAGCTTGGTAATTATTATAGCTTGGTTTTAGATGTTCAATTTCACTTTGTTCATTTTAATTCTCTTAATACATGTATTCATAGCTGCAATAGCGCTTTTTTCATGTATTATTTCCATTTGTCTTCAATTTGTTTTCATCTTGTTGATTATGTACCATTATTGCTATCTCATTCACTTGAAATCCAAATGTATTTACTTAGCATTAATCATTCAGTTAACTATATATAAATGTTTGTTTGTTGTCCTTCCCCCCAAAACTATTATCACTCTCTCTTACTTTTTTTTTTTTTTAATTTCAAATTTAGTCTTTTATATACGTTTTTCTTTCTTAAATGAACTTGTTATTTCATCACTTTTCACCACAGTTCTGCCATATATTTTATGCTAAAAACATATTATCTTATATTATTTCTTAAATTTTCATTATATATGCGAAGGTTAGTGATTTTTTCTGCGTTTCTTGGGGGTCAATTATTATTATGTTGTAGCCTTTGCCTTTGTTTTCATATTTTTTAATATCATTTTTCCTATCTGTATATTTTGGTGAGGTAATTTTGTATATTAACTTACACTTAATCTAGTTTTCATGCTAGCAACATAATTATTATTTATAATTTTGTTCTGGGACATGAATTTTATGTTATACAAGTTACTTCTTTTTTAATTAATTACTTTTTTCATTATTTTTACGTCTTTATTTAAATGATATTTACAACAGTTCATATTATTTCAAATGAATATAAATCTATTTTAACTTCTATTAAAAAAATAAATAAATAAAAATAAAAAAATATAAAACCTTACAAAAACTAATAAAAATATTAAAATAAAAACAAAATAAAAATTTAAGATACATTATTACTTCTTGTTACTATTCTTATTTTATATATATAATCTAGGCTGTATCTTTCTCAATTATTTATCTTACTTTTTTCATCATATTCATTAGATGTTTAATATTATGTCTCCTTATTCTTCATGGCAATTCTTAGTAAATTTTTAGCGACTGGCAAATTGGGCTTTGATAACTCTCAGCGTAATGCCCGGTACATGGTTAATTATAGGCTTGACTGTGAATCGTCATCCAGCTACCTATTTTCTTCTCCCTCACCACATTTACTATTTAGCAAATGCTCATCTCCGGGCTGCTTGACCTGCCTTTGTGCAGATCCATCACAAATTGTTCATAACACTTCCCATATTAATTTTTGTAAATCTTTTAATGTTATTTATCGTATTAAAAGTAATTCATGTAACATATTGGTCAAACTGGTGGCCCAATTCATAAACGTATCAACGGACGTCGATCTGCCATCAGTAATTATAAATGATCTTGCAATCTTTTAAATTGTAATGTTGAGTATAGGCACTTTAAAAAGCACAAATTTAGTAATATTACTATTAATATCCTTAATATACAAAATGAATTCCATGGGCGTCTTTTTCTGGAATCTGCTTATATCAAACATTATAACACACTTTATCCATATGCACTAAAACAACTCTCAAATAATAAACCTCATGTCGTATATTCTACATCATCACATACAATTAACTATCAATCTCTCTATCTTTCTCTTAATCATAAATTATGTAAGCAAACCACACGTAGAAAAAGAGTGAAATCATCTACTACTAAACATTCATCATCTAAAAATTATTCCATCTAAAAACATTAAAAAATCATCAATACGCCTACAATCTTCTCTCAGTAGTAATTACAACTGGATGCTTCTTCGTAAATTCATATTTGCAATTCCTAAATATCATATTAATCAATATCACAAAGTTTTTACATCAAATACCTTCAATTCTCTTTTAGTGATACATTTTTTGATTTACTCCATCATAGGCTAACTGCTCTTGATGCCAATATTAACAAAAAACCACAAAAATTAAATAAAAGTAATTCTCATTTAATCGTTACCTTTACCAATCCTGTTTTTAATAAGATTAAACTTAATCAATTATTTCACAACGAGCAATGTAAATTCCGACTTCAAAGTGTTAACCTTAAAAGCTCTTTTAAATATCATATTAGTTTAGGTCGTAAAATTTTCAATTATAATAAGTTTTCTATAAATTTCGCACACACTGATACCTTTACATGTAAATGTAATGATTCCCATCTAAATACATATATTAATGCTCATCATGGACATGTTATAACTCGTAATTTAGACATCGTCAATAACATTCATTTAAGATCTTTGATGTGTCATGGCACTAAATATCGTATTCCTTCAGAGTGTAATATACAGTCCATTATTAAACAATTCACATATGATTTAGATTTCGTCATTTACAAAATTGCCATCAACTATAATAAACCTACTGAATATTTTGTAGATTTGAAGCATTATGTCTTCTTTCTTATGAAACAACAATTATTAAAATTATTGTATATTGCAAAAATTCAGTTTCTTTCTCCACCCTTAAACCACATATTGCAGAACTTCAAAATACTTTCATCATTACACATATAGATATGGCTGCTAACAACTGTGCTATCATCTGCAAATATTACTATCATTACCTTCTAACTAAAGCAGTCAGTTCTAATAATATTTTCAAACTTCATCATGTTACTTTAAAGGAAAATAATAATCATATATTAAGCTATCACAAATTACTAGGCATTAAAAATAACAACCTCAATTATCCTTATGTATTCATGATTCCAAAATTTCAGAAAAATTCTCTTAAATTCCGCACTGTCACTTTAGGTTGTAATGCATATAATACTCGTGCTAATACACTATTTTTAAATATTCTTACACAAATTTATGAGTTATCAGTTAAAAAAACAACACTCACTGCATTAAAAACAGTTTTGAATTGGTGCAAAAAATAAAGCCATTAACAACTGTCAATAATATTATTACATTAAAGACCTATTTAATAATATCATTCTAAAAGACTTACATTCTATTATCAATACGTTATTTATAGAATATTTTCCTTTAATAAATTTACCTGATAACATTGATACAGTCTACTTCATTCCTTGACTAACTTTCTACTATTTCAAAATTTTATTTTCCATGACAATGCTTCTTTATTCAAATACAGGGCCTACCTCAAGGATCTGCTTCATCAAGCATGTTATCTGATTTATATCTTTACTTTTATGAACGTAAATTTACTAATAATAATATGCTCTACAGATACATAGATGATATAATTATTCTTTCTGTTAAAGATAATACACTGCTCAAAACAATTAAAGCATATTGCAGTTTTAGGTGGATTTTGTATCTGGTAAACTGTTTAGCTGATTGATACATTGTCGACAGACATAGTAAGTTATATGAGAATAAATTACACATGTTTGGCAGAAAAAAATGCATTTTATTGCGCATTTGTGTACTAAAGGAAAAAAACACAATTTGTGCATATGAGAAAAAAAGAATAAGAAAAGGTGTTTTCTTCAAAGAAAATCATTTTCAGTAGGGGGTATGGTTTCCACGGGCGGCCAGCAACGTTGAACACCTTGGAGGCATGGACTCAAAGAGGCTATTAATGACGAGTTGGGTTATTCTGCCCCACTCTTCCAGAAGAGCTCTTTCCAGTTCTTGGAGAGATTGTGGGGGTTGTTGGCGGCCAGAAACTCGTCTTCCTAGAGCGTCCCAAACGTGCTCGATTGGATTCATGTCTGGAGAACACGCTGGCCATTCCATTCGAACGATTCACTCCTCGAAAAGCAAATCCTCCACCAGGTTTGCACGATGTGGCCTGCAGTTATCGTCCATTAAAATGAAGTTATCTCCGATTGCTGCAGCGTAAGGGACTACAATAGGTCTGAGGATCTCATCCCTATATCGGCGACCAGTCAGAGCTCCATCTCGAATGATGTAGAGGTCAGTGCGCCCGTCAATGGAGATGCCACCATACACCAACACTCCTACACTGCCAAATCTGACACTTTCGTGCACGAACGCAGGATTATTCCTACTGCCACGGTCCCTCCAGATGAAAATACGCCTATTATCCGGATGCACAGAAAAACGGGACTCGTCAGAAAACAGAATATTGATCAATTCATTTCTCCTCCAGTTGACATGCTCGGTTGCCCACTCCCTGCGGTCGCGACGATGCCTTGATGTTAATCTAACACATACCATCGGTCGGCGAGCATACAGACCTACAGCATGGAGCCGGTTTCGGACAGTCTGAGTTGAAATCGTGGTACCTGTAGCCGAGCGAAAGTGTTGTTGGAGAAGAGTAGCGTTCATGATTCGGTGTCTCCGAGCTGTTAACGCTAAATACCGATCTTCATTGGGCGTTGTTGCCCGTCTACGACCTTGCCCTGGTCTTCGGCCTGCACATCCACTCTCCAAAAAACGGTTCCAGATCCTGGAAATGACACTTTGTGACACTCCAATGCCTTGCGCTACTTCGGCTTGAGTTTGGCCCCCTTCTAACCTACCAACAATTCTCAAAGCTTCTGAATCTGTCAAATGACTTCGCTGAGACATCGTACTCATCGAAACAAAGCAATCACTGAATGACGATCATCCTTGTCTTCATTCTCTTTTATCCAGTTGAAAGTCAAATTTCATTCGCTGCCGCTGAAGCGACGTTTTTGACAAAATTTGCATACTCCACAGTTTGAAAACCAGAAAAATTTGCATTTGTGATTCTCTTCTTCTATTTTCGGTAAAAAAAATTTCGTTTATATCTTTATTTTATATAAAACTTCAAATATCCTTTAATTGTTTTGAGCAGTGTAATTCTATATCTTTTCCTGTAAAGTATCATTCTAATTTAGAACTTAGTACTACCTTTTCAAATAATTCTAGTATCAATTTTATGAATGTTAAAATTAATATTCTCCCTAATAACCACCTAACATTCAACTTTTATGATAAACGCAATGAATTTTCATTTAATGTAATTAATTTTACGAACTTCAATTCTTCCTTACATATTTCAGTATATAGCAATATTCTGCTTAATCATAGTCTTCGTATCAAACGTTTATGTTCCTCCTAATTCTTACAGCCTAACATTATTAAATTAAAGCAATTAGCATTGTCTTATAATTACCCCATCTCTTTTATATCTGCATGGCTCAAATCTTAATATTCATTTTTTTTTTTACTTCTTACCTGTATTGGCATTTAATATGTTTATAAAAAAAACTAAAAAATCGAAAACACTATTATAGAGGGTGGGATGTGGATTGCTGAAAAAATTATAAAAAATCATACACACAAAAAATTATATGTATACATATATATATATATATATATATATATTTTTAAAGTTTGGTGTATGTGTATGTTTTTCCATACATTATACACTAAAAAACATTAAAAAAATTTAAAATACCATTACGGAGGGTTGAGGTCGGGAATGCTATAAAAATTAAAATTCTTATATGTTTTTAAGTGTGTGAGCGTGTATATGTGTATATATATGCTTATATATTGTATGGACATAAAAAAAAATACCGGGTATCATACATTTAACATCATAAATTTCCACAGATTGCTTCATCATATAAGAATATAAGGATATATTTTACTATCTCAATATTCCTGATTGCTTTTTAAATTTTCACATTTACTTACATAGTACAAGGCTATATTTTACTATCTCAAATATTCCTCATCTTTTTACATGTTATTTATATTCTCATTTTTTATATTACAATATTTTGTCTTTAAAATAGTTAATTTAATCAATTGCTCTTTTATTTATTTTCATACAATTCTTTATTTTTTTTGTATTAATTTATTCCTATTTTTTATTTTATTTTGTATTCACTCAGTACTTATTAAAATTATACCTATTTTATTCAACTTTAACTAAAAGTTAATCTAAGTCTTTTCTTGATTTCTTCAATCAATTTCATTCCTTTTATATTTTTTGTGGGGGGGGGGGGGAGGGCTACAGATTGCAGCACTAAACATTATTGTTATCAATACAGTTCCAATTTACATTTTTTCCTTTTTCACACCAGATGGCAGCACAGTTATGGGTTTCACTCAGATGCTCAACTATAGCTCACATGTTAAAATAATCTTAACTATGTTTTTCATCCTGATATGCTGTAGTTTTGACTCCTAGTATGAAATTTGGGTATTGTGCTCTACTAATTTTAATATCCTGTATGAGGTGTATCTTTCTTTAGATCTCTTAGATTTTTATTATCTATTTTCTGTAATGTTTGCGTTATAAGGTGCTACATTTTGTCATTTTAGGCTTAATACCGACAAAATTGGATGAAATAATGCATCTTCTATGAATGAACTCACAAGCTCCTCTGACGATACTGTGGGTCATTCATAGTTTCTCATTTTACATACTGGTTTCGTATGTTCATTTCTAAATCATCTTTAGAACTTTACCAATTTCTTCATATATTTCAAATTTATTATATATATATATATATATGCGCGCGCGTGTGTGTGTATACATGGTTGTTATAAAAAACTTCCCGATATATGAACCCCTAGCGGCCTAACCACTCAACAAATCGAAAAAAAAAAATAGATATACTTATTTGAAGGTGTGCTTTCGAGATCATTGTGATTTAAAACAATACAGCTCTCTCAGTTACGGTTACAGCGAAAACTTTTCGAACTTTTCGAATAGCAACACCCATCTTTTTCATGCGCAAATTCCTGATCGTATTGAAAATACCATAAATGGCTATTACGAGACTATTACGAGGAACAAAGGAGTGGCTACAAGATACGTTTTTCAATAACAGATTCATTTTTTCACTTGTGAACTGTGTAATGTTTAAAATGTAGTTTGTTTAGTTTGTTTTAAAATGTGTTTTTGAGTTGTGTTTGTGTACCCTTAGGGAAAATAAAAATGCAATCATTTGTTAAAAGTGCTGAATATTACGTTACATAGGAACTGATTAGGATTGAGTGCCATGATATTAAACCGGCAATTTTAGTCACAGGTGTATCGTTCCAACGCCATTTATGGTTTTCTATTGCGCTGATGAATTTGCACAGGAAAAAAGGGGTGTTGACATTCAAAATTTTTAAAATTATTTCACTGTAACCATAACCGTGAGAGCTCTATTGTTTTAAATCATCACGATCTCGAGCGCATATCCTCAAATAACTAAATCTGAAATTTCCTTTTGATTGGCTACGCGGTTAGGTCGCTAAGCCTATATATTTCGGAGAGGATTTTTTAATGACCACCCTGTATATATAATTATATATATATATATGTGTGTGTGTGTGTGTAATATTATATATATATATATATGATATGAAACGATAAAAGCTAAGCCCCTTTTTAAAATTTAAAATCCCCTTTCTGCCCCTTTTAAAATTTGAAAAGGGGCTTAGCTTTTATCGTTTTCATATATATGTTTACACTTTGTGGTTTAAACTTTTGTTTATTAATTTGAAAAATTCAAAATATTGTAGAAATGTTTAATTGATGTAAATTAATTCTAAATAAAATTTAGATGCCATTTATTGGATTTTAAGGGGACACAGTACGTTTTAAACAACTTTTTTCAATTTTGAATAATACTGTAATATACTGTAATATCTGTAGTGACATTATATTTAATACTATAAAGCAAATATTATTTCATATAATTAAAAAAAATCTTGTAGAACAGCTTATTTAACTAAAATTAAAATTAAAAAAAAAATTAAATGCCTACTACTTTTTTAAATATGAATATTTTTGCTTCAAAAAATGTTTCCATAATCCTAAAAACATACTACATAAAATTGTGCATGGATTTAACATTCAAGGTTATAGCAATTTTTTTTTAAGAATTTCAATTATTTTTCCTTGCTTTTTTACTATACAAAAGAGAAAACATTAATATTAAATGTACTATCCCATACATCTAAAAATCCATGCACAGTTTTATGTAGATAATCTAAGGAATATGGAAAAAAAATTGAAGCAAAAATATTCATATTTAAAAAAGTAGTAGGGGTTTATTATTTTTTTTTTAAAATTTTAGTTAGACTGTTCTACAAGATTATTTTTCTTTAATTATATGAAATTATATTTGCTTTATAGTACCTAATATCTGTAGTGACATTATATTTAAGTATATTACAGTATTGTTCAAAATCGAAAAAGTAGTTTAAAAGGTACTGTGTCCCCTTAAAGGTCTTTTTATGCTGAAGTGAAGGGATAATTGTGTTCGGGATAAATAAAAAATTACAGAATACACCCATTACTGATGGAAACAAATATTTGTCTAGTACTGATTTTTCTTACTATATCAAAGACAATATTTCTCGTATTAGCATGACATATTGGCCAAATTTGACTAATATATTATGCATATATTTTCAAGAAATACATCTCCATTTCTTTTGAAATGTTTCTGATTCAAACCAAATATTTCTGTGAAAGTGTCTTTTTTCCTTGCTCTAATGTAATGCACATATTTAACTAATATTGATATTTCAACAATAGTATTTTCAATAAGTGCAATATCTGTTTAATATAGGATACAAATACATCCATTCTAGATGACTGTATTGATTTGATAACTGAAATTTACTTTAATTTGATCACATGTATCACAATGAAATACATAAATTAAGCTAAAATAATTTAAGACTATTAAATTAAATATTCAAATTATCTATATTTCATTGATAAATTTTAAAGTCTATTTTCAACAGAAGAGTAATTCCTTCAAAACCAAAATAATTAAACACTTAACCTTTAAATATCCTGAATGAAAGTAAAATAATTTCTAAACATTTTTTTATATAACAATGCAAATTTTAATTATGTTTGATTTTTAAAAAATATTCTTTGCTAATTATTTTACGAAATCTAGATTTAAATTTTATGAATTTTCAGAAAGTAAAGAATTAACGTAATTGAAGTGGGTAGCGTAATTGAAAAAAAAAAAAACAACAACATTATTTAAACGATGTTTTAAAATCCCAAGGAAAATTCAAATGAAAATAAAACTTTTTCTAGTAAGCTTGTTTTAACCTTTTTTAATTTGAAAATTCAAAATATTGTTAGAGAAATTTGGAATTTTCTCCACCAAACACTTAAGGCTTCAAAGTTGTGTTTTTAAGCCCAAATATTCCTCTTAAGAAATAATTCTTAGTCTGACAGTTTTAGTTTTGATAATATAAAGAGGAAACATTTGTTGCAACTTTAAATAAATGCGCTGGAATTTGTAAATAATTTGATTCAATTCTAAATATTACTTATCTTTATATATTTTAGATAAAAAAAAGCAGGTACATATTTTTAAATCTTTCATATCTATCGAGACAATTAATCTTTGCATTAATAATTAGTATATTTATTTTTTGCAATAGAATATTTTCTTTGATATATATATATATATATATATATATATTTTTTTTTAGCAGCGTAATTATTTTTATAAAGTTACGTTACTAATTAAATTTTATCATGTATTTTGACTTCTATCTATAAATCAGCATGTATTGGTGAAAGCTTAATATAATTAAAGCACAATTTTACAAATGAAATCTTACGGAGAGTTGATCAATTTAAGTGTCGAAAACAGAAAAAAAATATATATATATAATTTTTGTCATTTCCATATCTTCAAAAGGCACAAATTGTAAAAACACAATTTTTAATACATAGCAATTTACAGGATAATTAAGGTGTTTCATGTCAAAAAAATTTAGCTCCACAGAACTTTGCTGATATAGGCAAAAAGTGATTTAATGATAATTACATCCCAAAAAACACAATTTTAATTTCATTGAGTTCTAGTGCATACAACTCAAAAAAGTTTTTTTTTATGACTTTGCACCTAAGCTTCAGTCCAATTAAAAGAGACAAATACCAAATCTTCGTTCCATATATAAACCGTCACAAAACTATAAAACTTGGTCACTTCATGGAAAGGCGTTTTAAGGCTCCCTTTAATGCTAAAATTCACACAAATAAGAAATAAAGGCAGTGGTGAATTTTGATATAAACATCTGGGGATTTTACGTTCTTTCATAAGAATTCTTTTTAAATGTTAGGATATACATTTTTTTTTAAAATTGCGGTTTGCTGCTACAATACCTTTAATATTTCTTCGTCCAACATACCTTTCTAAACATAATTCGTTTTCAAATATCTTTGTAGCCAGCCCTATTTATATTAGTTCCGGGAAAGGAAAAAAACCCGCCATCCGTGTTAAAGGTTAAAGTGTAGTATAAATTCTGAAATGTAATAAAACATTACTGTGATATTTCAGAATTTTAACCTTTGAAAAAAAAATGTTGTGAAAAATAATGTTTCAAGTTTTATAGGAATAAATGCAATACAGTAATTTATTAAGGCGGTTCGTCAGTCAGATCTCAAGCTCTCTCTCAATTCCTAAACCTATGATCATTTTAGGAGTTCGTATCTTTTAAGTTTTTCCTCGGGAGATTAATATTTTTAATTTCCTTTTCATGTATACTGTTCTTAAAAGATCTCTTTTTTTTTTTATTACTTCTGAAAATATTTCTGAAATATATACTTAATTTATAATTTTATGTGTAAAAATTTTATCGAAACTGACTAGGATATTACTCATAGTTAATTATGAATTTTCCATTTTATATTTAAAACAGATATTTCGAATGTAATATGCAAGAAAAATTTCTACAACTCACACTTCATATAAAATTACACATATATTTAGAAACGTACACTGCAAGTAACATAGTATTAACTAGAATATACTTGTAATTCTGCAATGAGACGCAGTACAATAAAAAAAAAATGCAATTTAACAAATTACAACGCCCATTTGGAAAATGATTTTTTCAAAGACTAAAATTTAAGACATAAAAAATAGCACGGAGTTGATCATACATTACGTACGCCATGAATTAAACATTAGTAGTGTTATTACACGTAAAAACTGCAAGCGACAGAAATCGCCTACGACTCGTACATATTATCCACCTGAACCTTACGTATTATTCAAGCATTTCATTGGTTGTTCGGGAAAAGGCTTTTCCATCGTCAGATTTCAAAGAAATCTGACGGCCTGTTTTAAATGAAATTTATTTCTTAAACTTCTAAACATCCCACAATATTACTTTTTATATCGTCGTATAGAGAAAACAAAATGTACTTTTAAATGCAATTTGTTTGAAAGCTGTATCTCAATTTGTTTCTGAGTTATTAATTTTTTTTTTGTAGTTTTTATTTTTTATTTTGCCATAGTGGCAACACTCTGTTGTCCGTCTCTGTTGAAATTAAAGGGAAGTACAGATTACTGTATAGACCAATCAGAAAACGAATAAAATGATGATTAAACCAATAAAAACCTTCAGAAATGCTTTTGATGTACTACCCTGATGATTTGTTGATGGATGGTTGATTTTTGACGGCCGATTATCTGCTCGAGGGATATAGGCCCTGGGGGGAGTGCCCTTCGTGGGGGTCTTTCTAAGGGAACCTAACCCGTATTTACGCATGGAAATCCAAGGTTTCGAAGAAAACCACGAAAATTCCGAAACGGTTAGGCCGACGTGCGCGATTGGGTTCGAACCCAGCACCTCCCGTCTACCAGATTCGAGAGCAGGACCTCTCAGCCACTGGTGGGGCGTACTACCCTGACGAAGACAATAACCATTTTTCCAAATGGTTAATAAAAGACAACGTTCAAAGGACGAAAATACTTTATTTCTTCTTGCAAACTAGTTTCAGTTGCCATAGCGTACCGTCATCAGTGCAAAGTATGATTGACCAATGACCAATGCAAGATGTTTTGAAGTGCCTACTAAAGTCTCTTGTTTACCTTCCATAGAAAGTGATTCTGAATTAAAAAATATTTTTTGTCTTAACCTTTAAGACTATCTCTTATGCTTGTTCTATCGGGGAACTTGGATGATGATTTCCTGCGTTTCGACCAATGTCCGCTAAATGAAGAAAAAAAAACACTAAGTGAAAAATGAAAAAGTATGATAATCGTGGTTTGCATCACGATTATGATAATCGTGGTTTGCATCACGATTATGATAATCGCGGTTTACACCACGATTATGATAATCGTGGTTTACATCACGATTACGATAATCGCGGTTTACATCACGATTACGAGAATCGTGATGTACCGTTGTATAGGATTTTTTGATATCGCCATCGCGATTTATAATTTATATCGATTTTATCGGTTTTATCGATGTATCGCCCAGCCCTAATGCCTACTAGAGTCGTAATGTTCTTGTTTACCTTCCATAGAAAGTGATCAGTCGATTTTTCTTATTGCTTAGATGTTTAGCAATGATTGCTCAAAAAAGAAAATTGCTGAAATATATGTTGGAGAAGCGGGTTCAATGATAAAGTTTATTAGCCAATAAAATTACAGGACACAGCCAATGAAAGAGAAGGGAATTAAAATATAACGTTTATTGGCCAATAGAATTACGATAAGTTATGTAATATCGATCAGTGTGACGCATTTAAAATTTATAGATGCAACGCTCGGGAACTTCAAGTATGTTAGATTATTTAATAAGAATGGCAAAAATCATGTTAAAAACACACGTTTCGAATGTCATGTTCAAGAAAAAGTTTCGGTATTATTTTTTATTATTAAATAGTTGACCCGCCAGGTATTTGTTGGGTCCGGGAAAATAACCATTTATCTACTAACGGTACTTATAAGTACCATTAAAATAACTCGTTAACAAATTCATTTAGTACATCCATTAGTTGTACTACAGTTTAGAATGAGTTATAGATACATTACTTTATCTTGTTCCAAAAGCATTATTGGTTACACAAAACAAAAGTATTTTTAGAAGGATGATTTGATTTGCCTTTACATCTTTTGAGCTCTCCTGGTGTTGGGGGGGGGGGGGGGGGAGGGATTTTTCAATTCGGAAATATTTCTATTTTTCTACCGATAGAACATTATATTTGCACATTTCCTATTTCTACAAAATACTAAGAAAAATATTTAAAATAAGTGATTTGAGAGGGGATATAAATATTGCACAAAATCCTTATAAATTCAAATTTAATTATTCCTTCTAAAATTTATTAAATGATTATGTAAATATCCTAATGCATTTTAAGCAATTCACGAAAAATACTTTAGAAGATAAAATTTTCATGAATTCTTCATTCAGTAAATAAAGGGTTAAATATATATTAAATCAATGTTAAATTCAGGCATTTTCCCCGGGTAATGTTTATTTTTAGGGGGAGGGAGCATGGTTTTCTGTAACTCAATTTTGTATCATTTTGTATTCATTTAAACCAAAATCTAGTTAGAGTAAACTAAAGTTGTAGGGCTCCCGTGTCTTGGGTAACGTACACCCGTGACTCATACGTATATCTGGACAGTTTTCGCAAACGAAATACAATTTTATGTGAATTTATATACTTATTTAATAAAATCTTTCTAATTTCTTCACATTCTTTGAAAACGCGAATTCGCTTACACAGATAACACATTTCAGTATGTGAAAAAATGAAATGTGTTAATAATATTCTGCTAGTGTTGGAAAGGGTTTCATGTCTGATGTAAAGTTTTTCGTCAATAACGTTTTCCAATAGAAATTTCATTGTGTTTTGTTTATTAAAGAAATTACAAATGTAGCCAAACATTACGAGTAGTTAAATATTAAAGAGCATTTAAAAAACAGTTCATTAGTTTTAATAATATATTATCGTAATATTATACAAAGAATATATTTCCTTATTCGGCGTTTTATTTTCTTCAAAAATAAAATTGAAATTAATAGTTCTTGACAATATAAGTAGATCCATTCGTTTCTAAAAACTAATTAAGCGTGATTTCAGTTTTCGCATTAAACACACTTACACAAAATGTCCAAAGTTTATTTTTATCCCCAAGATAAACAACCGGAATTTCACTTCTGGTCACAAAAGAGGAAATTCCTTAATCTTCGCCTAATTTGTTGTGATTGCGTTGTTTTCTCCTACGCTTTAGAAATAAAGTGCTCTTTTCAGACTTGAGCTATAAGTATTTTAGGTAGTAATTTAATTCCAAATTAAAATTTATCATGAAATATTTTTTTCTTGTAAAATACGCAATACGGATAAAATCAGAATTGCATTATTTGCCTATACAGGATGTCCCCAAAATGATAAAGGGTGCTTTATAATGCCTGATGCAGATACATAGGCAACGTAAATTACTAAAGCGTTAAAACTGATCCGTTTGCCGGTATTTTTCCGTTTACCCAAAGCAACTTAATCTATTGTAGAAAAAAATATTTTTAGCAGAATTGTATTTCAAGATGCATATCAAATAAAGGGGCATGAAGTGTATTTTAGAAACAAACAGGGACAGAAAATTTATAGTAAGATTACTTTATAAGCATTTTCATGAAAATGCACAAATACACTCAAGACGCTCGCAGGCTTTAAAGAACATTATTTATTCTCTGATATATTCAACAGAAAGAATATCGATCTTTTACGTCTAAAACTCTCCGACTTATGAAGCTTTGAACTTCATGAAATTTCGCATATTTTTGACGCTAAAAATCATTTCTTCTTATTATTATTTTTAAAGTTTTCAACTTTCAAAAAATCGATTTTCTGTTTCTGATGGAAATTAAATTCTTATAGCGTGTATAACTTCAGTCTTCAATTCCTTCGGGGTCGATAAAATGAATACCAAGCTAACTTGAGACCTAAACATCGAGAGTCCCGCGTTAGGCTGACCACCTGTCTGGAACATATGCTCTATAGCAAGGCTGTCCGACGTGGAGCCCGCGGTTGCCATGGTGCCCTTTGGAGATTTGTTTGGTGACCTTTTGTAGGTTTTCTGTTATTAGACGTTTTTGAAGTAAAGTTCCATTATAAAGAAAGCTTTCTTTTTGCATCAGAGATATTTTCAAAACATGTAAAAACGCATTAAAAAGCAGAAACATATTTTGAAAATTTAATCATGCCTATTTTCACGATTTGTAATTGATGTTAATAAAGTGTAAGTTTGGTAATAATTGGAAATAGCTCTTTTTAATACTTAAGAAGTAACTGGAAAATAAACGTTTTTACCCTACCCCCGTCCCTTTGCAGACCCATGTGCTCAGCTTTCTTCTTTTTTTGCTGTTGTCACACTGGCCCATTGGCTATTTTATACGATAGATAAAGGGGCTTAATTTTCCCTACTTAACTTTTGAAATTTTAGGGTTTTTATTTTATTTATTTATTTATTTGCTTAGAAGAATTAACAAAACAGTGTAGAATAATTTTCATCATGAAAGCACTTCCAGACTGTCTCTCTGGAACCACCCATATGGATTGATCACTATCATGCCTGTCTTTGTTTTTGTACTTTTTTATAAAACTAAATTCAAGCCTTCAAAATAAGTCAAAGATTATTTTCACATCCTAAAATAAACCTAGCAACATATCTGATCTCCATGTTTATTTTTTGCTGTTGTTATAGTTGTTATTATAGGCGCGATTAAAGTTTCTGGCACCTTACTCTGCAAAAGTTTTTGAGATAGACCTCTCATAGAAAAAAATATATAATTTGTAATATAATACATGTAACTCCAGAACCATAGCGGCCTTCTGTCTACCGCTGTAAGATTCATTTGCATTATGTTAAGACGTGCGTGTATATTAATCCTGTGCGATAATATCGCCGCCGTTTTCAGTCATGTGAATGATGGCACTCTTCATGGGTGCCAACAGCTGAGGTGAGCCTGCGCTTACTGAAAGGTTGGACAGTCCTGCTGTATAGCACCTCAGTGCAAAGGTTCAGGAAAAGAGGGATGTGCACTGAAAGCCGAGATCCTCCATGAATCGTATACTCGCCGAGTTTATTTGCTTAGTGTGCATAATTATCGTGAAAGTGATTTAAAATTATATCTCACTTATTAGGAAATACAAAGATGTGAGCTCGCGCATGATCAGAATGTATTGAATGCTAAAATTGTAAACGGGATTTTCTGGAAACTACATTTTTTTAACTTGGGCAGCATGATAAGTGGAAAAAGTTTTAACCTTTTTGAATAACATTTGCGCTCATCTACGAATAATTAAATTATTTAAGGGTCATCGAGCCATTTTTTGAAAAAATTCTCAATAAGATTAATGGGGAAATTTTATAGGATGCTCCCCATAGAGCCGGGATATTTCGGTACAGATCAGCACTTCCGCAGCTTTCCGAAATAATATGTGACCAAATTTAACAACCAAAATATATTTAAATACTTGAAGCAATAAAAAATAACGTGGAATAAATAGTTTTTCAATTAATTTCACTACCTTCCAAAAGGAAAATTCCAAACCATGTTAATTTTTCGCCACAGAGAACGTATTTAACACCTTAAGTAGATGTATTCAACTCACTGAGAAGTCGTATTTTGTGATCAAAGTCAAAGTACTAAAAAACAAATGCGACTTCATTTACAGGCATGTCAAAATGCGAAAAAATTATAAATTTCATCTTTTGATTTCAGTTGTGACGATAAACAATTTTAATCATTGTCACATGGTAGGCATTTTGCATCGACTGGCTGCACTATTATTTTGATATTGTATTCGTCATCAACGTAATCAGATATAAATTATATATATATACACTGCTCAAAAAAATTAGGGGAGCAAGCAAAAAAGTGAAGAGAACAGTGCAAAACAGCAGTGTATGGGCATAAAATGGATAGTACACGTGTAGCAATGCGCAATACATAAAAAAATATGTAAAAAAGGGTAAGAAAGCCTTTATCTTTTGAAAAGATGAAAAGAACATGAAAAGATGGTTTAGGGCAATAATTTGGTTACATGTAAATCATAAAAAAAAGTATTGTTTGGAAATGATGCAATATTTTTAATATGGCATGTGGTCTCCTCGAACAACTAAGACTGCTGCACACCGGTTTTCCATGGATGCGATGAGGTTATCGAGAAGACTTGGGGAATACTGTTCCAATGCTCAAGAATTGCAATCTCGATGTCCCGGACAGTAAAAGGAGGCCTCGGTTTCGCAGCAATTCGTCGTCTGAGTATGTCCCAAACATTAACGATCAGATTTAGGTCAGGAGAGCATGCTGGTCATTCCATGCGCTGTATTGTTTTAGATTCAAGCATGTTTTCCACAAGACGAACTGTATAAAGTCTGGCATTATCATGCATGGAAAAAAAGAAATCACTAATTACTGCAACATAAAATACGACATGAAGTCTCAGTATCTCGTCTGTATTATTCCGGACCGTCAAAGTGCCATTCCGAATGATATGCAGGCCATTACGTCCACCTATGCTGATTCCAGACAAGAGCATAAACACACCTCGTCTGTAATGTGATCTTTCACGAACGAATGTGGTATTATTTTGAGTGCCTCTTTCTCTCCATGCCAAAACACATCAGATGTCACATCCAGACTGAATCGGGATTCGTCTGTAAAGAGGATTTTATTCCAACAACGTTGTCTCCAAACTGGATGTTCAGTTTCCCACCTTCTTTGGGCCGCACAGTGGCTTGAGGTCAACGGAATACAGACCATTGGCTTACGTGCATAGAGATCCTGATGAAGCCTATTTCGGATTGTTTGGCCGGAAACCCTTCGTCCTTTGGCCAAGAACAATTGTGTTTGCAGCTGAGTAGCATTGCCCGTACAGTCTCGACGGGTTGTTAACAGGATATATCGGTCATCAGTTTCTGTGTTAGCACATTTTCGATCTTGCATTTGTCGATGACTACCATTGCATGTCTACCATTGTTCACATGTCTACCATTACATGTCCATGAAAGGCTGTGGAATCGATTCCACAGCCTTTCATGGACACTTCTTGCGACTCCAAAAGCGTCCACTACACTTCGTTGTGTTTCCCCAAATTCAACTGTCCCGATAACACGCCAAGCCATGGATTGCGGTAAATCATGTTGTTGTGACATTTTCAAGTCACTTTTTCTCAAAACACAGGCTCTGCAATTGAATTTTACAAATGAGGCAGTGAAACAGACATTTCTGCAAAATCCCGATTTCTGCACTAATCACCTTTTCCTAGTTTTTGACGTCATAAACTTTAATTTACGTGTGAAATTTTCTTTATCTGTTTTCTACATCTCTTTAATTATGGATGTTTTATTTTACGTTACTTATCGGGGTAAATATTTGCGTAATTTCGTTAAAACCATGTGCTCCCCTGATTGTTTTGAGCAGTGTGTAAACAATGTGTCCACGCATAACCTGACCGACTTTTATTTTCGCAACCGTTGGTCCTAGATGCATACTTCCAATTACAGAAATGGTTTAAATAAGGTAAAAAATTATTTTTAAAGAGATTTGGGTCAAGAAAAACATTTCTTAAAAAATTACGGAATTTAAATTTTATACGGTCCCCCGGTACTATAAGTTATATTTAGTAAAATTTTCCTATAACACTGACAAGCAAGACAAAAAAAGTTCTGTTTATATAACACTAAAATCGACCGAGTTATAAAATTTTAAAAATGCATGACTTATACCACTTTACTGCATCTGAACACAGCTGAATTCCACCATGCTTTGAGGGGTCATATACCAAGTGCTTAAAGTATTCGAAGAACTTATTTCATGTGTATCTGCGCTTGGAGAAAAATCGTACAAGCATTACGATTGAGTTCACTTTTATTAAGTTTCAGATTTTCTTTTCATGAATTCTTTATCAAAATTATGTTATTTTTATAAGTTTTTATTTAACTTGATCGATCGCATGTATGTTTTTCCAGTTCAAAATTTGTACTGGAACTTTAACTCACTTTCAAATATCCGATCGAGATTAAATTTTATATACTGACATAAATCCGATGGCACTCTTATATTATGATTTTCGGTTGTTACCATTTATACATATTTTACAGGATAACACAAAAAATTTCGGACAGATTACTGCCAAGAAATTTAAGGAAAGTTTTAGATTAGATAACACAAGACTGCGATGGTTGTGTTTTTCAACTTTTATGTAATTTATAGCACTGAATTCAAAAATTCCCTTAATTTTTAATCATCATATCAGAATTTTTCGCAAATCGTAAATTGTCAAAGTTAAATAATAATAAAAATCGGATACTATAAAATAGAGGAGATGACTGTATTTTTAAACTTTTAATAATTAATTTTTATGCAGTTTTTAGCACTGAATCGGAAAATGACGTTCATTTTTAACCATTAATTGGTACCATTAATTGGTAATATTGCAGTGTTTATAATAATTTCGAATGTTTGGTTGAAATAAATCCTATCATGTTATCATTGTCGATGTCGTCGTTGCCGAATTGGATAAGCCAATTTCAAACTCAGCCTATAAATTGGCATATGTTATGAACAATTTACATTGCGATAACTTTATGTTTAAACTAGAAAACCATTTGACATTACTTGTTTCGGATCAGAATTATTCCATTGATCATTATTAGATTTTTAGCCATACTATTACTAATAGTATAATCTATTATTATAATGCTATGAGCATCAGCAATATAATTCATTAACAGCATTTTGTCTATCTTGACTTACTTTTGGTAGGTAAATTGATTAACAAGGATTACAATTTCTTTTATTTAACACGTTTACTGTGTTGTGACTTTTGTTCTTAGTGAAGTTCTAGAATAACTTATCAAAATTTAGAAAGTAAGGCCACCTTATAAAATATTTAACTTATAGTCTTACTATAAATGAGTTTTTCCTAAAAAAAAAAAAAAGTAATTTGAAAATTACATATTAATAAATTGCATTTTTTTTTCATGTTTTATGAATGAAATGAAATATATGTTCTTCAGAGGATACACCATCATCTCTTAAGAATCTTAGTGATATTTTAGGACATAATTAAACGGATCTGGAAACGAGCAAAGAAAAATACTCGTTTAAGATTAATATTAATTAAGAAAATATAAATAATTACTTAAATGAAAAAAAAATTTCACAACATTTAAATTAAAGTTTATATATCGTCATCATATCTTCAAGTTAGATAACCCATTTAAATTCATGTCTTTTGACACATAAAAAATATAATTTATGCATTGTGCCTTAAATAGGACATGCAAAACATTTTTTCCCCAGTTAATAAGAGTATTTTGCATATGAAGAACATTTTTATAACACAACAAAAATAACAGGATTATAAAAGTTTCTAGAAAAAGATTTTTTGCTGTTTTATTTCTTTTCGGTTTAACCGCGTACATTCATGTACCTCACCTTATTTTATTCATGACTGTCTAGACAATGTGTTCTGTTTGAATTTAAAATAAACGTACATTTATATGTAAAAAAAAATATTCTCGAAAAAGCTAATAGAAGAAATTAAATATTTGCTTAACAAAAAAAAAAAAAAAAAAAAAAAAAAAAAATTGTGATGTAGTTTAACCTTTTGCACTCCACACCAAAATTTCTGTCACCCACCAGCAACTCCACGCCATTCTTACACATTTGAAATAATATGTGGGGAATTCACTAAAAGTATTGTTATTTGTTGTAGGTTCATTTGTTGTATACCGTATGGGTGTCAGTGGATTTGTAGTTAAACTTAGTATGTTACCGTAAAGCTATCAGCGGATTTTTGGTTAAATTTAGTATGACAGCATAAAGGTGTCAGTGGAGTGCAAAAGGTTAAATAAAAGCTTTTAACTCAGAATGAGACATTATTGGCATGAAAAGAAATAATATTTTATGAAGTTTTTATCAAGTTTGGATATGATTTAGAAATATGTAAGTTTATATATTGAAAAATACATTGTGGACTTCCGAAAGAAATACATGTTAAGTACTTGTATATTATCCCATTGACCACTTTCTATATAAAAGGAAACTAACCAAACAATGGTAGTTAGCACCAATAAACCAAAAGCGTAACGTCACATTTAATTTATAATGGAGTGTTAGCAGTCTAAGAACGTATTATTTTGTTTTCTTGTGCGTGTGTGTGTATAAGTCAGTCTTATTTTTCTATTCTAGAATTTGTGTGAACTGCTATTTCTCTGTTTTCTCTTGCATTAAAAAAAAATGATGAAGATCTGGGATCTTCTATCTCCAAACTTGGCACATTAAACTATTTTCAAGATTACAGAATTAAGTCATAAAAAATGTGTTTATTAATGGCGTAATATGACACTTTATCTGGAATTGGAATAACAATGGCAATGTAAAGTTAATTTTAACAAAATGTTTCTTTTACAAAAAATAAAATAGAAAAAATAGAATATGAATGAATCGTATGAATATACGAAAACTTTAAGTCTGAATTAAAAGATTTTTGCCTTGAATAGAAACAAAACAATATTTTATAAAGCTTTCTTCATCTTTTAGGAATGATTTAGATGTATGTAGGTCATAGCAAATATCGGTTCAAAAAGAAATATTATTCGATCCGAAGTCATTTGTAACTGCATTAAGGTAATAATTTTAATGTTTAGGTGAATTAAAGCATGCAGAAGCTTCTACTGTTATTAATGGATACTAGCCTTAAAATCTTTAAAATAAGCGCAATTTTGTAAATGACAGTATATAAAATTCAAAGTTTTCTATTACTATGGAAAAAATGCCTATTTTCTGCTTCCTGACTGATTTGATCAAGATTGTAAACATAAAATCATTACAGCGTAATAGGAGAAGTTATGAAAATAATTCAAAGCTAAATTTTAATTTCCTACTTTTTTTTATGAACCAAAAACTTGAAGGAGTGTGTGTGTGTGTGTGGGGGGGGGGGGGGGGTATATCCATTATTGAATACTTTTAATCTGTTATCAATCAGCAACAAAGCACTTATCTTAGCATACCCTCAACTAATAAGTAAGATAATTATACTGAATTTTCCTTTATTTATGGTGATCATTTAAAGAAAGGCCAAAGTTATAGAGTGGGTCTATAAGATTAAATATTTCACTTGTTCACAATATATATACATGCATATGTTCAGCACATGTATTATTCAAAAGACGACTGTTGTAATCTATTAGTGTGCTGACACTAGATTGCAGCACATGATACGTCTAAAACTCCATAAATAAATACAGAAATCTGTATACTTACTAAATTTTTTCTGCACACTGTACGCAAAAAGATGTAAATCTACAAAACTAGTTCATGTAAATATACAAAACTTGTTTATGTAAATCTACAAAACTAGTTTATTTAAATCTACAAAACTAGTTTTTGTAAAGCTAAACATTACTGTAGCTTTACAAAATAATCTACTAAAATTTAAAAAATCTTACTAAAATTTTATCTGTAACCCGGGTTGCAGTTACATAAAAAGTTCTGGGCATGACAGTTTCCTAAAAAATTCTTATTAATCTTACAGATTTATTTATTCACAGTGCAAAATTGTACCTTTTATATGAATGTTTCTTGTTGCCGTTTCATAAAAAGTTCTAAAAATCCCGTTTTCCTAGAAAAAATTTAGTAACTTCACAGATTTTTTTTTTACATTGTACACGATAGATCCCTTTCTGTCATTGTTTTTCGTAAGCAATAAGCAAAATTCCTTCCACATGAAATTATTTTCGAAATTTAATTAAAAAAGTTTTTAAAGTTAAAACTTTAAATACATATATATCTATATTATAAAGGACAAACATATCTGTGCGTAACGCATACGTCATTTTGCGAATAGCAACACTTTAAAATTTTAAATGAAAATTAGGTTGTGCAATTTTTGCTGCTGCAAATTTTTAAAGTTCTAAACATCGCACATTTACAATTTTTACATCATTGCATAGGGGAAAAAGTGCTTTTAAATGCAATTTGTTTGAAATATATATCTCAATTTGTTTTGGAGATATTAATATTTTTATAGTTTTTAACACTTTTTTGTTGCAATCGTGGCAACTGAAGTAACTATATTTTTATTGAAAGTAAAGGGAAAATAGTAGATTACTGTATCTTTTGTTGCCATTTTCTCGTAAAAACTGAAAAATAAATTGAAATTAAAATGCGTGCTATGTCAAGAATATCGTCTTTTATAAATCCCGGTGAGTTTTGGTTCTATTTCGTTTTTATTTATCAATTAAATGACTTTTAGTTTACTGAAACTTACTTTACAAACGATACAACACTTTCTCTTTACAAAAATGTGTTTTAAAGGATATTTGTGTGATTTGTTTTATCCGCATTTACTTTATTCGTATCAAAAAGCTGAAAGAATGCAACTTTACTAATCGAGTGTAATAACATCTTCCGAATTTTGAAAAATATATGTGTATAAATGATTTCTAATAAAACATGGAGCTGTTATAAACAAACAAATGAAGCCATATGAATTATTAGACACCCGATTTGTTTTGTCCAGCTTCTTGAATGACGACATTGTTTTTTGCTTGGTTTGTGTATCGTGATAATGAAGACATATGCATAATTTTCCACAGATGTTGTTTAAGACTGGGTCGTAAAAGGGAAATGCTTTAGCAAATGCAAATGACGTCATTTTATATAAAAAAGCGTACGTTTTAATTCTTATTAATTATAGAAAACAGAAATATGTTTTATAGAAGTACGCAATTTTCATCCCAACTGCTTTGAAATTCTTCACAGGTAAAAATGCCCCATTTAATCGAAATCACACACTGATAAAACGCAATGTTTTACAAAAAAAAATTAAAGTGTCTTTATAGAAGAGCAGTGACATACAGCGTTCTTGATCAGATCGGATTATTCTCGCCTGGATGAAGTCTCTTTGGCGAGTTAGACAAGTAAACAAAAAACATATTGGCAATAATTTCAAGTTTTAAATAATATGAGGTTTCCCAAGTTTTTCTCCAACATTCTCTTGACTAATAAAATTTTATTGCTATTCTTTAAGACCAGGGCCCGACTTATGCAGGGGCATGCGGTGCAGCTGCCCCGGGCAGGGGTCCCCCCATGAGAGTAATCAGGATTTTCATTAAAATGTGCAAAATGATTAAAATTAGACAAAAGTGACCAAAATTCGTATATTTTCAAATATTTAGGAAGAAGTTCGGCCCCCCCTTTCCCTCTCTACTTCCAGTACCCCCTGCACCCATGCAAAAAACGAACTGTATGATTAGAAAACTAATAATTAAAATTTTATCATGATAACTTAGTATTCTATTGTTTTCAAAAGAAATTCTTTATTTACGTTTTCCTCGCAACGTGACAAGTTAAAACCATTAATTATGATCAATTTGGGATATTTTCTTTTAGACATCTTATAACGTAAGTAGATAAGCAAAGTAAAATTTGCAAAAAGATACTCATATCAACCAGTCTATCATTTTTTGCACTATTATCCTATTAGTATTTTTTCTTAAAGTTGTGACCATCATTTTGTGATATCCTGTATACAGATGTGAGCAGTACTGGGACAAAATGTATGCATCCATACAATATATACGAAGTTTAGTTATAGCCACTTCCACATTATTCGCAAAAGAATTCTATAGATAGATAGATGAAGGGCCCCCCGGAATGATATTTGCCCCGGGGACCCCATGGCCTAAGTCGGGCCCTGTTTAAGACATTCTACTATAATTTTATGAAAATGACGTAATTTGCTTAATTTAATTTTTAATAATTTTATATAATACAGTCGAACCTCGTTAAGACGAAGTCGCAGGCCGTAAAAATCTTTTCGTATTAACCGAAATTCGTATTAACGATAAAACAGCAAAAGGCATTTAGGATGATTTAAAAAAAAATAAATCACTAAAAGAAAGATATCAAAGAATGTAATGATATCTGGAGAGAAATATTTTATAGTCATTTTATGTTAATTAGTATTTTTTGTGTAAAAAAGTACATTTCTAACATCACAATAAAAACCCAAAACCCATACTCACATTGATACACACATGACGATGGTAATACTACATATACTGTAATATTCTTATAAAAAATAAATGTGTAAGGATAAATAAAATGTGAAAATATATTTTCCTTTTTAAATTAGAATTTTTCATTAGACCACTCATTTTCACATCTAGATTTCCAATACTATTAGAATTCAATCAATAAAATTTTTCTAGCAAAAAACCTTATTCATATCAAGTGATCAATCACGTGCTAGCAACGAAATGAATCGATCAGAAAAGAATTTCAACTTCAGCAGAGAAAGAATGCAATTTTTTTGTCTTCTTCTACAGTCATCATTACACCTACCTCTTTTCATCCACATCAGTTACAAGAACAAACGCATATCCTCCCTCGGCCAGTGCCAGAAAATCTATAAACTCGTTTAAAAGTGGAAGCTCACCGCAAAGGTCGCAATGAAGAATTTTTTTTTTTTTTTAATTAGGTGCAACATTTAGTTCGTCTTAAATGGGAGTAGTTTGTCTTCATGCTCGTATTAAACGATGCAATTATATTGTTTTCCAAGATAACGTGATGGGAAACTATTTTCCTTCGTCTTAAGTGAAAATTCGTGTTAAGCGGTTTCGTCTTAACGAGGTTCGACTGTACATGTATTTAAAACACAAGGCTGTCTTTTAGTCTTCTCCGAGCTTTCTGCTGAACAAATTTTATTAATAATTTTTTTGTAGCTGAAAGCCGATCATTTGTAGATGTGCCCGTGCTGGCTGTTTTTTTTTTTTAATATCCCCATTCTTATATTTTAATTTTAAAAGTATTTTATGAAATTTCTTCATACCGGTGGTAATTAGATAAGTTTCATTATAGCAGAGAAGAGAGAAAAAAATGAGGTTTATTTATCTTTATTCATGCCATTTTCTGATAAAAATTCTAAATTGTTGATACAAATTGTTGCATAGGGTTTAGTGCTGCAAAATTCCATTAGGGACATAATATTTTGAATGGTAAATGACGTACTGCTTTTGAAAACACGCATATTTCCTCATAAAGTTTTCATATTTGTTTTCTTCTGAATGTGTACTGATACTATGTTTCAGACACTAAGCGAAATGCTTAAGTAAGGGAAAATGACGTCATATTTAAAAGAAAAAAAATCTTTTTCTTAGATAAAACTAAACATTTTAGCACAAATGCATCTAAAAACATAAATTACGGCAATTTTTACTTTCCGGTGCTGAAATTAGAATATCAAGTCAAGACTGCAACTGTTCACACGCAAAGATGTTGCTGACAATCGTGACTTCAAATTTTAAATTAAAATGATTTTCAAATGATCAAATTAAAATACCAATTTTTTGAAAATACGGTGAATACGGATATGAGAAGTGCGTATGTAAATTTTGAGAGGCAGAAAACGATGTCGTGTTTAGATTTCAAGTGGAAAAATTCCATGATCGTGTTAAAGCGGAATAAATTTTGTGTTTTTCTTTCCGGAATACCAAGCATAAGAGACTCAATAGATAACTTCATCATAATAACTTATCTTTATTATATTTTACTTATTATGTATCTATATTATAAAGGATAAACCTATGTGTGCGTAACGCTAACGTCATTTTGCGATTGGCAACACTCACGATGGAATTTTGGTTTTGAAATTTTCGCTACTGCAATTCTTTAATCTTGTGACCACCGTATATTTTCAATTTTTAGAAAGTCGTAATAAGAAAAAAATCTACTTTAAAATGCAATTTATTGTAAAAACTATATCTTAATTGACTGATTTATTAAGTACTTTAAAATAATTTTCAAATATGACTTTTTTCTAACTTATCTTATCACGTTTCGACTTCAATACATAATAACCCATATTGGACCACACCGATTAAATATTTTTTGAAAATTTTTGAAACTTCAATTATATCATTAATATGGTGTAATTAAGTAGATACTAGTAAAATTTTGATTTTTTTTTTTTAAATTTTTTAAGTAACTAATTGTCCTATAAACAGGACATATTAGTAGGACAAATAGTAAGGACATGTAAAATGCATACATAAACTAATTTTATGAGCAAATATTTTATTTTTCTTTAAAAATACTGTTTATGTTGTACAAAAATTCTCTATGATTTCTCCAATAAAAAGATAATAATAACGGTAAAATTCTAGATTATAAGATCACAATTATTAAAGAATTTTTTAAATAATTTTTTTTTTTCAATTAAATTTTAACCCTTAAATGTCTGAGTTTTCAAAAATTATTTAAAAAATGTTTTTCGGCTTTCTTTTTTAAAATAAATCATGGGAAAAATACTTAAAAAAATCATATTTTGTTTTGAGTATGGTTTACGGCTACAAAACTGTTTGTTACTAATCGGCAATACTGGTGTTTAATTGAAAAAAATTATTTTCCTTGATAAAATTCTATAATATTAAACACAGAAGAATTTTGAGAACTATAATAAGAAATAAATTTTACTTGCTCACTGCAGAAAAAATCGGGTATTTCGCAAGCTTCCAAGCAAAACAAAAATAACATGTTGCAACAATTGAAGAATTAAATCTATCTTTATTCATAAACAGCACAAGTGTTGCCAGCTAAATGTTGAAAATCGATTTAATAATATTTTCAGAATGTATTTTATTGGCAACAATAAGCATTATAGCTTCAATATTATTCTATTTGTATTTATAAGCTAAATTGGGTATGTTGCCGAAAAGTAACACCCGGCATTTAAGGGTTAATTGGTTACTTGTTTTTTTGTTTATATGTTACACTTTTAAGTATTTTAAAGACGTCATAACAAATGCATCCAAAAAATTCTTACCAATTTTATTTTAAAAAATGTTTTATTAGCTGTCCTATTTATAGGACATCGGTCCAATATGGGATAATAATAGTAACATTTTGCACATAAAGCAAAAAAAAAAAAAAAAAAAAAAAAAAAAAAAAAAATGTTTAGCATTTGCTTCTGACTAATTTTCCATAACGAAATTAAAACTTCCTTTATAAATAAGTAAAAGAATAATATTAAAAGAAACACTAATTCAACATATTTGTAAGAGAACAATTAAAATTTTTAGAGAGCCAAATAGAAAAAAAAAAGTCTTTCAAATGGAATTTGTTTGCAAAGTCCATCTCAATTTACTGATTCTCTACGGTTTTAAAAATAATTTTCAAGCATGAAATATTTTTTTAATTTATCTCTATCACGTGGTGCTCGATTACGAAAGATTAATTCGTTTGCCCTTAAAACAACATAAAGAATTCATCATTTTTTACGGCTAATATTCCATAAAAAAATTACAACTTCCTCTATGAATAAATAAATAAAATAATGTAAATAAACACAAATTTAACAATCGTGTAATTGAACTACGCGCTTAAAGCTCTGAAATTTTCAGAATATAAACAGATACCCTATGTAGCAAAATCTTCGGCTAATAACTCTTAGCCGTATATACGGCTAATACAAAAATATCGCTTTTGATAAATTTCAAAACTTTATTTGATTGTATAATTCATCTTTTTCATATGAATAATGCTTTTTCATTGTTAGTGGGTAATCTAAAAAATATATTGCATGTAAAATATTAGTTTTCAATATTAAAATATGGTTTTCACCTATATTCTGTAACCCGGGAAGCCCGGGTACGATCCCCTAGTATATATTGAAAATAAGATTCAATTTCAGGCGCTAGATTAACATCCTTGATTAACTAAGTGTACCTGATTTTTATAACATCTAACAATTCATCATCCTCTTAGAGAAATGAGGAATGGATATGCACAAAGGGTTTTTAATACACTGAATAAGTGTATGGAATTGCATCCCAATGCAGTAAATACCCGTTTACTTTATGGTTTTCCCTGCTGTTTATGTGTTGAATCTGCTCAATTTCAAGATAATTAATCACTTTCTAAAATAGTCTTTTAGAAAAAAAAAAAAAGGTATTTACTATATGAGAAATTTAATCCTTAAATGTTTAAAATGTTGATTGTGCATGTTTAAATTTTTAAATCAAAATGATTAATGTTCTGAGGTTACTTTATTTTTACATTAATTATATTCAACTCAATTTGGGAATTTTAAAAATGCACTTACATGTTCAAATAAATGTATTTAATTACATGGCAAATTATTAACACAAATCGAAGGAAATAATTTCATTTAAATATAAAATGAAAAGTTATTTATAATATGTATCATGTTTATTGTTCTTCAAGAGTTTGACAAATTAATTTACAATTTAAAAAAATGTAGTAGTATCAAAACTGCCATAATAGAAGTAATGAAACAGTTTTAAATAAATTATCTATTGAAGTTTTTATGCTTATATTTTATTTGCGACCTCTTGCTGTTGCCTCTTGTGCTAGAACACTATTATAAAACAGAATGTCGAATGCATTGTTAATACTTAATTTATTTCGAAAAACAGATCTAATTTTTAATCCATATAAAGTTATTATTTTCGGTGTTAAGAAGCTAATATTTTTAAAGAGGAGAAGAAATAAGAATCTGTTATTTTATCTGTTATTCTTTATCTCGTATTCGCAAACAGCCGCTTTGAAAAGGATTGAGATATTTTCTTATGAACCAGAAGTATTTAAATTTATCTCAGATTATTTGTTTAATACTCTTTATATAACTATATAAAACTAATATATATAAGAAAAGTTTACGGATATTTAATATAATTTCATCTTCACTTTTCATTTTGCAGAACTTAAATAATTGAAAATTCCATACATGCACAAACATATGTTGAAGGTCTAAACAGGAATATCAGAAGACAAAAGCTTTTTGAAATGTTTCTAGAGTAAAATATAAAAACATATTTACAGCCCTTAATTGCCGAACGGAACATTTTTGCAAATATAGAATTGCTCTTTGGGTATTTTATTGTTGATTTTTATCTTAAAGGTTTAAAAAAATTAAGGAAAAATTTTCAGAAACCTGAGAAAATGAAATGAATTGAATTTAGGTTTGTGTTCTGACCAAATATTCTATGACAAAATTTGTTCGTATGGCCGCGCTCTATGACCTTGTAAAGTTTTGCTCCCTTTTTCAGATAAACCTTGTATAAGTTAAAATACTCCATAAAATGGCAGGCAGCATGTTGCCACTAATTTTATGAAGTAAAGTTACCTAACAATCAGTGTAGGGAACATCTCCAACTGTCATTTCTGGATTGTGATGAGAGTCATATCGTTCGAAAGCTCTTGTCACGAGGAACAAGAAATGTATAGGAACTACACTCCCGAATACAGTAATCCATGTATATGGATGCTTATCTGTTTCGGAATAAAATATAATAAAGAAGGAAAAACACCATGAGATTCCTTCAAATACTATCAAAGGCCGGAATTTCGTCATTTAATTAACACTAGAACTAATGTTTGCCGTCATTTTGGCGGCAACCATATGATTATGTTACGGTTGAAACCAGAAATTTGATTATGAAATAAGTTTAAAAGATACAAAGAAGAAAAACTGTTTTAAATAAAAATTTTGGTGTGAAATATTTATAAAACGACTCAAATTTCCGGTAGTTCTAGTGTTAAATCTGATAGTGATTTTCATGATAGCTTTACATGATATAATAGTAATGGTAATGTTACATTGGTACTGGACAGATGAAGAGGCTAAACTGATGTAAACTTATACAGCGGAAAACTAGATTGTGTTATTTAGCTGGAACGACAAAATAACTTCAACCATTGGATGTTTACTTTTACCAAGTACTTGGTAAACAAAACAGGAGACTATTCAAAAACTCATCGAACTATTTGCTGCGATGTTAATACTATTGCTGAAGAACGCATACTAAAAATACAATACTTGGCCTGCAGTTAACCTTCACTTACTTTCGATGGAATGCGTCTGTATACTTTCCAAAAGGCCTTCACGCGAAACACGAATCGTGGTCTTCCGATCTGTAAAACACATATCCTCCACTAATATTAAACAAACCGCGCTGTAAAAAAAAAAAAAAAAAAAAAAAAAAAAAAAAAAACATTAAAATACGGAAATTGTTCTGGCAATCGAGACGTCAGTACTATTTCCGTATTTTAACGGATTTTTTTTTCCGTAAATTTTGTGAAAAAACAGATTTTTTTTCTGGAATTTATGGAAAAAAGACTATTTAGGGAACATTCCCAACTGTCAGTTCTAGATTTTTATGAGAGTGCTATCTTTTGAAAGCTCTAGTCACAAGGATCAAGAAAAGTGTGTTCAATTTTCTGAAAAATAACTATTTATGCACATTAACGCGAAGTCATATTATAGAAGTTTTGCATATCATTGCGACTTATTCGCATTATTTTTCGGTCAGATACCAAAAGAAACTATATGTGTTAAAAGAAGTGCATTTAATGTACAAAATAATATATTTTTAAATGGTTTCAACAAAATATTACGACAAAGACATTTTACAGTTTGTTAATTAAATCAAATGCATTGGGTGTTTGTGCATGTAAAGTGAAACAATAGCGAAATGAAAAAAATCATTCAATAATACTGAATAACTTGCTTGGAACATCTTTTACCTTATTAGATAAATATAAAAGTATTTTAAAATACAATTTTTAATTACTTTATAAAACATGTAAGTGTTACATATATATTTTTTTCCTAAACATCACAAATGCAAGATTTTTTCATAAAAATAGAAAGAGTCTCTAAACACAAAAGAATTAGATTTTTTCACAGCTAAAGTCAAATAGCTACTACATATAATTTTCCAGGAGACAATACTTTCCTGTAGAAAAATTTACATGTCGAATGCGTTTTGAAATTTATTTATCTGTACAAGACCGAAATGTCAATCAATCTAAAATTTGCTTAGGTTATCGTTCAATCGAAAATTTTATTATTATTATTATTTTAAAAAAATATCAAATGGAGGAAGCAATTCTCTTTCTGTGCAAAACACCATAATTTATGTTATACATCACTTTAAACCATTGCTAGAAAAATGTTATCTTTTAAACTTCTAAATTAAACTGACTAATGAGCAGTGAAATATACTTTAACTCACACAATTAAGCAAGATGCCTCAAATGACGTTTTTAAAATTCAAACGTGGTAAAAATGAAATGCGCTTAATTACATTTTGCAGTAAAAGAAGTGCAGTAGAATTTTTATGACTGTTTAATTAATTGACTATGCTGTTAATGACGATGAATTTTAGATAGTAGATAATGTTATTCAAATGAAAGAATGTTTGATAGCTTTTAAAGGGGCATTTGATTTATCACAGATTAGAAAATTTTATATCATTTCTAATTTCTTTGATACAAAAGATATTGTAGGTTTATACACAAAAGAATGATTTAAAATGTTAACAAATATAAAGCATGATGTGACTTACATTGGTTGTGTTTATAACGGCCAATTATGAACACGATGGATATAGGGCCTAAGGAGATGTAGCGCTCTCCGTGGGGGTCTTTTAGAGGGATCCTAACCCCTATTTTCGCAAGGAAATCCAAGATTCGAAGAAACCCACGGAAATTTCCGAACGATTAGGCCGACGGGCGCGATTGGGCCACTGGTGGGGCGTGATTTACATTGGAAAGAATGTTTTAAAAAAATATTAAATAGAAAAAAGTCCTTCCGGCCAGTGCCGGGAGGAAGAGGTAGCTTTCATATTCCTTATTTTAAAAAAGCCAACTTATATTATCCAAACACACGAAGCTCAATTTAGTGGAAACCGAATATAGGAGATTCAATACTAATTTTTATCAAAACTGAATCATTATGAATGATTCGCGAAATTATTCAGCTTTATCCAAGCTGCTTTTATTTAAAGTAACTTATATTTGGCTGCCTAATTCGGCGATTTCTTAAAGTGCCTGCCATTTTAAGACAACATGGTGGATGAGGCTAACCAGTGAACTTGGTCGAGACCTTAGTAATTGCTGTGCACATGCTCACTCACATCGGAATCGTTTGATACATACGAGTGCTGTCGCAGGCAAAAAATCGGATTTTTCAAAATGTCACCCACATTAGAAATTGAAACTGCTATATCTGAGCAATTTTTTAAGATAAAGACAAACAAAAAATGCTCCCGAATCCTTATATCAATGTCAAGTACTTAAGAAAGAAACCTTTTTCAATTTCTAATTTTTTTGCACCTCACTTTAAATATAATTTTTTTTTAATTGGCCGCCATTTTGAAGTAAGATGGCTGATGAAGCTGGCCAGCGAACTTGGTCGAGATATTGATGTATACTATCCACATGCCTTCTTCCATCGAAATAGGCGAATACGTGTGTTATCGCGTGGCAAATACAAGATCGTTTCAAAGTGTTAGCCATGCTAGAAATTCAAAGTGCTATAATTCAACCATTTTTAAAGATATAAACAAAAGAACAAATTTTCAGAAACAAAAACTGCTCCAGAATCTTTGTGTCAAAGCCAAACAAACAAAAAAAAATCTTTTTCATTTTCCAATTTTTTATTACCTCATTTTAAATTTTAAATTGCAATTTTTAAAATGGCAACCCTTTTAAAACAAGATGGCGAATGAAGCTGGCCAACGAACTCGGTCGAGACATTGGTATGTACTATGTACAGACCAATTACATCCAAATCGGTTCATAAACACGCATTTTATAGCGTGACAAAAATCAGGTCGTTTTAAAATGTCAGCCACAATAGAAATTCAAAATGCTATAACTCAGCCATTTTTTTTTAGATATAGACGAAACAAAACCTGTTCCGGAATCTTTGTATTCAGGTCAAACACATACGAAAAAAATCTTTTTCATTTTCCAATTTTTTGGTATCTCATTTTAAATTTTAATTTTTTTAAATTTTTTTAAATTTTTTTAAATGGCCGCTATTTTGAAACAAGATGGCGGATGAAGCTGGCTAACGAACTCGGTCGAGATATTTGTATGTACTATGTACACACCAAGGTACATCCAAATCGGTTCATAAATACGTCTGTTATCACGTGACAAAAATCAGGACTTTTCAAAATGTCAGACACGCTAGATATTCAAAATGCTATAACTCAGCCATTTTTTAAGATATAGACGATACAAAAACTTCTCCCGAATCTTTTTATAAAGGTCAAACACATAAGAAAAAAATATTTTTTTCAATTTTCAATTTTTTGGTACCACATTTCAAATTTAAATTTTTCTTTAAAATTTAAATGGCCGCCTTTTTTAAACAAGATGGCGGATGAAGCTGGCCAACGAACTCGGTCGAGACATTGGTATGTACTATGTATAAACAAAGTTACATCCAAATCGGTTCATAAATACGCCTTTTATCGCGTGACAAAATTCAGGACGTTTCAAAATGTCAGCCACGCTAGAAATTCAAAATGCTATAACTCAGCCATTTTTTAAGATATAGACGAAACAAAAACTGCTCCGGAGTCTTTGTATAAAGGTCAAATACATAAGAAAAAAATATTTTTCCATTTTGAATTTTTTGGTACCACATTTCAAATTTTAAATGGCCGCCATTTTGAAACAAAATGGCGGATGAAGCTGGCCAACGAACTCGGTCGAGACATTGGTATGTACTATGTACACACCGAATTACATCCAAATCGGTTCATAAATACGAGAGTTACAGTGTGACATAGGTCATATATATATATATATATATATATATATATATATATATATATATATATATATATAAATTTTGAACGCAGGGTGGTTTCGGGGTCTGGGGGTCATGATCGATGAAAATATACCAAAATTTTTTGAAATCGCTTTCCTCCGAACGGCTGCAATAGGTAGCTTTTTGTAATGAAAGCTACCTAAAATTACCGAATTCTATAGCGATATTATGAAAACCTTGCTCCCAAAAACTCAAACAAATACACCTCGAAGTAGAAACATTATTAAAAAATTAATGTAAATACGTACCACACAGAAAAAAGACTCATTTTACAAAATAAAATGTCTGTTCAAAATATAACTATTTGAATTGAAGAAAACCTGTAGGTTACCAGTAAGTATAATTGACGCCAGAAATGCTTTGTTTCTGATGAAGAGACATACTAATACCGAAAATATGCGTCAAAAACAGGAAACACTCACATAAAAGTAATTAATTTTCTGCATTTTTAAATAATTAATGCAGAGTTTTATAACCGGTTTAAAACCCCTGGCATTTCACTATACAACGCAATATTTTCCTTTTATGTACAATTCTACAAATTAAACTAAAAATTTTATATCACGAAGATTAAAAAGGGGATTTTTTAAATGTAATTTCATTTAGTGTTTAATGTTATGACTTAAAACACACGCTTTTATTTTATAAAAAATGATGTCATTCGCATCCACTAAAGCATACCTCATTTGCGATCCAGTATTAAAGAACATATACACATAGGACATCACTATCGCTAAATAGCACACTTATCAAAAAAAAAAAAAAAATATCGTCATTCCAGAAACTCAATAAAAAAATCTGCTACCCTCATGATTCATATGCCTTCATTTGTTCGTAATCTTAATATAGATACTTAAAATTAAAATTAGTTTATAGCTCCATGTTTTTATCAGAAATCATTCATTTATATTTTTTCAAAATAGCACGTATTTTTAGTTTTTTTTTTTCAGTTTTTATGAAAAATGGCAAAAAAAAAAAAAGATATAATTGCTATTTTCCAACTACACTGACGGAAAAAAAAAATCCCAACATCAAGAAAGACTTGTGTTAGATAAACGAAATTTGGTAGGCATGTTTATACATCTGAAAGATGACATCGATTGAAATTTCGCGCTTCGCGCATAAGTGTGGCGCTAGTAGCGCCACTCAGAACTTGCAGATTAGGTTTACTTTAAATGTGTGCTGTAAAGTTCGTGGCTTTATTTAGCTTCGAAATGCGACGTATTGAGTTGATGTTAGCCAAGAATGCCTTTAACAAGACGAAGAAGCCACTGTCAACAGCTCACCGAGTTAGAAAAAGGTCGCATATTCGGGCTACGAGAAGGTGGATTTTCTTTCCGCGATATTGCAGAAAGACTTGGATGGAATTTATCAACTGTGCATGATTGTTGGAAGCAGTGGTTAAGGGATGGTACTACCTCAAGAAGACCAGGTTCCAGTTGGCCACGTGGCACTCCTGAGAGGGAAGATCGCCGTATTCGGCGTACGACCGTGGCGCATCGTACTGCGTCTGCGGCAGACATTCGAGCTGCAGTTGGTTTTTATTAATGAGTTCATATCTTTTAACAATGAGCTTTTGTTTGCTTTAATAATGTAATTAAACGACCAGTAGTGTTTCAGCAATTGGCAATTGATTGCGTAGAAGGAATTAAAAAGATAAATAGTGGGAACAAAGTCAGATTACAATAAGAAACAATTTCTAGTTCCTAGCACTAGACAAATGTTTGGATTTACACATACATCCCTACGAACAGATAGATTTTCGTTTTATATTATTTATTGAAATATGATCAGAAGTTTACGAACTCACTGGTTAGAGCTTTACTCATGTTTATTAATATGCTAACTAACGATTTCCAAGAATACAGCAAATTGACAAATTTTTACAGCTGAATGGCGTAAATTAAAACTTTAAAAACAGTAAGAACATGTTTATTCAAATTTTTACATGTTTCGACTCGTCATTAAAATAAATAAAAATAGCTTAAAATTGCACTCTCTATGAAACGCTATTGCTAAAAGTCGTAAATTAAATATATCAAGTTATAGTAAAAGTTATTGTTAAATATATAGTTATATCAAGAAGAAATCATCCAAATAAATTTCAATGAATGTAAGAAAATTTTTCGCTCCAGTCTGTACTATCCATCCATTATAAGAGAAACCGTGGTGATTGAAACATGCAAAAATTCGATATGTAACGATGCAGCATCATTTTACTTACCAAAACTATAGTTCGAGTTACTCAATGGTTACAACAAAAATCTAAGTAAAATAAAATAATAACGTGCATACTATGGAAGAGTAAAAATAGCAAATAAAGCCTTTGTGCAACAATATTAAAAAGCAGAAAAAACAACGTTTAATAATGCACAAATAATACATGAAAAGCAGCAAACAGCTATTTCGAATCTACTAGCGAGATTCTTCTTTAGTGCAAGATAGGGAAAAAAGAATAGCGTGCTAGAAAAAGCAAGGCTGAGCAAAATGATAGAGAGCGACGCGCTGGCTTATATACACGACGCAGGTAGCAAAGGCGCCAAAAACAATGAGAGAGAAGCAGTGGAAACGACTGGGTGGACAAGTAGCGACATCTACCGGATAAGGAGAGAAAAAGAAACAAAAAAAAAGATGGAAATTAAATTAATGCTTTCCAAATACTTGGAAAATCAGGAGTACTAGATAAGTCATTGACTAAAGCTTGGGAAATTTTAATGATGTTGTAAGCTTCCCAAAAATCAAGATCAAGGTTAGAAGAACATTTTTGGATAATGGTGGCTGAGGAAAAATCGAACCTATGTTGAGAAGACCAGGAATGTTGAGCAATAGAAGAACGTTTAAGCTCCTGATTTTTAACATAATCTTCATGCTCTTTTAAACGAAATCTAAGAGCACGTTTAGTCTGGCCAATATAAGAAAGGCCACACTGATAAGAGATTTCGTAAATACCCCAGTTATCTAGGCGATCAATGGGGTGTTTGAGATTTGAAAAAGTGATTTTATTAACAGGAGAAAAATAACATTAAAATCAAACTTTCTTAAGATTTTAGCGACTTGCTGACTGATTTTAGGAAAAAATGGTAACACAACTAAAGTATTAGAGTTGGAATGCTTTTCAGAATGTACGGATTTCGTCAATTTCTTATAAATAGAATTAATTATATTAGAGGAATAGCCACGATCAACAGCAATAGCTTTGAGGTAATTAAGTTCAGCACTAAGTAACTGAGGGGTGGAACAAATATTGGTAGCCCGAAGAATCTCGCTAGTAGATTCGAAACAGCTGTTTGCTGCTTTTCATGTATTATTTGTGCATTTTTAAACGTTGTTTTTTCTGCTTTTTAATATGGAAGAGTACTTGAGAAACCGTGGAGATTGCAATACGCCAAAATTCGATATGTAACGATGAAGCATCATTTTACTTACCAAAACTATAGCTCAAGCTACCCAATGGTTACAAAAATAAAAATCTAAGTAAAATAATAAAAAAAAAAACTTGCATACTATGGAAGAGCATTTGAAAATTTGCATGATGGGGTTTCATAGACAGTGCAATTTTAGAATATTTTTATGTACTTGTTTTTAAAATGACTTGGATAGAATCGAAATATGTAAGCACTCGAATAAACCCAATTTTACTGTTTTAAACATTTACTTGCTGAAAGGAGTACTTTCAGAAAGTAAAATTTGTAAATTAGTAAATTCATAAATATTATCAGAACGTGCCAGAAAGTACTTTCAAATAGTACCACGACTCATTTAAAAATTTAATATACCACCAGATTATTAGTGTCTGCGGTTTGCACTGAAATTCTTCTCATGTTTAATCGTTCTCATTTAGAAAAGTATTTAAAAATTATAAAAAAAACAGCGTTTAATATTTTAAAAGTAAGAAACAAAATTCAGAAAAACATCAGAAACAAATCAGAAAATCAGTTACAAGGCGTTTCTAATGTTATAAATTTGTAAGTTTCTATTTTGTAGAATGCACTAGCATATTTCAGCATATATGTCTTTTTCTAGTTCGATAGAATTTATTGCGTATGAGGCTAGATTCAATGGTAACGTTTTTAAATGTAGTAGTGGATTCCAAACTAGACTGGATGCCATAAGTTAATGCTATAGTTGTCGATAACAGAAAATATATAATCAGGGAATGCTTGCTGAAGATAAATATTCTGTTACCAACTTGTCTTGATAAATATATATTTTTTTTCGTTTAGGAAGTAATCAATTAATCACTAATTAAGGGTATTTGGTTATTCGATTAAATTATCTTCTTATCCTAAAAATACTTTTCATCGGCATGTCTTGTTAGTTTGTTTATTGATTTTCTACAGTTTTCCGAGATTTTTGGCAAAACTAGCAGATATAAATACTTTATTTTGTAAAAATAAAGTGTTACTGATTTTTTTGTCTGTGTATGTATGTATATGTATTACATATTCTCTTATATTAAGATGTTGTAAAATATACATAGATATCATAAACTCTTTAAATTATTACGAATTACGAATTTGTTTTACCAAACAGCAAAATGCAACGTACAGTTGAAAATTCTTATGACAAAATTTAAGCGACTGAAAAAATAATTAATTACTATTACTCAGATGCATTTTCATATATATATATCTTTTTTTTTAAAACTATAAAATTAGGAAATACATATAAGAGAGGAAATTTTAGTATAGGATAGAACTTCGTACCATGTTTACACCGCAGTAATTTGTAAAATTGCAAAATATAGCTAAATAATAAAAAAATAAAGTTTTTTGGTATATTTCTATGGTTTGTAGTTTCAAAGACTATTTATAAATTCACTCACCCTGTCAGAAAATTCACTCGCCAGTGGCGAGTAAAATAATGTATTTCCCCACCTCTACTCATAAGTTTAGTATAAATATAGTTGTGGATAAGCGAAAATACATAAACAGCGAATGCTTAGTGAAAATAAACATTCTGTGACCAACTAGTCTTGATAAATATTTTTTTTTTCGTTTATGAAGTAAACACTAATTAAGGGTATTTGGTTATTAGATAAAATTATCTACTAATCGTAAAATGGCTTTTTATCGAGATTTAAGTCTTGTTAGTTAGTTTATTGATTTTGGCAGTTTTCAGAGATTTTTGGCAAAACTAGCTTATAAAAATACTTTATTTTGTAAAAAAAAAAAAAAAAAAAAAAAAAAAAAAAAAAAAAAAAAAACTGAATATTATATATTTCTCTCTCTGTGTGTGTATTATGTACCTACTGATATTGAGATCTTGTAAAACACACATTGATATCCTAAACTCTTTAAAACAAGTTGGAAATTGCTCGTCAAACGTGGCAAATGAGGTGCGTTCGTACTATAACTAGTTTTATAATTATTTTTTGCACCCCATATTGTACTGAATGTCTATTTATTTGCAATTCATAAGTGCATAGTCTGTAACATCATTAAAATGCACTTGCAATAATTTTTTCCCATTCCCCTTAATGAAACGGAAAACTTTTGACTGTCCCTGTAATTAAGCTATACATCCGATTTTCATGAAATTTAAAATGGCTCGACAAAATTTTGCAGCAATTATATATTTAAAATTTCAGCCCATTCGGAAAGCTGTAACATCATTAAAATGCACTTGCAATAATTTTTCCCATTGGCTTTAATGTAAAGAAAAACTTTTGACTGTCCCTGTCATTAAACTATACATCCGATTTTCATAAAATTTGAAATGACTCGACAAAATGTCGCAATAATTATATGTTTAAAATTTGAGACCATTCGGAAAGCTTTAACATCATTAAAATGCACGTGCAATAATTTTCCCATTGGCCGTAATGTAAAGAAAAACTTTTGACTGTCCCTGTAATTTAACTATACATCCGATTTTCATAAAATTTGAAATGGCTCGAACAAAATTTTACAACAATCATATAGTTAAAATCATAGTTTACAGTCAAAAAAAGTTACAATCATATATTTAGTTTTTCTAATAACAATGACATAACATATTATAAACTATATATAACATATTATAAACTTAGACTAAATACATAAATTACAAGATAAAGTAACTGTATTTTTCAGTAGAAGTAATTGGCTTTCTGTCAAGATTTCAATAAACACAAGGGAATTTACCACCACCCACGTTCAAAAAACACCGAGCTCCATATTTAATGCCCCACCAGTGGCTGAGAGGTTCAGCTCTCGAAGCTGGTAGACGGGAGGTGCTGGGTTCGATCCCAATCGCGCCCGTCGGCCTAATCGTTCGGAGTTTTCGTGGTTTTCTTCGAGCCATGGATTTCCATGCGTAAATACGGATTAGGTTCCCTTAGAAAGGCCCCCACGAAGGGCACTCCTCCCTCGGGCCTATATCCCTAGTTTAGATAATTGGCCGTCAACCAATCAACCAACCGTATTTAAAAATTTAACTGACACTGTGTACAATACACTAAACATATCACAGTGCCACCGCTGTAGTGTCTGTCCTCAGCTGATCGAATTACACTCGACCGGAATGCGATCAAATTATTTTTTTTACTTTTCGGATTTTGTCAAAACCCAAAAGTCATCCGAAAATAAGAACTGAATCCTATAAAAAAATTCTCGTTGACCCGAACATGACAAAATAATGTTTGTCGGCCTGCTACTCGAATCCGACAAATCCGGTTCGAGTACAACACACTTCTACCCGAAAATGAAACGAAAACCAAAATAAAAGAAATTAAATTCATATTTTAATGCAAGTATGAAAAAAACCCCGTAAAATTCTATGTATACCTTCTATGAAATACATATTTTATGTCCAAAAAACAGGATATATAAATTTATAATCATAAAATTGCATAGTTTTTTATTTAAAATAATATTCTGGATTTACTTTTGAAAAAATGGGCGAGAACGAACCCAATCAGTAAAGCTTAATGTCAAACAGTACAAAATTTGAGGCCGAAACAATGAAAAACAAACCAACCCGAACTCAAAACAATGAAAATCAACCCGATCCGAACAGGATTCGTTGCAAAATATTATGAGAAAAACCATTTTATGATCGACCCCGAAAGAAAGATAATTAGCCTCAACTCCACTGAACCCACGCCCCACCAGTGGCCGAGAGGTTTTGTTCCCGAAACTGGTAGACGGGAGGTGCAGGGTTCAATCCCAAACGCGCCCGTCGGCTAATCGTTCGGAGTTTTCGTGGTTTTCTTCGAACCCTGGTTTTCCAAGCGTAAATACGGGTTAGGTTCCCTTAGAAAGACCCCCACGGAGGGCGCTTCCCCCCCCCTTAGGGCCTATATCCCTCGTGCAGATAATTGGCCGTCATAAATACAAAACAAAACCAACTGAACCCACAATCGGTGAGCCGGGTTAGATTCAAGTTAAAGCCACCTAGCACTTTCCACTGAATAGAATAACTATAACACGATACATTTGTTAAACGTTATTTTTCCTGTCTTGTGTTATCACACATAAAGGGCCCCAACAGTGGCTGAGAGGTTCTGCTTACGAAGCTGATAGTCGGGAGGTGCTGGGTTCGAACCCAATCGCGCCCGTCGGCCCAACCGTTTCGGAGTTTTCGTTGTTTCCTTCGAAACCTTGGATTTCCATGTATAAATACGGGTTACGTTCCCTTAGAAATACCCCAACGGAGGGCACTCCCCCTAGGGCCTATATCCCTTGTGTTGATAATTGGCTGTCAAAAATCAACCCAACCCAGACATAAATGATAGAATGTTGTCAATTTTGGCAGAACTTGTTAAAATTAGCATTATGATTTTAAAATAAGATCATTAAATATAAGAATATAATTTTCAGATACGAAATAATACTAATCAATAAAATGCACTTTAAACCTTTTGCCTTAATACTGCAAGTACTTTGAAGATGAAATGTAGAATTATCAGTTAAAATCCGTAAAACTTTTCAAGAAAGCAAATAAGCTTAACTTTTCAACTTGTCACACTCCATGAGTTTTCGCATTCAATTTACATTTACGCTTTGTTAACTTATATCTTCACTTTTCAAAGGATGTCTGTTTATTGTAACATAAATCGCTGGTGCTGCCATCTGTGAAACTTGAATAATAAAAAAAAAAAAAAAAAAAAAAAAAAAAAAAAAAAAAAAAAATCGTAACCGTTGTTTAAAAACGAAATAAAATAAAGATAATGTTTAAATAATATGTTACTTCATTAGTGTAATGTATATGTATTTTTTACTTACTGCAGGGCTGTGTTTCTTCCTCAAAAAAGCAAATTTAAAAAGCAAATAAAAATAATATTTCATTCATATTGATTTGAAAAATATGGGACTTATAGAGAAATATTGATTTATATGATTCTGATTCCGATATTGCGTTTCAGTCATAAAAGGGGAACTTCTTAAAAATCTATAAAAATCTTTTTAAATAGTTTTGAAACTGTACAATCTAAACAATTTTTTAAAAAAATAATACCGAACAAATCTTTCTGAAAATCAATAGACTTAAATTATTCATTTTATTAAAATAACATAATAATAGTAATGATAAACGAATTAATTGTTTAAAGATTCATGGATTCTCAATTGAAAGAATAACTTAAATATATATATATATATATCAATTATGAATACTTTTTTTTTCTTTCCTCGACTTTTAATAATTAAACTATCATGTGAATATAATAAATGAATATTAATCTAATATAACAGAAATTAAAACATGGGAGTAAATAATTTATTAATAATTAAACTAATATGTCAGTATTATAAACGAATATTAATTTATTATACCAGAAAGCAGAACATGGAAGTTAATTTAAAATATACCTGGAATTAAATAAGTTTCGTAAATGTTGTTATGTAGATTGTAATCAAGCCATTTAGATGCTAAAGATATATGACAAATTAAATTCTTAAAAACTCTCTTTTCGTAATTTCTTTATCAATAAATCATTTCAAAATATTAATATCCCCCTAAATAAATTTACTTTTTTCTACGATTAAAGAATATTTACAAATTAGAATTTAACTCTTATTCCATTACCATAAAAAAATAATTATTTTTGAAATTCGTCGGAATATTTGTTTTTGTTTAAAACCTGTTTAAAAACTTCAAGAAAAGAACGTTTTAAAAAGAGAAAAAAGTATATTAATTTCTTCTGGATGTTTTAAAAGCTTGTTTCAAATGTATTTGAAATAGTTAGCCTAGAAAACGAAAATGATCATTCTTATTCTTTTAAAAGAATTCTTTGAAGTTTTAATTTAATAAAGTATTTTCTAAAAATGTCAGTGATAGGCAATTAAATATAAAGTACAAATAAAAAGTTAGTTTCAGAATAAACGATAAATGACTATAAGAAATTTTACGCTACTGAGCAATTTTCTTTTGTAAATAAAAGTAGAAAGTTTTTTTTTTTTTTTTATTAACTAGGAAGAAATTCTAATTATACATCGAAATAATAAATTTTAATTTCGTTTTGTTATTTTCATGTATATATGTCTCTTATATTATAAAACTCCCTTAAAAACAAATTATTTATTTTTGCTGATGTTTATGGAACATTGGCATCGAAGTCCACCGTAGTGGGGATTGCCTTGGGGCCTATAAGAACTATGACTGTTCGCCTCGAATGAACCTTATTATACATAGACACAAACCACAATTCTTATTTCCATTACATACAAGGACGAGATAGTCACAAGGAACTTTACAACACCAGAGAAATACAACATGGAGCTCCACAAAGAGTGTGCAACGGAGCCAGCGGGAGTCGAACCAGCAGACCTCCTACGCTCTCAAGCGATTGGCTGCATGATGCCCTAACCACTTGGCCACGGAGGCCCCATGTTTATCGAAAAATTGCTGTGTTGAATTCAGTAAAATTATTTTTTGATTTATAATTATATTTATTATTACCCTACTATTAATTTTACATTGCACTCTAATCTAAAACAATATATATGTACATTTTTTTCTCATTTTTTTGCTGTTGCTCTTTAATAATGCATGTTTATTTTTAAATAGCCGCCAGTTTAAATTAACGTATTTTGCTATTAAGCCCATCTATGTATTTAGATCTATTTAAAAAAAAAAATCAGTTCGTTAAAAATAGTAGTGTCATTTATTTAGTAGTGTCATTTATTTATCTTAAATTAAAATTTTGCAATTATTTCTTGCTTAATTAAAAATTTAATAATTACTCCATTAATCCGTAGACGCCAAACTTCTGTTCACCATCGGAGTACTCTACACTAGCTAATTTTGCGATTTCGCAACTTAAACTTCGGATAATTTCCTTTGCAATATAGTGAAAATGAAAAATAAGACGGGATTCTGTTACGAAATTTAATGAGGAATCGAATGCTGATACTGCAATTAGTCTAATCAAGCTTTTCACAATGTTAAAATAAATACAAATTAATAAAGGTCAATTTTAATTAATTTTTCAACTACTTTTCAGCAGTGAAATTACGCTTGACATTATTAAATATTAAAGACGTGAATTATCACTTTGCTAAATAAGCGTAAACCAACACAGTGAAAAATGTCCATGGTGGGAATCGAACCCGGACCCTTGGAACAGCGTCATTTGCGTCTCGTATTACGCCGCAAGAATGCGTGCTCATGAAGACTTTTCCATCTAATAGCCGCGGTAGCAGTCTTACCAACTTATGTGCTTGAGAGATGCCAAGCTGGGCATCGTCCTCGTGGCTTAGTGGTAGAACACTGAACCGTATTCCAAGGGTCCGAGTTCGATTCACGGCTTGGGTATTTTTCACTCTGTTGGTTTACGTTTAGTTAGCAAAGTGATAATTCATGTCTTTAATATTTAATAAAGATCAGTTAAAAAAAAAAAAAAAAAAAAAAAAAAGTTGGCATTTGAAATTTTTTCGGTGCGAATTCGCGCTAAGTTCACGGGTTAAAATAAATTTCAGTGCACATTTTATGTATGCAACATGCAACACGTTCAACTAAACTTTACATAATCCTTATTATTGTGTTTAAACAAAAAGTTGAAAAAATATTACATTTGCTTCCATAATATACAAAATATATTGTAATAAAAATATATTCATACAAATATTAAAAAAATATATATTTAAAATATTTAAGCAATATTTCATAAATTTCGTCAAAGTCACAATGATCAGAAATTGTAGTATTCGTTAAAAAAAAAAAAAAAAAAAAAAAAAAAAAAAAAAAAAAAAAAAAAATCTGTACTGTGTTTGCTTTAATCGGTTACGGTTCCTAACCTATGTACTTATTATTATACAATAGTAGATAAAGTATCCGGAATTTTAAGAATGTTTGTTTTGAAAAACCAATTTCAAAATTTAACATACAACATAAAAAAAAAAAGAGTCGAAGTGTTGTGTACATGATTCAAATGAAAACCCAATATAAAAATGTATAAATTTATATAACAGACTCAAAATAATACAGCTATGAATGAACTTATTTCCATTCATCATTGGAACAATAATGTTAAAATGCGCCAATATTTTCAAAATCAAGTTTTTATCATGCTTTAATACATTTTTTCGCACTTATATGACGCTATATATTCCCCATGTTCTTTACATTTCCCCAGGCTAACGCGTAAGACAGGCTACCGCGGTGCATTCAACCTACCATTTTTTCAGACCACTGGAGTCACGTGATGCTCGAATGCACTAATGAAGGTGTGCGAAAAGAGCATCAGGTCACTCTAGCCGTCTGTATAAAAAGACACGTGTGATGCACCGCGGTAGCCTGTCTTTTTCGTTAGCCTCGATATTTCCAATATGACGTAATATTCCATTTTTTTATTCATCAAATAATTTAAATAATAATAATTTTTCCTATGGAAATCATAAAGTCGAACAATTTTGAAGTAACATACACTTTTCTTTTTAATTCGTCAAACTATTTATTTTATTTTCATTTTTCGCGTGGAAATCTTGTAGTAGAAAAGTAATGATGCAATATTCCTTTTTTTTTTTATTCGTCAAATCATTTATTTCATTTTTTTTCATGTGGAAACCTTGCAATAGAAAAGTAATTGTTGGCAAAAACTATAACAAAAAATTTTTAACTTTGATTGGAAATTGTTATTAAATTTGTGATTTTTTATTCATTAAAAATTAACTATAAGTTATTCCGATTCCGGATTACTTTAGTTGCGTCGGACGTGTTTTAATATACATATACGTTACATTTCACAATTCTGACTTCCAAACTGTGGATTTGTATAGGATTCCAGACAGACAGACAAATTTTCATATTTATATATTATATTTTATTATCTCTGGATTTTCTTTGTTTTTTAGACACATTATAAACCGCATATTAGTGTTATATGACTTTTTTTATATTGTATATAGAAGAACTCAAAGTCAGGATGGAGCAAATTATATTTCATCTTTACAAAAAGGACCTTTTTAAAAATGCTAAAAATATGATTGATGGCGTACTTAAAATTACTGTAAATAACACTTTTTAGTAATTAATTAAATTAATGTGTTAAATCAATTAAAAATGTAAAAGCTTTGCATTTTCCTTCTTATTTATTACTAAATACGCTAAATAATAATTTTAACATAAAATACTTCATTGTAAAAAAAAAAAAAAAAAAAAAAAAAAAAAAAAAAAAAAAAAAAACGGGAAAAATCACAGCCAATTTCGCTGTGAATCGCTTCACTAGCATGAGAATACAGCGTTTTTGTAATTTCAGTATTGATTTACAGTAAACTGCTGTTATTTTAACGCCTCCAAAACCGTCCAAACAACATTCCAAACGAGATATTCACAGGCAGCGTCAACCAAAGCAGGTTATTACTAAGCGTTAGCCTCGTTCGATTGTTAGCGTCTTTCTGAATAAGTGCTTATTACTCCAATTCAAAGTGGCGCTTTTGGATACATAAACATGAAACTGGATACTATATATTTTAAAAATCCATAGTAAGTTTTATTTTTATGTTTATTTGTATCATTGATTTAATAACTATTAGATAGCCAGTTCTGTTATATAATGTAAGATACAAATTTCGTATTTGACCACATGTATATAAACGCTGAGTAACAACAATATCTTTTGAATCATTTGTATAAATATTAAATATTTTCTCTTAAATTATAAAAAAAGAGAATTGTTCAAATTCAGATTTTTTTAAATTATTTTTTTCTTAAAGGAATTTGTTATTATTTATACTTTTGTGTCTCGGTCCCAGATAACAAAAAATCCCCATTATATTACTAAATATGTTTTGTTTTGCTTATTATATATTTTCCAAAATTCCAGTTTATCGGATTGTAAATATAATTACTAATAATATAAATCATATAATTTTCATTATTCTCCAAAAGCTTTAAGTTCACTTTCTGTACTTATTTAAATATTTAAATTATTTAATGTATTATTAACGTAAAGTTTTTCAAATTATCAAAGACAACTTTACTACCAATGATCTTATTTTCCGTGAGAGATATTCAGATTTTATAGATCCTAGATTTTTACGCACATTTATTTTCATTTTTTTATATGTAATGTTCAAACCATTTATATGTAATACGTAACACTATTTTATTAATCCATAAAAAATTCTAAGAGTTTGCTCACTATTATCGCAGCAGATCGCATTTTGCTTTTGTCCATCATCTAACAATAATAAGTATAATCCGCAACTAGAAGCTGAAATTAGATATTTTGAATGTTTTCAATGTATGTTATAATACACAGTATATTTTAAACTGACATGTGGAATATTCTATACAATGAGTTACAATAGTTTAAAATTTTCTATTTATCGCTTTTTTGGTGTCTTTTTTTATTTTGTTTCTTCATTTACTTTATCGTGCGAAGTTTGTATCTTACATATGTATAACAAAATTTATTATACACGAATGCTATTAAAACAATGATATAAGTAGACATAAAGATAATACTTAGTACCATTTGTCTTTAAAAGATGGTCATAATATAAAAAAAGAGAAAATCAATGTGAATAAACATTAGGGGGGGGGGGGGTATAAAAATACAAATACATATCTACAAAAAGATAAAAAAAGCTAAAAAATTACAGTTATTTTGTTAAGAGTGTTGTAAAATTAACAGCAAAAAATGCTGATATAATACAGACTTGTTGTAAAATCTGAAAAACAAAATTACTGTAAAATTAACTGAAAAAATGCTGTAAATTTACACATTTGCTGTTTATCCGTGATAAACAAAATTGCTGTAAATTTACCGCAAAATTTGCTGGCATCCATATTGCCAGCATTTTTTGCTGTAAAGTTACAGTGATTTTTTTTACAGTGTTGTCACTTTTAAACTAGGCATTCTTTTTTCGACATTTTTTTTTTTTAATTTAAATCATCTTGCTTTACTTTAATCTTTTTCTATTATAGTTATCCATTTCTTTGACCACGTTTTACCGATATTGCGTTAATATATGAGATTTTTTATATAGAAAAAAATCTTCATTCCTTTTCCTTATCGAAATATATCTTAATCGCAGATAAATAACAGGTATATGCTTAATTATTATAAAACATTTTCCCTTTAATAAATAAAATCATTAAATATTTAAAGTTATTTGAATGGAAAATACTGAAATATATATATATTTCACTTTATTATACTTTACAATGAAATTTATTAAGAAATCCTTAAAGACATTTTTATTACATAATTTTTTATTTTTTCATATGTAATAAAAAGCTGTATTATATGCTTAATTATTATAAAATATTTCCTGTTTAATAAATAAAATCATTAAATATTTAATGTTATTTGAATGGAGAATACTGAAATAAATGTATTTTACTTTATTATACTTTACAATGAAATTTATTAAGAAATCCTTAAAGACATTTTTATTACATAATTTTTTATTTTTTCATATGTAATGAAAAGCTGTAGCATATTCATTTTTAAAATTTAAAACCTTACAAATGGTCGCTCTTTCAATGCCTTACAGTACATTATTAATGAACATTTGTGGAATGTATCTTAGCTTATCATAAATATTTAATGAACTTTTACATTTTTATTAGTGCGTAGGTGATTTAGTGACGTTTTTCGCTAGTACATTAAATTGCAAATTATTCTTTTTCTTGTTGATATTTTAATATGAATTGTATTATATTTATGTAAAAATGAAACACGCATAATAAATATTCTTAAATTTTATGTTTCATATTTCTCGAGATATTTTAGATGTAAATTCATTTTTGTACTTAATAATAATACATGAGATAATATATTAAATCAAAATGAGTTTTTAAGATAGAGATGTTCTTTTTGTGCAATTTCCATATGCATCACGTAGAATTTTCGGAAAAATTTCAAATTCTATATTTTAGAAGTGTATCATTAAATGTATTTATGACTTTCCAACAAAAAATAAAAGAAAAATTCATTTATAATTATATATTTTACCATTTAATGACTTTTAAATAGTTAATAAAGGAAAAGTTGGAATTATTTCCATATACCAAGGAATATTTGGCTGTTTTTTTTTTTTTTTATAAACATTTGATGTGGGTGTTGCAATCTTTTCGCGTTTGGCATGATGATTTGGTAAATGTATAAATAAGATAAATAATCAATAAATATAAATAATATAATGCATTATTATACATGTATATTTTATATAATAATATAATAAATGATATAAATAAAATATAAATACGACTAATGATATAATAATAACTGGTAAGATGTTAAAACGGTCTTTTGACACCATTTTGAATTTTTTCGCTAAGCACCTCAAGCAGCCCGGGATACGAGCTCTTCCAAGATATTCATATTATATTCTGATAATGCTAAACATATGAAATGCATTAAGGACATTTGGAAGGCCATAATTTCATGTTAAATTTATGCACCTTTAGTCAGAAACTACCAAAGATATTCACTTGAATTTTTTTTATATACTTAATATGACTAATTCCTAACAAAGTGAAATAAACTTTATAAGCAGATATTCATTAAATATATATTTTTTTAATCTGTAATAAAAACGCTTTTAAATAACAAAACACTTGCATTTTTTAAAGAAAAATTATTTATAAAAACTTTGTACAAATGTTTGTATCAGAACATCACTTCATATTGATCAGGGATATGTGTAAAATACTCTGGCAATATTGTTAACGATCATATCTCTCATCCGCGAGTGTTGAGAATGCCAACTTGGCGATGCTTGCCATTTTCTGTTAGTCGGCACTGTGGCAACCCCCTTTTTATTGTTTTCCGATTTTCTTTTCAGTGTAGATGTAAAGTTTGTTTTGAACCGGTCTGACGGTAAGAATGGAACTCTCAAATGAGAGTAATAATAATAATATTAATATACCTATATATTTGTAAATAAAATGTACATAGTTGTTTTTTAAGAAAGAAGTTTAATTTGAACTGTAGAGTGTGTTTACTTATTCAAGTTACTAATTTGATATATATTAGAACTAAGTTATGAAGACGTTTTTATTCTTCGATGCACTATGAAATAATTTGAATTTACCGAACCTGCAGTCTCAATGACAACGTATCACTTTTCTGACGTCAAAGCTCCAGGATGTCTGGATTTCATCATCGATTGAGGTAAGTACCTCAAATTAAATTATATTAAATAAATAGAATTATGAATATATTTATTAACTGAACTCTATCGAATAAATTGAATTCTTTATTTTATGATGTATTACGAGACTTTGAAAAAAAAAAGAGCTACGATTCGTAGTCAAACTACGAAAATATTTGATAAAATAAGGGATTTATTAGATAATACACAAGAATTAGAGCTTGAGAATAGAAAATCACAGCTGGATCTTTTTAAACAGCAATTGAATGACAAAATGAAAACTTTAAAATCATTAAATTCTGAAATTGAACCACTGGTTCCAAGTACTGAATTTGAAAAAGAAATCGAGAAATCGGAATCTTATAATGAGAATATTATTGAATGGAAATATAAAATTTCCAAATTTTTAAATGATAATACAGTTACTCCTGAAACTAAACAAGATTCTTCAGACATTGAAAGTGATAGTAGTAGCAACAATAGTTCTCTACTAAAAAGTCAGAAAATTCTGAATCAAAATTTGATTAAACTTCCTAAACTTAATATATCTAAATATTATGGTGATTCGTGTTTATGGCTCGAATTTTGGAGTCAGTTTTCGAATGCGATTGACAATAATGAACATTTAACTCCGATTGATAAATTTTCCTACTTAAAGTCACTTTTGGGCGGAAGTGCTGCAAATACTATAGCAGGCTTTTCGCTGACTAAGGAAAATTATGCTCATGCTATAGAATTATTGAAAAATCGTTTTGGTCGTAATGACCTGGTAATAAATAGTCACATGACTAAACTGCTAAATTTGAAACCAGTACGAAATTCTAGTAACATTAAGGCTTTTAGAGATTTGTATGATGAATGCGAAATTCAAATAAGAAATCTTAATTCTTTAGGTGTTGCCTCAGGTTCATATGGGCACTTGTTATGTCCGATTCTTCTGAAACTTATTCCATCAGATATTGCACTAGAATTTAATAGAAAACGAATTAAAAACACTGACTGGGATGTTAATGAGCTGATAAATTTCATTAAAGATGAAATTGAATCTCGCGAGACCACTGTCCAATTAAACCATTTTGAAAAAATCCCTGAGAAGCAGGAAAATTATAAGAAAAATTATAAAAAATTCATTCCATCAGCTTCTGCCTTAACCACAAATATTAAAAATAACTGCATATTTTGTAATCAAACTGATCACGATACTGAAAAGTGTAAGTCTTTCACCATTCCGGAAATGCGAGAAAAATTAAAAAGGGAAGGAAGGTGCTTTAAATGCTTCCGTAAATTTCACATCGCGAATTTTTGTAAAATTTCGAATGAAAATTGCAAAGTGTGTGGTAAAACATATCATCATACTATACTTTGTAATTCTAATAAAAAACAGAAGAATCAAAAAATTCAGGTAGTATTATTTCCTCCGTATCTCATTGCAAAGGCAATATAAATAATATCAGTAGAGAAGTAATATTGCAAACAATTCATGTAAAAGTGGAAGCGGGTGAAAATTCAGAAACTGCTCTTTGTTTATTTGACTCTGCTAGTCATCGAACTTTTAATACAGAAAATTTAGTTTCAAAATTAAAACCTGAGGTCATTAGAAAGGAAAAATTAATTGTCTATACTTTCGGTTCGAGAAAATCTGAAGAACGATGTTATGATGTCGTTAAGCTAAAGCTAATTCACTTGACGAACAGAAAACGTAGTATAATAATTGAAGCATTAGTCACACCGCTAATAACTAATTCTTTGATACAAATTCCTCCTCTTCCAATCAAAATTAAGAGAAAACTTTCCAAATTTCGTCTTGACACGTGGGAACATTTGGAAAATAGTGATGTTGATATATTAATAGGAGCTGATTATTTATATCAAATTAATGACAAAACATGCCCCATAAATAAATCATTGTTCGTCTGTGAAAATTTATTTGGGCATTCCCTCTGCGGGACAATTGACGTAAATAAAAATAGTGAGAGTAAGCAAGCTGGGGTCTTGTCCACTCAGGTTATGAAACCTATTCAAAGTGATTTGAAAACATTGTGGGAGTTAGAAACTTTAGGGATGAACACTGAAGAAAATATTTCTGAATTAGATAAAGAGATAATCGAAAAATTCGAAAACAATTTGCATTTTCTTGAGCACCGATACGAAGCTAAATTGTTATGGAAAGATGATAGAAGAGATTTAGGAAGTAATTATAACAATGCTAGAAACCGATTTATTAACTTAAATCGAAAATTTCTTAAAGATAAGGAATTATTGCAGAAATATAAAGAAATTGTGATTTAACAGGAATTAAATAACATAGTGGAAGCATGTTCTAATAAAACTGTAGATAGCGGTTATTTTATGCCCCACCGACCTGTCTTGCGAGATGATAAACCCACAACTAAAGTTAGAATGGTATTTGATGCTTCCTCAAAAGAAAATCGCAAATCGTTAAATGATTGTTTGTACGGTGGCCCAAATTTGAACCCCGATTTATTAGAAATTATTATTAATTTCAGAAAATTCAATACTGCGTTTTGTGCAGATATTGAAAAGGCCTTTCTTCAAATTTCTGTAGCTGAAGAAGACCGAGATTACCTTAAATTTCTTTGGTTCGATAATGACGCAAACAACTTTTTCAAAATTTTAAGATTTAGACGTGTACCATTTGGCGTTACATGCTCACCATTTATTTTGGCTGCCACAATTAAACATCATATAAAGAAATATCGAGATCAACATCCAAATGTTGTATATATGTTAGATAATTCCCTCTATGTCGATGATTTAATTTCCGGATCAGATTTAGATAACGAAGCTTATTATTTATCAGTTACAGCTTCTGAAATTCTTAAAGAAGCTGGGATGAATTTGAGGAAATTAAAAACAAATTCTATTAAACTTAGGGAAATGTGGGAATCTGGTAACTTAGGTATAAGTGAGGAAAACACAGGTAGTATCTTAAAAGTGCTTGGACTGATATGGAATACTGAATCTGATATTTTGATGTTAGATGCGCAGCCCTTTGAAAAATATTACATCGATGATCCCACGAAGCGAACAGTTCTTAAAATGTTACTGAAAATTTATGATCCATTAGGATTTGTGAATCCATTTGTAATACGTATTAAAGCCTTGTTGCAAGAAACATGGCAAAGAGGTTTAGAGTGGGACAATAAATTACCTGAAGATTTGAAATGCGAGTGGAACACTTGGTGTTCAGAAGTTGTACATTTACGCACATTTGAAATAACCCGAAAATATTTTCCTAATATGATAAACATTTCTGAAAATTCACAAATTCACATATTCTGTGATGCTAGTCCCAAAGGGTATGGAGCAGTTGCTTATTTGCGTTCCATTTCATTAACTGGCGAAATTCAAACAAGTTTTGTTTGGAGTAAATGTAGAATAGCCCCCCTCAAGAAGTTAACTATTCCACGGCTGGAATTGATCAGTGCAGTAGTTGCCGCTAGAATGTGGAAATATTTAAAACAAAAATTACATATTTCGAATTTAAATATAAAGTTATGGTCGGACTCAGAAATAACTATTTGTTGGATTAGGGGTTCTACTACAAACTGGAAACCCTTTATTTCCAATCGTGTAACCGAAATTCAGTCATTGACAGATCCAAAGGACTGGAATTATTGTCCCGGAAAAGAAAACCCTGAAGATCTGCTTACGCGAGGGGAAAACTTATCGAAGTTAATGGGTAATAATGTATGGTGGTGCGGCCCACCTTGGTTATCACTATCAGAAGATATGTGGCCTTCAAAAAGGGCTATAGAAATGGTTCCCGAAGCTTTTAATGAAATGAAAGCAAAACCAAATTTAACATTATTGTGTAACGAATCAAACTCTATTCCTAAGCCAGTATTTGATATGGCAAAGTTCAGTAGTTTAAATCGCGTGTATAATATTACTGCTTGGATAATGCGTTTTATTCATAATGCCAATTCGAAAAATCCTAAAATTTTAGGACCTTTAACTACCTCAGAAATAGAAATAGCAGAAAAATACTGGATTAAACAAACTCAGGAAACTTCATTTAAAGTTGAAATAGAAGCACTTAAACAAAAAAAACCACTTAATAAAGATTCTTCTTTGTACAACCTTAATCCACAATTCGATGAAAATGACTTACTTGTTTTATCCGGAAGACTTCAGTTTTCTGAAGTTACAGAGCAGGAAAAACATCCGTGGATACTTCCTAATAAATCTTATTTTGTAAAATTACTAATTAAGGATGCTCATGAAAGAATGTACCATTTTGGTGTAGCTGTCACTTTAGCTCACCTTCGTGAAAGGTATTTTATATTAAAGGGAAGAAGATTTGTAAAATCCGTCTTAAGATCGTGTGTGATATGTCGAAAACTTAATGCTATTCCTGGAAAGGTGGAAATAGCACCTTTACCGAAAGATAGAATCATCAAAACACCAGTTTTTGAAACATCTGGTGTCGATTTTGCCGGTCCGATTTATTATAAAACTTCTGAAGGCACTGGGAAGGCTTATATTGTCGTATTCACATGTGCTGTAACCAGAGCGATTCATCTAGAGTTAGTCACCAATCTAAGTACTGAAACCTTTATCTTAGCACTACGAAGATTTTTCTCTAGGAGAGGTTTCTGCAAAATAATGTGCAGTGACAATGCCAAGACATTTTCTAAGGCTGATTTGGCGTTAAAAGATGCTTGGGAAAGAATTTCTAAGCAAGAAATTTTTGATTACTTGAGAAAGAATAAAATAATATGGAAGTTTATAATTTCCAGGGCTTCCTGGTGGGGCGGCTTCTGGGAAAGGATGGTCAGATCAGTTAAAACACCTTTAAAAAAGGTTCTAGGAAAAACTTGTCTCCGTTATGAAGAGTTAGAAACAATACTTACAGAAATTGAAGCGGTGATTAATTCACGTCCCTTATGTTATCTCTACGAAGAAAATGCTGAACCATCACCTTTAACGCCATCTCATTTTTTAGTTGGTAAACGATTAATGTCCTTACCTTCTTATGGATTACCAGTCTGTACGCTAGAGAAATCCAATAAGATTTTGTTGACGAGAAAATATAAATATAAGCAACAAATTACTGACCACTTTTGGAAAAGGTGGAGAAACGAATATTTGTTAGAACTTAGATCTGCTTTTCAAGTGAAAAACATAAATTCATCGCCTCAGTTCAAAGTTAACGATATAGTGATAATTCATGATGAAAAGCTCCCAAAACATATGTGGAAGTGTGGTCGTGTTAAAGAACTCATATTTGGTCGTGACTCTAAAATCAGATCATGTGTATTACAGACTGCAAAAGGCGATCTTAAACGACCTGTGCAATTGCTATATAATCTTGAATTGGACTTAGTGGACTAAAAGACACTAAAACTCTTACACTAAAAATAAGAACTATTATCGAACATTTAATTTGTTTTGTTACTCATATTTACCCTTATTATTGTTTAATTTTCATACAATTCATGTGTTTTATTTTCTTTCGTAGATTGCAGCATTCTTATTATTTTTGCTTTTATATCTGTAGCTGTATGTAAGTATGTATCTGAAAATTTGTCATGTATGTAAGTATATTCTTATGTTTATTAAATTGTTTAATATAGATGCTGAACTAAGTGTTCAGCCCGGGGCAGGATGTTGAGAATGCCAACTTGGCGATGCTTGCCATTTTCTGTTAGTCGGCACTGTGGCAACCCCCTTTTTATTGTTTTCCGATTTTCTTTTCAGTGTAGATGTAAAGTTTGTTTTGAACCGGTCTGACGGTAATAATGGAACTCTCAAATGAGAGTAATAATAATAATATTAATATACCTATATATTTGTAAATAAAATGTACATAGTTGTTTTTTAAGAAAGAAGTTTAATTTGAACTGTAGAGTGTGTTTACTTATTCAAGTTACTAATTTGATATATATTAGAACTAAGTTATGAAGACGTTTTTATTCTTCGATGCATTATGAAATAATTTGAATTTACCGAACCTGCAGTCTCAATGACAACGTATCAGCGAGAAAAGTGACGCATCTCGACAAAAGTAAATTTCACAGGAGAGGCCAAAAAAATTCAATGATTTTACTGTAACATGGAATTATAGCACTTACTTTTGCATGCAGGAATGAAAACGTGCATAAAAGCATAAATCCCTTGAAAACTAAGACGTGGGATGAGGTTTGGAAGGTTGAGTAATTTTACCTCCCCCCACAATCCACTCTTCGTCTGTGGTCAAAAATGGCATATAGCGTAAAAAAGTGATTTTTCACATAGCTATAGTTATGAAACTTGTTGTGTAGTAAGACACACCTATGACAGACCTATTAGTGTAATAAAACGCAAAAGGAATTTCGTCGAGATGTGTCTACTTTCTTGCGTGTGAGCGATGTGTAATAGTTTTTATAAAAAAGTGACTTCGAAGTTCATAAAGTAAAATTTTGAGAAAATTGAGTTTGAAGCTTACGTAAGTAATGTTTATGTATGATGTAAACAAATTGAATTCTTAAATTATTTTTAACTTCTTGCTATAAAGGTAGTAGTACTAAATAGTAGTAAAATGCACTAACAAAAGTACTATACCATTCGAAAGGGCGAAATTAAAAAAAAAATGAAAATATTATAAACACAAAAAAGTATTTTTTTTCACGAATTTAACTTGCAACTATCTTTACGAACTCATTCTTAATTCTGCTTTAGTCTCCAGTGTATGTTTATGATACAAGCCTCCATTTTCCAATTGTAAAGTTTGAATACCTTAGCGCGATTCGAGAATAACTGCCAGGTGTGAAAAAATAATAATGGTTTGTAGAATGTAGATGGAGCCACAAGTTCTGAATGTAGTTTGTTCATAACTTACAAGAGAATAATGGTGGGTTATCTTTTAATCTTTTGAATTCTGGAGGTGAATTTCTTCAAAATATCAAATTGGCACCATTATTTTGTAAACAAAAGATTCGGCTTACAATATACACGAAAAAAAAAATGCATTAATCTCATTAATCTGTTTTCAAATAAGTTTGGTTGAATATTCCGGCGACAAATGGACATTTGGAGATTAAAATTAAGTGGGAAGAAATTCACCCATCGGAGCTCAAAGGGTTAACGATGCACAGGCGACTAACGCAGAGTAAACTGACCAGATAAAACATTCAGTTTCCTCTTGATAATTAAATCCAAAATACAAATGTTTATACATAAAAAAAATAAGCTTAGAATAAAATATTAACTTAAGTATTTTTTACCTGGAATTCGAGTATTTTTTTGGCAAATTTTCGCCTAGATTGTTTCTAACATTTTCAAGAAAATGGTTCAGGCCATCAAACGCACGTATTTTACAAAGAGTCAGAATCCCCGAACGGGGAAATTCTATTGTGTGTTTCTTTCATGAATGATGAAACTATTTCACGGAGATATTCTATCTGGGTAAAGTTTCCTTTACATTCTTTGTGAATTCTCCAAGCTGCTACAACTGCCATATTTAGTGTGTTTATAAAAAATGACGACAACCACATACAATATACACAAAAAAAAATGCATTAATCTCATTAATCTATTTTCAAATAAGTTTGGTTGAATATTCCGGCGACAAATGGACATTTGGAGATTAAAATTAAGTGGGAAGAAATTCACCCATCGGAGCTCAAAGGGTTAACGATGCACAGGCGACTAACGCAGAGTAAACTGACCAGATAAAACATTCATTTTCCTCTTGATAATTAAATCCAAAATCCAAATGTTTATACATAAAAAAATAAGCTTAGAATAAAATATTAACTTAAGTATTTTTTACCTGGAATTCGAGTATTTTTTTGGCAAATTTTCGCCTAGATTGTTTCTAACATTTTCAAGAAAATGGTTCAGGCCATCAAACGCACGTATTTTACAAAGGGTCAGAATCCCCGAACGGGGAAATTCTATTGTGTGTTTCTTTCATGAATGATGAAACTATTTCACGGAGATATTCTATCTGGGTAAAGTTTCCTTTACATTCTTTGTGAATTCTCCAAGCTGCTACAACTGCCATATTTAGTGTGTTTATAAAAAATGACGACAACCACATACAATATACACAAAAAAAATGCATTAATCTCATTAATCTATTTTCAAATAAGTTTGATTGAATATTCCGGCGCCAAATGGACATTTGGAGATTAAAATTAAGTGGGAAGAAATTCACCTATCAGAGCTCAAAGGGTTAACGATGCACTGGCAACTAACGCAGAGTAAACTGACCAGATAAAACATTCATTTTCCTTACGATAATTAAATCCAAAGTACAAATGTTTATACATAAAAATATAAACTTAGTATAAAATATTAACTGAAGTATTTTTTACCCGGAATTCGAGTATTTTTTTGGCAAATTTTCTCCTAGATTGTTTCCAAAATTTTCTAGAAAATGGTTCAGGCCATCAAACGCACGTATTTTACGGAGAGTCAGAATCCCCGAACGGTCAAGTTCTATTTTGTGTGTTTCTTTCATGAATGATGAAACTATTTCACGGAGATATTCTATCTGGGCAAAATTTCCTTTACATTCTTTTGAATTATCCAAGCTGCTACAATTGCCATATTTAGTGTGTTTATAAAAAACGACGACAACCACTTTTTCTCTTATTTTAGGGAGATAAAGTAAACTCCGTCTAAGGCGGAATCGGTTGGGACTGAGAAAATTTTCCGTGGTAGACAATATTCCGGCTTATGCAAAAGATCGTGATTTATTGGAATGAATCATACGTCAGTCGAATAGCATTTTATGTTTTCGATAAAAAGATTGGATCTTGAGTTATAATGAATTGCTCGCGATCTTTCATTCGATCTTTCATCACAATCTTTCACTGATTGTCCTGGCTTGAAAATCTGTCGGAAACTGAAATTCTCAAAGATCCTTTGTCTTTATAAATAAATGAGAAACGTTCTTCAATTTCTTAGTACCTTAATACCTACAAATTTGAAGTTTACACACAAAAGAAATAATAATAATAACTGCGGGAATGAGACAGAAAGTCATCACTTTGAATTTGAGTACAACCTTAAAGCATAATATATTGTAGACTATACATATTTTCATAAATGTGCACTCAACTAGTAATAATGACTTTTAAATGCATATTTATATAAGAAATAAACGGCCAAGTGCGAGTATCACTCGCGCACAAAGGGTTCCGTACAATAATATATGAATCAGTAAGTGTATTATTAAAAAAATACCGTTTCTAAAAGAATACTAAGACTTTGTAAAAACTATATAACGTAGGGTTGGGTATAGCAGTATAGTATACAGGGTGCAAAGGAAAATCCCTTTAACCTGAAAATACTTGCAAACGGAGAGAGCTACAGCTATATAAGTGAGGTAACGGCACAGTAAAGCGACTAAGCACGACCCAATGCAAACGACAGCAGCACCCCTAGTGGCGAAATTTGGAAGATAGCCATTGCAAATCTAAAACGAAAAGAGGTAGAGCAAATTTTCCGTTTAGGAAGTTTTAGAGAATAAATTAATTAGTACGAAACGAAGTTTGGTTCACATGGATAAGATAAATCGCCACTTGCATAGCCAAAAATGTCCGAAATTGATGAGCGACGATTCTACTTTGCCTATTCACATTCCGGAAATGTAGCAGTGCACAATTTCAGATTGTGACGTTGTACTGTGATGTAATGTCTATAAAGATTTAATTTCCAATGCATTTAAAATTTTAGAATAACCCTTTCAGGGTCAGAAGAATTATGTTCGTAAACTGATAAAATAATTGACTAACACCAGAATATTCAAACGAATTTCACAGAAAACAAAAACCCGCTAATTTGCACTTTCATTACAAAAGCAAAATTTTATTAAAATATTCTTGGTGCCATTTTTCAGTTTTGGAATTAAAATTAGGTGGCTAGAACGTTTAGCCACCGCCCTTGAAAGGGTTAAATCTATGTTGTCGTATTGAAGAGGCTTGCAATAGACGTTCCATGCTGAGAAATGTGCATGGAGAATTACTCTCACGAATACAAACGTGTATCGTGAGTAATGGCGAACTTTTCGAACATACTGAATATTAAATTTTTATCACTGTGAGACAGTTTGTCTTTTTTTGTGTGTGATGTTATCAAAATTTATTGAGATAAGTACATATTTATAGCATAAATTGTGCGTATTTCTTCATACAACTGACTATTCAATTCAAACGTTCTCACAAAATGAAGTGCATCGATTTGGGACATTTTTGGGTAAACAGGCGAAGATTTATCTTTTCCATGTAAACCAAACGTCGTATTCAACTAATTAATTGATGCTCTAAAACTTTCTAATTGGAAATTTTGCTCTTCACTTTTCGTTTTCGATTTGCACTGGCTATCTTCTAATTTCACCACTAGAGGGCGCTGCTGTCGTTTTCATTAAATCAGACGTAGTCGCTTTACTATACCGTTACCTCACTTGCATAGCTGTAGCTCTCTCCGTTCACAAGTATTTTCAGGTTAAAGGGACTTTCCTTTGCACCCTGTATACTAGAAAAGTATGAATGGATATACCATGAAAGTTCAAAGATATATGGAACCTAAATAATAGAAAATACAGCTATTCTGTATATTTCTTATTCCATATAGGTTTTTAGTTAACCTTTAAAGACATAGTAGGTGTATTGAGAGAGCCACTCATTGGAAACTAGTCGCGAATCCCATAGTATTTATGTGATTCATTCTTATTAAATTAGTCTATTTTTAACAATTTGACGTTTATTGCATTTATCCTACTACTGGGCATTACATTACATAAATATATTCTTAAAATTTGTTATCTAGGCTTTAAAAGCCTATGGAGCATACAGTACGCCGTCCCTTTCGTTATACAGGGTGATTCTGAATTCATCATCAATATTTGGTGGGCAGGTAGGGAATAGGAAAAGAACACTATTTCACATAGGAAAGCATAGGCACAAACGAACGCATGACGGTGTAGAGGGCGCTTTGTGTCCGCATCTCCCATGAACGCGCATAGCTGTCTGCCGTGTGCAGCCAGTCGTCATTCGACAAGGTGACTTCGCAGAAGTAACATGAACCGGTATACGTTTCAAGAACTTGCAGATATGCATGTAACTTACGGTGCCGCAGGAGAAAGCTGTCTTAGAGCTAGGCAAATGTATGCAGAGCGCTACCCCAACCGGCGCGTGCCACAGCATCAAATGTTTTCACGTGTTCATCGACAACTGTGCGAAACTGGATCATTTGCTGGTATTAATGTTGATCGAGGCAGCCGCCGATCAACACGGACAGTTTCAGTCGAGGAAGATGTCCTACAGTCTATCGAAGAACAGCCAAGTTCTAGCACACGAGGTATTGCTCGCCAGTTTGGAGTTTCACAATCAACAGTGTGGCGGATACTAAACTAGGAACGTTTACATCCTTTTCATTTGCAAAGAGTGCAGTTACTGGAAGCAGAGGACTATCCCAAGCGTGTTACTTTTTGTCAGTGGTTCATGCAGAGAACAGCCGTTGATCCCAGTTTCCCAACGTATGTTCTTTTCACAGATGAAGCGTCCTTCACTCGTGAAGGTGTCTTCAACACACACAATTCGCATGTGTGGGCTAATCAGAATCCACATGGTACGACAGTTAGAGCTGCGCAACAACGCTTTGCCGTCAATGTGTGGACTGGGATCGTCGGCGACTGTTTGCTGGGACCGTATTTACTACCATCCCGTTTAGATTGCGCAAACTACCTCATATTTCTTCAGACTGTGTTACCGGGTCTTATGAACGAGGTTCCTGCTGTTATTCTCCGGCGAATGTGGTTCCAGCATTACGGCGCTCCAGCACATTTCGCAAATGATGTGCGTTGTTACCTGACCAGAGAATTCGGACCTCAATGGATTGGTCGCGGTGGACCGGTTTGTTGGCCACCACGGTCACCGGATTTATCTCCAATAGACTTCTTTGTATGGGGTGCCATGAAAAACATGGTGTACGAGACCCCTGTTGCCAGTGCTATGGACCTTGTAGCACGCATATCGGTTGCCTCCGCAAACATCCGGGAAACGCCAGGCATATTCCAGAAAGTTCGGTTGTCCATGCAACGTCGTTGTGAGGCATGTACTCTAGCAAATGGTCAGAATTTCGAGCACCTCTTGTAAGTCTGTACAAAAGATGCACAAATAAATATTTTTTTCTCTAACCACTTTCTTGTTATGTTTTCTTTCCATCATTTAACCGGATTCATATTGCCCTACTACATGACGTCTGCGTCCATACTTTCCTGTGTGAAATAGTGTTCTTTTCCTATTCCCTACCTGCCCACCAAATATTGATGATGAATTCAGAATCACCCTGTATATGTCCAAACCGTCCGTGTCTTTAAGGGTTAATATCTCGGCTAATTACCGAAGATTTTTTCCGAAATTCATGATCAACAATGCTCTTATACTTCTGTTACGATTGGTACCCCCAACTCTGCTCAACACTTTTGCTGAAGCGCGTAAATCGAATTTTGTTTGTAATGGAAAAATGCGATTTTCTCAAAAACTATGTGACATAGGGTAATCGCTATAATTTTGCTGTAAAGTTTAAATTAATGTTTACTACCTCTAATTTTTTCATAATTTTAGTTTCAATAGATTCAGAATTAGATGGGTTGGGACATATTTGTGCACTACATTTTCCACTATAACTTTAAAAATATAATACCTAAAATTAAATGAATTATATTTTTGATTTCAGCGTTACGAAAGCTTTCACACGATACCCCACACGATATACAAAGAAATGATTTTTTTTCAAGTAACTTATTTAGCCCCTTTACATTTTTCCTAAATATATTTTTGAATATTTATTAATCTGTAAATATGTGGGTCAATAGTCTTTATTACTTCCCCCAATTTGAACTTTCCACGTTGCATAGTTTACGAGTGAAAGGCCTGTGACAGACAGACACAGGAGTGATCTTATAATGGTTCCGTGATCTTATAATGGTTCCTTTTTAAGTACGGAACCCTAAAAATGGCATAAGCAAGAATTCCTTAAAATGTAAACAGTTTCTGTTCCTTTGAATTAACTTTTTTAAAGTATTGCGGAATTTAATTTTTATGCTCGACATTGAGTATTTGACGTATATATATCAGGTTTAAAGTTTCATAAACGAAATAAATGCCTTTCATTTTAAAAATATCCTATTTTCCGCCTTATGCAAAATTTTGTTTTCAACGGGACCTTAAAACCCTTTCCGTTTCCGCGTTAGGCAGATTCCGGCTTATGCAGCAAGAATTAATGTTATTTACTATGGGTTCTCCGGGACTTTAAAATTTTTCCGCGGTAGACAGATTTCCGGCTTACAGATAGTCAGCCTTAGACAGAATTTTCCGTACTCAAAAACCGACAAGCAAATCGAGAAAACCCATGTTTTTGTTATAAAATGCAATAATATGGGGCTGAGGTATATAATTTTTTATCTTTTCCAGATTGTTTTTTTTTTTTTTTTTTTTTCTCAATTTTTTTGTTTAGTAGATTCAAAATTTGAAGCTAGACAAAGAGCCGTCTAATTGTCTTTCCATTCGTCAGTACTAATAGATTTCGTAGAAATAGAGTCAAATATTCCTCTGTCTTTTTTTTTTTTTTTTCAAACCTTTCAATCTATTGCGGAATATTTCTGTAGATTGTTACCTCAAAATGTTCCAGTGGTCCAAAGAAATGTATCCATCATTTCTAATAATAAGGATAAAGACGTAAAAATATATCATTATAAAGTTCATGCTTTGGAGGATTTGAGATGAATGAAATTAAATCTAAAAACTTTTGATCTCAATGACAACGTATTGGTTGAATTTTGTTCTTTACCAACAGTGTCAGAAAAGTTTGTTTTTATACAGTAAATTATTCGTCATTTTTAAATAAATAACTTCCCTACTCCTAGAAAACATGCTTTTTCCGTTAATTCTTCCAGAAAATCCGAAAAAGAGGATAAATTTCCTTTTATTTCAACCACGCATTCGTATTGGCTGTGTTAATACCAATGTTTGTATTTATATTTTTAAAAAGAAAAAACCGAAAATATAATAAATTAAAATTGCTAATTTATTTAAAAAAAAAAAAAAATAAATAAATTCTTTCGAATTTAGTAAAGTATCAATTTTCTCATTCATTTACACTTATTCGCAACTTATTTTTTAGAGAATGAAAAAATATCCGCATTTAAAATATAATCTAAATGAACAGATTTAAAAATTATTTACAGTTCAATCCACTTAAATAATCGATTTTATTAAGAAATATTCTTCTTTAATTTAATTAAAAATATAATATTCATATTTTACATTTAACAATCAAATTATGTTTTATTAAAAATATGTTCTCTATTGTTCTATAAATGTTAAAACAACAACCATTATTTCGTACCGACGAAATGTCCCTGCAATTAAGGGCCCACCAGTGGCTGAGAAGTTCTGCTCTCGAAGCTGGTAGACGGGAGGTGCTGGGTTCGAACCCAATCGCGCCCGTCGGCCTAATCGTTCGGAGTTTTCGTGGTTTTCTTCGAGCCATGGATTTCCATGCGTAAATACGAGTTAGGTTGCCTTAGAAAGACCCCCACGAAGGGATCTCCCCCTTGGGCCTATATCCCTCGTGCAGATAATTGGGCGTCAAAAATCAACCAACCAACCAATCAACCCTGCAATTAAGTTTAAATTTCTGACCTTTCTAAACAAGAAATTTAATAAGTCTTCCCAATCCACCATTTCAAGAAGACAATATCTTCATTTTAAACTCGCTCACTGCCAAGTGCTCGCTGGCCTAGTGCTGAAGATTCTCGTTTCGAATCCGGCGGTCCCAGGTTCAAGGTCATCCACAGAAGAATATGAGGGAGGGGGGAGCTAATTTTTTCTGATTACGGATTATTTTCTGTCGTAGAATGGAAAAAAAAGAAGAGATTTCTTCAATTGTTGGATATGGTTTTTTTCTGAACGTAGAAAAAAATAAATGGACATTATTCACTTTTCGAATGTACTAGCTGACCCGCCCGGTGTTGCCCGGGCAGTAACTGTGCCGGGGCTGTCATTGAAAAATATAACACTGGAGTGGACTTAAAAAAACAAAACAATGAATAATATTTATTTGGCACAGATGTCATATACACACCACGCCAATATAACTATATATCCACAGTTATGCTCCAGAACGGTTAAATCAGTAATTTGGATTTCAGAAGCAACGTGTTCACCCATGCGACGGTTATTAAAGCATATTTTGGTGATCGCTTATGTAGCATTTTCAAAAGCTTCTATTACTGGGCCTTCGAAATTATGGGCGTTGAGTTAAGACTGAAAACTACCGAAGCACCATTGCTCCCGTTTTGGGAAATACTTGTACTTTAATGGATTGTACCATATAATATACGTATAAACAACGGATTTATGTTGTATTATACAATAGATAGCTATAAATATATTTCAAATAAAAATTATATTTTTTATAATAAAGTTTTTTTTCGTTCTGCGGAAAAAGAACAAAAAGCTAAATTTTGCCTTCTTTATCACGTTTATAAAAATATAAAATGCAAATGAAACTTTTCGAAAAAATGGCATAGGATATCTCATATATTCAAAATACAAATAATATAAACTTTTTAACAATATCTAAATTGCTCATTTTAGCCAAAAATGGGAGCAATGGCGCCTAATGGGTTAATTTATTTTAAATGATACACAGGTTGCCCTTAATCAAACAACCCAAATTTAAAGTAGTTAAGGGGGGTAGGATACCCTTAAACCATCAAAATTTTCGATTTTTTAATACATATTTTAATTCTGTAATCATTTCTGAACAATATGCAAAAAACTGCATTAAAAAATTTCCATTAGTTTACTAATTATGGCAGTTTTATTTTGACTACATATTAAGACTACATAAGATAATTAAACTTTAAGTTGCGTTTATTCAAAATGATGAATTTCGATACTGCGCGCAGTGCTACTAAAAATCTATCCATGGCAATCAAAAGAAATTTTTATCACATATTCCTTTCTGTATTATCTACAACTTAAAGCCTGAAAAATGTAAAAATTTATTTTTTTTCTGTTTTTGTAATTTGAAAATATTTTTCAAAAAGTGAAAACTTTTAATTTTTAAAATTTTTTTTAACTTAGTCAATATTTTTTACAGATATTCTGGTTTTAGTATAAAAGTAACTCTATTATGTATTTATTTTTACGAAAATTTCCTCTTTATATGCATATTTTCAGATTTTATCATGTGCGCAAGATTTTTTCTCTTATTGTCATATATTTTTAAACTTATCATTTCAATATTTATTTATGAATTTACAAGTATACAGGGTGCAATATGTTATCTAACGCCAGTTATATTTATTAAAAGTTTACACATATCATAAGAGATGTAACACAAAAAGTTTGATATCTGTACTACAAAAATTGACACAGTTATTAAATTTCAAAGTTTGAGTTTTTTGCACATGATTTTGTCTTTCATCGAGGGTTCAGTTAAAAGATGAATTAAAGTAATTCGAAATCAAAATCAGGGTACAATGTCCTTTTTACGACGAAGCCACTTTTAGCCCATATCGTCGGTACTTTTGAATGTTGTTCGACCCATAAAAGTTACCTCAAATTTTTAGATGAAATAACCCTATTTGGTGATTTCCCCATTTGGTGATACCGACTAAAGGTGGTTTCGCCGTAAAAAGGACATTGCACTCTGATTTTGATCTCGAATTACTTTAATTCATCTTTTAACTCATCCCTTAATGAAAGACAAAATCATGTGCAAAAATCTCAAACTTTGAAATTTAATAACTGTGTAATTTTTTGTAGTACAGATGTCAAACTTTTTGTGTTACATCTGTTATGATATGTGTAAACTTTTAATAAATATAACTATAGGGACTTGGGGACCGTGTAAAAAGTTAGTTTTCGTAATTTTTATAAAATTGATTTTTTACTTTAAATAATGCCACAACATGAATATTTAGCTCATTTGAAACTTTTTTGTAATTGGAACTATATGTCTACGACCAACAGTTGAGAAATTAATGTTCGGCGATATATAACATATTGCACCCTGTATATATATACTATATTTAAATATAAATTTAAATATGAGCTTTATATTTAAATGAAGTTTGACTTTTATTTTTGAATTATTACACAAGTTTTAAAGCTCAAAACATAGTGATATTTTTTACTTTTTCGAAGTGTTCAATAGTATCCTACCCCCTAAACAGACGAAGTGAAGTCGTGAAATTTTGTAAAGGACGTAATAAAATGTCGGAAGTTTGCTGAAGCGAAAAAAATAATAGTTCAAAATTTCGCCACCAGAGAGTGTTTTTAATGAATTACACATTTAGAATACTTTTATAACAGTTTAGAAATTTTATTTATTAACTTTATCCGATCTTAAAGACAGCATTTCACAAAAGCATTCCACTGAACACACTGTGGTCAACTGTGGAACATGCTATCATACGATTGAAGATTATATTTGGAAATAATGAAGGTCATGTGCTTTTTAGCTCACAGGCTATCAAAGCCTGAGAGCTAATGTGCCCGCCCGCTCTGTATGTATGTATGTATGTATGTATGTATGTACGTACGTATGTACGTAACGCGATAACTCTTGATAGAAACATCCGATTTGCTTCAAAAATTTTTCCTAGGTTCATTGTGATAAGGCGCTTCCTTGATTAGTTTTGGGGGTTTATTGGTTAAAGATAAAGGGGAAAGGGGGGCTAGGCCACCCCTCTTAATTTATATAAACGGGTTTTTCATGCAGAATTATTCGCTTTGCTCCAAATTTGGTATACCGGTTTATTATGTTAAGGAGCTTCCCTGATTCGTTTTGGCGATTCATTGGTTAAAGATAAAGGGGGGCTAGTCCACCCCCTTAATTTAGATAAATGGTTTTTTTTTTTGCAGGATTATTCGATTTACTCCAAATTTGGTATACCGGTTTATTATGATAAGGGGCTTCCCTGGTGAGATTTGGAGGTTCACTGGTTAAGTATAAAGGAGGAAACGGGGGCTAATTCCCCTTCACTTATTTTTTTGAGGGGCATTATTCTTTAAAATAAGTGTATAATATACAATTAGTGTGAATAGCCTGTGAGCTCAATGCCATCAGTTTAGCTGGGCACTTTTCTTTTTTTTTTTTTTTTTTTTTTCTTTTCTAAACTATCGAAAATGTATGATAAATTTAAAATTCGATTGATTTGATATCATACGATTAAAGATTATATTTGGAAATAATAAAGGTCATGTGATTTTTTTTTTTTTTTTTTTTTTTTTTTTTTTTTTTTTTTTTTTGTAAACTATCGAAATTGTATGATAAATTTAAAATTCGCTAAAACACGACCGCTGGTGGCGAAATTTCGAACCAGTTTTTTTTTTTTCGCTCAAATAAATTCCGATACCTTTTCAATGTCCTCCACAAAATTTCACGACATTCTAAACAATAGTTTTGTCTGTAGACAACTTTAAAGTACAGTCGCTTAATTCTGGACGCCCTGTACAAGCGTTTATTTTATTGCCACTTTATTACAAGCTGAACACAGACATTGTTCCTTAAGGCTCTTCTTAACTGCTTTGCTCAACAAGCGCAAAACGTTTTGACATATTTACAAATTCATTTTTTAACGGAAAGATATACAATTAGAAAGCCTGGCCATGGAAGCGTTTTGGAATTGAACTGATGTTTTTTTCCATTTTTTGATCCATCAATTACCTATTGAGTTATAAGCGAATTCGATCACGTGACAAACAGGTTTTTCGACCTCTCTTGAGTGCTCTTTCTCCCTTCGCGCAGAAATTCGGTTCAAAACGCCCACTTTGACTCTATTTTCTGAAAGATCTATTGCGTTTGCAAAAAAATGAAAAAAAAAAAAAAAACAGCTCCATTACATAGTTTCTGAACAACAACACTAGCTAGTTTCATGCATTTTCAAACAAAAATAAATTAAAACTTATGTCAGAAAGTCGCCCTTTTGGATTTGAGAACACCCTTAAGTATTTATTATTATTATTTATGCCAAAAAGCATTTTTAAAATTTATTATGATGCAATAGTCTAAAAATGTTCATATTAAAAGATGAACTATGTTCATTTAATAAGATATTTGCTTTTAACTTTTGTTAGGCAGTTTTTTTTTCTTGAATACATGAAAAAAAATATTTTTTTGAATTTTTAAAATTAAAGAATTGTTATAATCGTTCAATGTAATTTTATTGCAATGAAAAGCAATTATCTCGATATACGTCACCTGAAAACCATTAAAGAAAGAAAAAACGTAGAACTTTTTAAAAATTGGCAGAGGACAACTCATATATTCAAAATACATAAAACATAAACTTTTTAGAAATTTATAAATTACTCATTTTAGACAAAAATCCTAAAGGAATGCTCCAAAAATGGGTGTAATGGCGCCTAATGGGCTTAATTTATTTTAACCCTCTCAGGGGCAAGCAATAATGTGTCTGTAATATTGAATTTCACCGGAATAATAAAAAAAAATAATAAAAAAAACAGCAGTTTTTCAACATTTCTCCCAAAAAGTGAAAAATATAAAATTTTGTTAAAAGTTTCTGGCACTAATCTTGTTTAAATTAGATGGAATATATATATCTCACCGCCCTTCAAGGGATTAAATGAATATAGATACTAATATATTGTTGTCACTTTAATACCAGCATAACACAGATATTTTTTCTTAAGTGGACAAGGGATCCTCAAACTTATTTTATTATTATTTTTTTAATTGCACTTTAAATACTATTCAAGGGAATGGTACATACTACATACTACATGAATTATGGCATATATTTATCACACAAAAATTTGAAAAACATTTTGGGGAGAAAAATAAGCAATTTTCCTGAATATTTTAAGCGTTATGAAGAACTTTAAAAAATGTTCCATGCTCATTCCATATCAAATAAAATTCTCAGTATATATATTTTTTTATATATATAGCAGTTTAGTTTGCATATATACAAATAAAAATGCACATAGTATTTAAAACTAAATATAATTGGAAAAGTTAAACGTAATGAAGAGCAGAAATATGATACAAAAATGCCGAAAATTTCATAAATTTAGAAAATATTTTTTACTTGCATTGAAATATTTTGTACTTATATTCAAATATTCGATGCATATTTTTATTTGTGTATATAAACTGAACTGGCATAAAAAAAAATATTGAAAATATTAATTGATATGGAATGCTCATGGCATTTTGAAAAGTACTTCAAAATGCTTATAATATTCAGGAAACTTCCTTATCTTCCTCTAAAAAATTTTTCTTTTAATTTCTTCTGAGATAAATATATGCCATAATTCACATAGTGTGCACTTGAATAGTATTTAAAATGCAATAAAAACTAGTCAGAGTGGCAATCCCAAAAATTTCTTCTATATCATACATGTTAGTACTTCCTGAAAAATGCAGCATATCAGTACCACCTGTTAGATGATTTACGCCAAAATCTAATTATCAACAGCTTTGACAACTGCTAACTGATTCTCAAGTTCGATGAAAATCCGTGCATTAGTTTTTTTTTTTAGAAAGAGCTATTGCGGAAATTGTAAAAAATTCTGCCACCTGTTGGACGATTAACACAAAATCTAATTAGGACCCATTTATACCATGGACTAACTGAATCTGAAGTTTGACGAAAATTCGTGCAATTTTTCTTGAGTTAGAGCTATTGCGATAATCATGAATAATGCAGAATAGCAGCGGCACCTTTTGGGCGATTTTCACCAAATTGTAATCAGCACCTAACATCCTGGACAAACTGAATCTGAAGTTTTATGAAAATCCGTACAGTAGTTCCTGAGATATAGCTACTGCTGAAAAAGTTAAAAATGCCACATAGCAGCGTCACCTGTTGGGCGATTTTCACCAAAAACTATTCAGGATCAGTTTATATCAAGGTATAACAGAATCGTAAATTTTGTGAAAGTCTGTGCATTAGTTCTTGAGATAGAGCGTCCACAAAATTTTTGTCACATACAGACTCACAGAGTGACAGATTGATAGAGTGAAAGACAGACAGACATTTTCTAAACTAGTATGTTGTGGCCATCACAAAACTTTCTTCTATATAAATCACGTGAATTAAATCATTTAAATAGTACAAGAAATTACATGAATTTAGCACCAATTCATATCAAAGTATATCTGAATTTGAAGTTTGATGAAAATTCGTGCATTAGTTCTTGAGATAAAGCTATAGCGGGAATTCTGAAAAATGTAGCATAGCAGCGCCACCTGTTGAGCGATTTACACTAAAAATAAACAGCCCTAAATGATATCAAGGTATACCTGAATCTGAAGTTTGTTGAAAATCTAAGCGTTAGTTCTTGAGATAAAGCTATTGCGGAAATCGCAAAAAATACAGCATAGCAGCGCCACCTGTTGAGCGATTTACACCAAAAATTAAACAGCACTAATTTACACGTCAATTCATGTCAAGGACTAACTAAATCTGAAGTTTGATGAAAATCCGTGCAATAGTTCTTGAGATACAGCTCTTGCGAAAATCGTGAAAATGCAGCACAGCAGCGCCACCTGTTGGGCGATTTATACCAAAAATTAAACATCACTAATTTATATCAAGGACTAACGAAATCTGAAGTTTGATGAAAATTCGTGCATTTTTTCTTGAGTTAGAGCTATTGCGATAATCATGAATAATGCAACATAGCAGCGCCACCTGTCGGGCGATTTTCACAAAAAAGTAATCCGCACCAAACTATATCCTGGACTAACTGAATCTGAAGTTTTATAAAAATCCGTGCAGTAGTTCTTGAGATATAGCTATTGCAGAAATCGTGAAAAATGCCGCATAGCAGCGCCACCTGTTGGGCGATTTTCACCGAAAACTAATCAGGTCTAGTTTATATCAAGGTATAACTAAATAATAAGTTTTGTGAAATTCTGTGCGTTAGTTCTTGAGATAGAGCGCCCACAAAATTTTGTCACATACAGACTCACAGACAGAGTGACAGACAGACTCACAGACAGACATTTTCTAAAAACCATCAAATCGTGTTCTGGGGATTCTAAAACGTGTAAATCCGTCGAAAACCGGGAGTCGAAAATTTTCACGAATCCAATACTTTCTTCTTGTAAAGATAGAAGAAAGTAAAAACATCAAATCGTGTGCAGGGCATTCTAAAACATATAAATCCGTCGGAAATCGGATGTCGAAAATTTTCACGAATCTAATACTTTCTTCTTGTAAAGTAATAAGAAAGTAAGAAGAAAGTAATAAATAAATGAATTTGAATGTGTGTTGTCCTCTTAAAATTCGATAAAAAATTTATTAAAATAATTGTGGTAATAGTTTTTAAAATTTTCAATTGTATAACAATTTTTATATTAAAGGATAAATTATGTTCATTCAATAAGATGTTTGTTTTGCATTTTTTGTTAAACATTTGTTTTCATTTTAATATCTGAAAAAAAAATATTGTTGTCTCTTTTAAAACTAAAGAACTGTTTTAATCTTTCTATACGAATTTTTGCAATATAAGGCAATTAACTCTATGTACGTCACCAGGAACCATTAAAGTAAAAAAAAATTCGGAACTGGTAAAAAAGAGCCTCAAAACATAACTAATTGCGATAGTAGCTTAAGATCTGATACCATGAAATTCAATGTAACGTGCTCGAGTGCCTAAAACAAAATGTACTTTGACACATATAATAATGAAACATTGTACGAAATATGTCTGTAAGGAATAAAAATTGCTTAGCGTCAACCTTAGCAATTAACTAATTAAGCTCTTCTGGAGTTTAATTGGTTCGTTAGTTAAAGGTTTTAAGATATCTGTTCCAGTCATCATATTTTCATATCTTTTTCTTCCGGTTAAATTCGAATAGTCATTGCTGACGTATTGATTTATTGGATAACTGAATCTTAAATAGAATTGCGTAATCTTTCGTAATCGCCGTCCACAAAATATTGGAAATTTAGGAGGTGTAGTTTGGTATAACATAAAAAAAAAATGTGCACATTATTTATTTTGTTCAATATACTAGTACCTTCCAGAATGAATTCATTTTAATAATGTTTTAAAAGGTTACTCATTTGTGTCTTTAAACCTTGAAAGGACCAATAATCCAAATGATTGAATTATTTTTTTCAAATAAAAACTGTGTATGTAAAAGGTAATGACAACATAGCAAAATCCTAAAAATAAATAATAAGAGGAAATATCCATCTCCTTCACATTCATATCTCATTTAACTGGCCGTTAAATAAGTCTTTTCTTATTTTCTTAATTTATAATACATTTCTATATTTTTACTTTCTTTTATCTTTACAAGAAGAAAGTATTGGATTCTGTAAAATTCTCGAATTCTGGTTTTCGACGGATTTACACGTTTTAGGGGTCAGAGATCCCGAAAAATATGTTTTTACAAAATGTCTGTCTGTGAGTCTGTTTGTCTGTATATGTATGTAACACCATTTTGAGGGTTCTCTATTTCAAGAACTAATCGACGGAATTTAAAAAAAACTTTAGATTTAGTTGGTCCATGATATAAATTGCTAGTGAATAGTTTTTGGTTTAAACTGCACAACAGGTGGCCCTATTATAGAGCATTTTTCACTATTTCCACAATAGATCTATCTCAAGAACTAATGCACGGATTTTCCTAAAACTTCAGATTCCCAAAGTCCCTGATATAAATTGGTGCTGCTTACTTTTTTTTTACTTTTGTAAATCGCCTTTTAGGTGGCGCTGCTAGGATGCATTTTTCAGGACATCCGCGATAGATTTATCTGAATAACTAATGTATGGAATTTAATCATTCTTCACCCTGTAAAAAAAAGTTCTAAAAAACGAAGATTCTACTGGCACTCTATACGCCAGTACTATTTTCGTATTTTTACGGGAATTTTCCCCCTAAAATTACAAATAATTCTCGTTTTTAATCAGAAAAACGGAAATTTGTCTGTAATTTATGGGGAAAAATTCCCGTAAAAATACGGAAAGAATACATGGCGTCTAAATTGTCAGTAGAATTGCCGTTTTTCAGTCCTTTTATTTTTTTTACAGTGCATATTATGTTACACTTTCAGATAAATAGAACCTTTAGAAGCTCATGATGCAGAGTTGGGCAAATTTGTTATCTCAGTTATCCGCAGTATAATTGCAGGTTAATTGGATGTAATTGAATATAGTTGCACACATTCAAACACAGACATTTTGTTAATTAATGGGATGGAGGCGGTTCCGGCTACTCACTGTAAAACATTTTTTGCAAAGTAATAGGTCTATCGACCGTTTATATAGAAAACGGATACATAACAATAAATCAACTGTATTCTGACCATAATGCGGACAGAATACGGTTAAATTACGGTTATATTGATTTATATTATACTTTATATTGTAAGTTATATATACGATTAATAAGTAAAGTAAGTTATATATACGGTACGTACGGTAACTTACATAAGTGTAAGTTTTATAAGTACCCTACGGTAGGTTATATAAGCTACCGCACGGTTATATAACTGTAAGAAAATCGACCGTTTTCTGACAGTCTATAAAAACGGTATACATTTCTTCAGGGGGCAGAACCCCCCTGAAGAGATGTATTTTTTTTATCTAATAAATTACCAGAATAAGCAATCCATCAGAATTTCATAACATCATCGTCACACCGTGTATAATATATATTTTCGAAACCTTCCAGGAATTTTTTATGTTCCTAAATATTTATATTATTAAAAAATAAGTAAAATACGGATTATAAGATGTTGAATTTTATGCAGTGAGAGAATAAAAGGCAATTACTTTAAGATTTGACGTTGAGACTCATGATCTGCAGATTTACTAGTTATTATGTATGAGGAAAAAACATTTGCGAGGGATTTTAGAAATAAATTTTATGACATTTTAAGCATAAGGAACTTAAAAAGTGTCACTGGGGTGTACCGCAAAATGTTTTCTATAAAGTATCGGATGCGTAGCACTTACAAACTTATTGTTACTTTACAAAGACATACGGAAGAATTAGGAATCATCGATAACCTTTGGTGTTATTTCTTAATAGTTTGCATTTTTAAACATATCTAACTGTTAGTGTATTTTGTATCATGTATGAATTGCATAGATCAGCAGTTCCCAAACTTTTAGACGGACAGAGCACTAAACAGAAGTTCATACTTCCGTGTACCATAAGTGACAACTTCAAAGCTAATACACAAAAACCACACTGTTAAAAAATTTCAGCATTCTGGCAGATCATTTGACCGTTTTATCCGAAAACGGTTACACAACCGTAATTTTAACACTAAACCATATTATTGGCCATTTTATGGTAAGAATATAATTAAATTATTGTTATAAAACCGTTTTTTCAAAAAACGGTCGAATGACCTGCCAGAATGCTGCAAAATTTTTAACAGTGCAGTTCAGAGTTTTTGGGTGACAAATATGTCATTATATACACATTGGGTGACAAATACGTCATATATGGGCGGAGGCATTTAACCTTCTTAGCGCCATGAACTGATATATCCGTTTACTAAGCTGCAGGTTTCACTGTAATAAAAGCATTATTTAAATTGAAATAGTTCTACAGATATAATGCAGTTTTAAAATATTCAATAATGATTAATACTCTCAAGGATTGTATTAATATACGTAATAAAGTTTTGTAGATCACTTTTGAAAAATTATCTTTTTTTAGCATTTTTAATTAAATTACAGAGAAACGGTCAGAGGGTTAACACTATTTTTTCCAGTGTCAAATGCCACCTTTTTATAGTTTTGATTTATTTTTATTTTGATCGTAGTTTCTGAATGTAATAAGCATAACAAAAATTTTCGATGTATTAAAAATTATTTGTGTTTGTTTCAATCTAAGAATTACAAATAAAAAAACGTAACTTGAAATATTTTAAAAGATGTCATTTGACACGGGTAGAAATATTGTTAAGTAGAGAACTTAAATACTACATAAATTTGTTAAACATGGAAAAAAAAAATACACATTTCAAGTTGCCTTGCTCGTCAATAATTTATTATATGAATACTATGTTTGTAATAATAGTAAAATACAAAGGAAATTTATTAATCGAATAATCTACGTAAGAAATTCACATAATTTCTAAAAATAAACTGCTTATTAATGCAAGATCGAAGATCGATGAAATAAGCAATATACACTCACACAATGTGGTAATAGAAAAAAAAAAATATTTTTTTTTTCAGGGAGGGTGAAAAGTCAACTCAACATCTACCAAAGGATTAGTTCCATTTATCTAAAACTTCTAATTGAAATTACATCAAAATAAAAGAAAGCAAATCGCGTTTAAAGCATTAATAACAGAGAGCAGACAACACTGAGTCTGTGAACTGAGAAATCAAGAAAGAGGACAGGAATTGAGTTGTTTTTTGATTCCATATGCTGTATTTTTTATTTCATTTCATGCACCAGTATCGGAGCTTCGCGTACCAGTAAACAGAACTTCACGTACCAGTACTGGTATGCGTACCATAGTTTGAGATCTTTTGGTATAGATCATATACAGGGCTGAAATAAAGAGATTACAAACATTATCGGAAACAAGCATCTGTTAAAATTGATTATTACTGAAGCATGTGTTTTTAAAATTGATTTTTTTTTTTAAATGTGTTAATTCATTGTCCGAAAGAGGAATTTTGTTAGTGTGGGAAAAAAGTTTCCTAATATATGCTTGATTAATGATTTTTCGTTATTGTCTCTTTTGTATTGGAACTCAAGTTATAACCACTGTTCGATTCGTGTTACTTCTGTAGATTGAAAAACCTGTTATTGTGAATATAGAAATGGATCATAAATTTGTAAAGTAAATAACTAATTTCGAGGGCTTTACATTTTGGACACTTTTTTAAAAACTTTTTTATAATGGATGAATATCCCCACACTACTTTTTGATTTTTTTTATTTTTTTTGGATCAATTTCTTTATCCATTTTAGGCTTATATAAACATAAAACATATCTTTTGGCATTTGACCTTGTTTTTAAAAGTCATCATTTTTGATCTGCTTCTACACTTCTTCAGGACGAGGATATATTTATTGTAGATCCGATGATTCTCGTGCTAATGAGATTCCGGGAGATTCCGGAGTCAGATTCAGTAACCATGAAACCTACTAAAATTAAGGGAGTAAAAAAAAAAAAAAAAAAAAAAAAAATCAGATGAAAACGACAGAGACAAACAGTGTGGAAGAAAAACATCAGTGACAGTAAAAGTCGTAAAAGATGTAGGAAACGAAAAGGAAATAATAAGTTATAAAGACCGTCAACTACAAAACCGTCCAAAAAGCCAAAGAATCTTCCGAAATATTATCTCCCTTGCCATAATCACTTAAGTCAAAGCACAGACGAGCCAAAAAACAGCTTTGTTAACATTTTCGCCACATAAAATGAAACTTGAAAGGAAGAAAAAATGCAAAAAGGAAGCTCTCAAAGCACAGCAGAAATTGGAACATTAAGTTTTAAAAAATAGGCGTAATTCAATTGGAAAGAAAGTGATGGAAGGAAATAACGACGGATGTAAAGAAAACTTCTGTTGTCAAAAAAATAAATAAATAAAAATAAATAAATAAAAAAATATCAGAATCTAAAAAGAAAAATTAAAACACTGATGATTAGTTTTGCTTAATTTGTAAGGGGGAAAAAATGATTCAGTGTTATGAATGCCAATTGTTCCACTTTGTGTACGCTGGAATGAAAAATGAACAAAAGAAATTCATGTGTAAGTCTTGCATCACTTTGTATATGATATCCAAGTAACTGTCAATAATCCCATAATTTCTATTCTTAATTACTTATAACTATACTTATATTTTGAATACATTTTGACCTAAAACAATTACTCTTAAATTCAGAGATTTGATTTCATTATATTTCATTGCTTTTTTGTTGGTTGATTGTTTCATTAATGGCAAACTTTGCTTTTATAAAAAATTAATTATATTCCCTACTCATTAAAACAACCTAATATTGTTTGGTCCAATTTAGTAGACTCGGGGCCCAACTTAGGCGACCATTCGTTGAAGTTGTACCACTTTTGACAAATTATTCAATTTAAAATCAAACTTAAAATTTGCGAAAAGAAATTGTTCTAAAAATTTATTTAGTTAGTAGATGAATAGATTGACCGCTTGTAGTGATATTTTGAAGATATCGTTAAATGAAGTGAGTTACACCTGAAAATAATTGAAGTGGTCCAAATTCCGCTACTCTTCCCTATTTTCATCAAGTTAGAGCATGATCTGAGATATAGTCGAACTGCAGTCATAAACACATTTCAACAATATCGGATTGTGTTAACTGTATTATGTATCTTACAGCAAGCTGAATGTTGAGTTGTACAAAAAATATATATAACTTGATTAACCTTTCTGTATATTTTCGGATTTTTCAAGTTTATTTTTTACTTTACGAAAAATTATTTTTGAAATACAATTTCATAAATGTATTGAATTTAATTCCTTAAAATTCTACATTTTTGTACCAGGAAAGAACATATTTATATTATAAATGAAAAGTTTTATTTTTCTAGGTAAAATAAAGCTATTATATATGTATATTCGTATATAATTGCAAAATAATACTAATAACAATGTTTTATTCTATGGTACCTCCAAAAGAGTAATTGTAAAAAAGAAAAAAAAAAGTGTCGTGTATGATAATGCCAAATCTTACTTAAACTTCATATTAACCCAAATATAAGTAGAAAAATCAAGTCTTTAAAGTTAGAAAGTAGTACAAATGACAATAAACAATTTTTGTTCAAATTTAGAACAAATAAAATGTTAATGCACGTTTTGAATATTGATAAACATTGAAATGAATCATAAATTTCGAAAATTAAATTTCTCTTGCACATTTTATTTTGTGTTTAATAAAGTATGAATTATTTTCAGCTTAGAAAAGGAAATTATATTTTTTCTTCTAGTTAGATATTTCTAGTGTGATTTATTAAAAACAAAATTACTTTCTTGGTATTTCAGGTCAAACATTTCCTTTTTAAATAAATGTAAACATTTTTAAGTATTTAAAATATTTGAAATTTGTAGGAATTTAGAACATGATTTAAAAATTAACAGAAACACAAGTGTTTTAAAAGTGTTTTTTGCGTCATTTTCATTTTTTTTAAATATACAAATTCTATCTCAAACTTATATTGAATAGAAGGATAGTTTATTTTACAGGTTTCTTTTTAAATTCAGTAAAATGTTTTATACATTGTACCAAATTTTGAATGTTTTTTAAATAATGCAAGTACTTATCACATCGCAGTAGAAATATTTTATATTTAGATACTTTTTATAAATATCTGAAAAGGAAATATGAGTTTGTAGGTTTAAACTAAGCACACACATTTCTTCAAGTACTGGGGTAAATATTCCCATTTTTTACTTTGAAATTAAATTTAAGATATTTTTTCTACAAGATTATTGCAATACAATAAAGCTACACCATTCCTATTTGTTGAAATATAAAAGCGTTTATTTGAAACTGCTTTAAAATTATGCAAGAAAAATAAAACTAAACATTTGGCTGTGCGATTCATAATGAATCTTTATTGCGACGAAACCTATTTACATGGCACTGAGGTGCGTACCTCCCGGCCAGGTGGTCAGTATAACGCGAGACCCTCAGTGTTTACTTCCCAAGAAAAATGGGTATTCATTCTATAGACCCCTTGGGATGAAAGGTTGAGTGACCCTTGCCCAGCCGGGAACCGAACTTGTGACTTGTAGGGTGGCAAACAGCGGTGCTGACCACTACTCTATAGAGCTTCGAATTATATAAGAGAATCACATATTATCATTAAACTAAAATTAGAACATGCTAAAAGTGAAAAAAAAAAGTACATTTAAAGACATATAAATACCTTTTAATATGATTTCCTTGTTTACATTTTTTAATCAATCTAGTTCATTTTTTAAATTTCTGAAGAAATATATATATGTATATTTTTAATAAATATAGATCTTTAAAAAGTCCCCGTTTGATCGTACGAAGAATATGTATCAGACTAAAAAATCTATATATCCCTTCAAATTTTTTTTTTTTTTTTTTTTTTTTTACTTTTATCTAACAGGAATTCCGCATTAAAATGATGCGAAATTAACCATTAGCGCCGCGGTGTATTTTCTATTATTTTCTAAAGGACCTATAAAAAATATTAATAATTATAGAACAAAATAATTTATATAATTTATAAAAAGAAATAAAAGTAAATAAACATTTATTATCAAATAAACAACAATAGCCGGGTTACCATGTCAACCTTTTCTAAAATATGAAAAAAAATATATAAAGGCATATATAAATCTATATATGCCGCCATTATTGGTCTCTAATAATGGGCTCGAAGTAGCAGTGGTCGTTCGGTAGCTTCATCGCCCCAAGCCCATCCTTCCCGCTTTTCGGTGTCTTTAATTTGTGTAATTTTCTTTTTAAATTTGTCCGGTTTTAATTTTTGATTTTTTTCCCAACATGGCTTTCGCTAGAGTGTCTTTTACTCGGGACGTGGCCGGGGACCTAAGAACCTAGCTTCCGCAAAAGAGTCGGAATAAGTGGAAGAGAAAAGGGCTGCGGACGAATAGAGGCCGCCCCGGCGATGAAGCTACCGAACGACTCCTGCCGCTTCTAGATTATTATTAATCTGGTGTAAAGTCAGATTAGATGAAACTGATGATTTATATAAATAAAAAAAAAATTTTCAAAGTAATTTTGTAAACTTATAATGCATTTTAAGAAATTTTGCTATGAAAATTAATGCAAATAATAGCTTTAGTATATTTATTAAAAAAAAAATATCCTTTTTAAAAAACTTCTGATCTGAGATTTTTTTTTTCAAATCTTCAATACTTCTTTTAATTTATATACATGAAAAGAAGTACTTTAAAAAGTAACCAACTACTGATTTTCTTATATAAAGAAAATTTAAATTAAGAAAAATGTTTTATGCTACTTGAAAAAAAAAAAAAAAAGAGTTTTATAAATAGTTCTAAAAATAATTTTAACAGAAGTTTTCTTGTTATCTCTATGAAATTTCAAGATTATTTTGCTTAAAACATGCAATCATTTTTATAATTGTTAAAAAATAATAAAATGTGTTCCTTTTTTATATATATTACAGAAAGGTGTTACCAGCAATGGATTAAACAAATATTTGAAGATTTTGCTGGAATTTTTTTTTTCGTGTGCTCTAGTGTCATTAGAAGATTTTTTTACAGTTTCATGAATTTTAGAAAATTACAGTTCGTTGATTTTGAAATTTTTAATCATTATTATATTACATTTCTTACATTTTTATAAGATTAAAAAAAATGGTAAAAATTGCATGGTATAGAGGGAACTGAAATCAATAATAATCGTTGTAATATGTTATACATTTATCTAATACTTAATTAGAATCTAAATAATAATAATAATTTTTAAAAACTGTCAATTTTAAAACCTATTAATAGAAGGTAAATATATTGTTAGAAATAATCTAGTGTTTTTAGATTTAAACAAAAATCAATAAATAAAAGGCGCCTTTTGTTTTTAGTGTTTACTGAGTCTTAATTTGTCTTCGTCAATTATATATTTTATAACAGCGTTAAAATACTCTATCTATCAGTAACTAATATAAAAAAAAATGCATCAGTAAGCTGCATATGTATGTCTAAATAATGCAACGCAATCATGCTAAGTTAAAAAAAAAAAATATATATATATATATATATATATATATATATATATATATATTTATCTTCAAATACACCAGGATATCTCCATTTTGATCTTCAGTTGTCGGTTATAAAAGAAATTTTATATGGAAATTGAATTAGTCCGTGGAAAGCAAAATTTGAAAAACACAGAAAATTGAAAAAATATAATCATTTCCACAATTCCCATGTCCAATTTAAATATATCCCCAGACAAATAAAGATTTATATTGTCTTATATCTCTTTAAGCTAAAACAATGAATAATTTCTTTAATAGCATTTTTTCTGAAAATATTGATAATACAACCAGCTAATTCACGAAGTTCAATTAATTCTGTGTTATTAGGGTTTTGTATTTAAAAAAATTCTTAACAAGCCAGGAAATGTACCTTGTTTTAACACCGTAAGTCCCAAATTATAAATTCATGAAAATTTAATATTCTAAAGTATTTTTAGTGAGTTTTTAAAACTACATTAGAAGATTTACACAACCATGTAATAAATTTTAGAAGGATTTTGCCAAATAAAATTAATTAATTAAATTTGAATTTATAAGGATTTTGTGCAATATTTATAACTCCACTCAAATATTTTATTTAAAATATTTTTTTAGTATTTTATAGAATTAGGAAATAGAAAAATAATGCTCTTAAAATAGAAATATATAAATATTTCTGAAACTGAACCCCCCCACCCCCCTTTCCATGCGAAAAAGGAGATGAAAATGTATCGAATGGATGCCGAAGTACCAAAAAATAGGGTCTGGACTGAGCACCTATTGCTCTCAGCGTCATCTATTGTTTGAAATTCGAACTTAAATCAATAATCACAGTACAAAAACCTCTTGACATCATACATAACCCTCCTGTAAACATTTTTTTAAAATATCTGTCACCATTTGGAAGTTATTAAATTTTAAAATCCATCAGTCATTTTTGGGACACACCGTATATATATATATATATATTATATATTATATATATATATATATATATATATATATATATATATATATATATATATATATACATACATATATATATATATGTATATATATATATATATATATATACATATATATATATGTGTGTGTGTGTGTGTATGTATTGTTGCGTCCGTTATACCATTTAATAAAATGTTTTCTTTCTTATATGCGTTATAGAACAATGTTAGAAGCAATGGATTTGCATGAAATATTTCAAGATTTTGGGCGGAAATATCTTTTCGTCTGGTTTACTGTCATTAAAAGAATTTTTTTTTTTCCAGATTCCTGATTTTTATAAAAATACAGTTTTTTTTTTCTTTTTTTTTAAATGTTATGAAGCATTATTATAGTACATTTCTTACATTTTTTTTAAAATTAAAAGATAATCTTATGGTAAAAATTTCATAGTACAGGGGGAATTCAAATCGGTGATAATCGTTATAATATATTCCACATTAACTTAGTTTACCATATCTGGTTAGCGCGCGAAATATTTAGTTTTTTTTATTTTTAAGTATCGTTTCCATACCTAATATTTAATTTCAATTAAAAAAAAAAAACTGAATTTGAGAGTATATTAATAGAAAGTAAATTTATTGTCTGAAATAGTTTAGCGTTTTTTCAATAAAATAATGATCAATCCATAAAAAGTTCCTGTTGTTTTTAGTGTTTAGTGAGTCTTAGTTTGTCTTCTATTATATATTTTATAACAGCCTTTAAACCATCTATTTATTAATAACTAATCCGAGTATAATGTTTATGAACCATATATTTAAAAAATTGTATGTATCAGTAATCAGCATATGTATAACGATATACGCAATACTTTACAATCAGCGTTAATGCTAAGTTTAGAAAATTTATTTACCTCTAAATACATCAGTAGTATATCCATTTGGATCATTAGTCGGTTATAAATGAAATAATATATGGAAATTGAATTAGGCTGTCGGAAGTAAAATTCGAAAATCACATAATTTTTGGAAAAAAAGTAACTAATTTCACGATTCTCGTGTCCAACAGAAAATGCATCCCCAGGCAAATGAAGAATTATATTATCTTATGTCTCTGTAAGAAACGAATAATTTCTTTAATAGCGTTTTTGGTGAAAATATTTGATAATACAACTGACTAATTCACAAGGTTAAATTAATTCTGTGTAATTTAAATACATATAAAAGCACAAATAATTGTACCAAAATTACTTTCAGGTTAATACATATAATATAAAGATATTTAAAATACAAATTTAATTTCTTAAATTACATCAGAAAACCCCAAAACGTTTTGAACCATTACAAAACCGTCATCAGTAGGATTTAACCCTTAACCGGAAACATTAAAATCCCGTGCACAAACGGAAACGTGCCGTCTGTGAGACTGCTAAATTAAAAAAATTTCTATAAAATTTTAAAATGAAAATAACTCTTAATAATTTACCAAATAGTGAACTTAAACACTTAATATTTAATAGTAATGCGTTAGCAGGACCATTATTTAATATGACAGCATAAAAATAAGTTTTGAATGTCGGAGACAGAGAATATTTTGAAATTACACATTATTGTTCAAATATAAAATTTTCGTCATAATAATTAAATAAATGCTAACATTTTTATATATTTCGGTACGATATGAATTAGAAAAAAATATTAAGCAGTAAAAGTAACAAAACATTTAATAGTAAATATTGCAGCATGTTCTAAATATCTGCATTTTTTATGCATTTTTTGACAATGTTGAGCTATTTTCGTGTTCAGACTTTATATATTCATCATCTAATATACTTTCAATATCGCTTATGTCACTTACTACTTCATCAAACAATCTCAAAGCAGTTTCTTCAGTCTTTTTTATCACTATTGCGTACCCGCTTTGACGCCTCCTCCATATCAAAACCCCAGAGTAAAAAATTACATAAACGGAAACATGCCGTCCCACAGACTGCGTTGAAAATAAAATAATTTTCCTTTCAATAACTAAAAATGCGCAGGTGTTGCAAATGGGTGGGGGAGGCAGAGGACCAGTAGCGTAAGGATTAGATTGTGTGATAAGATTGGGGACGCGTTCATTTTTGTTTAAAGAGTAGATATGTAGACGCAACCGTCTCACAGACGGCACGTTTCCGGTTAAGGGTTAAATGTTGTTATTTTTTTTTTGCTTTTAATCGAGAATTGTGCAGCATGTAGCAAATATCTCAATACTCCATGGATATCTTATGATAGTGCACCGTTACAAGCTGTATCTTTATTAGCAATTATCTCAATTGATTCACTTATGATGGCTTCCTGGTAATAATTTATACGGAAGATAACTTTCGATGGTATTAAAATCTACTTTTATAGGTTAAGTTTGAACTAATCTTGATAATGCAGTATTGGATCTTTTTAATCTGAGATCTGCTTCATGTTCTTCAATTCTATGACGGAATTTTCTTATCATCATACCAACATAAATAAAATATTTACTATCTTTTTGGAAATTTATGTTTTAATTATTTAACTCAAAGTGAATATAACACTAGAATTTTAATTTTCGTTACGTAATCAGTTTGAAAAACCAGCTTTGTTATCCCTTAGAAAAAAAAATCGAAATGAGTTGCTTTCCCAGTTTTTCTTTACTCTTATACGGCACCGCTCTTCTAGGGTGCAATTTGATAGAACCGGTTAAAACAAATACGTATCTAACGCTGAGAACGTCTTCTTTGCGATTGTGTAATCCTTTTTTTTTTAAATACAAACTTTAAAACTTAAAAAAAAATCGCGACCGCAGGTCACCATGTGCCTTACGGAGACGATCTTTTTCTACGATAAAAGTGACTAAACGTCTTTATTTTGGAAAAATCTTTTCAGAGAATCTCCGCAGACGGGGTTTACATCCCCTATAAAAATTTTGAAATGTTTTGACGATTAGAAATATTTTTTACAAAATACAATATGTGAAAATTGTGACGAAAGCACTAAAAACTGACATATTTGGGTGAGATTTCGCTTGCTTTCGGCTCAAATTTTCGCTACGAAATATACGTACTTTTTTGTCACTACATTTTAAAGATGGATCGGATACAGTTGTATTTATAACCTTATAAAATTTTAGAGAAATCGGAAAATACGAAGTGTTTTGTTTTGTTTTATTGTTTTTTATGCTATTGGAAACAAAAGCTCAAAACGAGAAAAAAAAGCGAGTAAATAGCATATTCCTTTTTCAACTAGATATCGATATTTCTTCACGATGTTTTCGAGGTGCATAACCATGATATTTATAACTGCTGAAAATTTCCATAAAATCATACAAATCTAAGTTTCACTTAAGATTATTATCAAGGGCCTGGGCAGCGCTGGGATTTTCAGATAATTTATAACAAATTAAATAAATACTTTACTTCGAACCGTGTGGGAAACCACAAATGCACCTTTTAAAATATCTTAATAAAAAATGAAATATATAATTATAGTTAAAAAAAAATTCTAACACATAGAAGAATTGTTTGACATATTAGTAGATAACAATAAGTCTTTCATTTGGAATCTTATACTTATTAAAATAACATTAACTTCTAATGATATTTAGATTTTTATGTAAATAAAAGATACGTTAAAGAGTCTACGTGAATGTTCAGAAAAGTATTTACCCAATATAATAGTAACAACAACAACAACAACAACAACAATAATAATAATAATAATAATAATAATAATAAAATTTTGAAAACAATGCATTTTTGAAAAAGCGTTAAAATAAATAATGCTGTAATACAAATCAATCACTTTAATCCTCTCCCCTTCTTAAATTACGAACATACTTTTTTTTTATATTAATACATGGGAATTATCCCAGAGAGAAACATTCGCCTTGGATACAATATTTCAAATGAAAATCAAACTTCGAAGTAATTGCTTAAAAGGCGCAAAGGCCAACACAGTGAAAAAGATTCCAAGCCGGGACTCGAACCCGGGTCATCAGTATTGCGCACTTACTTTCTACCGACTAAACCACTTGGAACGATACACAGCTCGGAAAATTTCTCACTATTATATGTTGGCAAGGCTACAAACGCAGCACAAGATGGAATATTTATCGTGAGCCACCGACTGGGTCTTTTTCACTGTGTTGGACTTTGCGCCTTTTAAGCAATTACTTCGAAATTTGATTTTCATTTGAAATATACTTTTTTTTTTTTTTTTTTTTTTTTAGATGAGGTGAAATTAATGAAGAAAACGTTTCTTAATGAAGTTTAGTGACTTATGACTTTAATTAAAGATGAATGGCCATAAATCTATTTTTTCACTCAAGTTATCCAATAAGACGATAAGGAATGTTGCGTATATTAGTGAAAGTAAGAAAAACACTTTCTATTTTATTGGTTGTCTTCTCGTAAAGCGAAGGCCGTCCAAAAAATCTCGGATCAAAAGTGGTGTCAAAGTTCAAGTATAAATTTGAGAATATTTTTATTATAGTTAATTGACAGACTTTAACAATTATATGCAGTATAAGTTCAAAAATCCGGCATCATCGGGAGCGAGATAATGCCGGATTTTTGAAGGAATATGAAAAGCAGTAACTATGAATATCAAAAGAAGTTCTATATACTTATGGTGCTTAGTAGTACCCTTAGCCATAATTTAATAATAATAATAATAATAATAATAATAATAAAATTTTGAAAACGATGCATTTTTGAAAAAGCGTTAAAATAAATAATGCTGTAATACAAATCAATCACTTTAATCCTCTTCCCTTCTTAAATTACGAACATACTTTTTTTTTTTTTTTTAGATGAAGTGAAATTAATGAAGAAAACATTTCTTAATGAAGTTTAGTGACTTATGACTTTAATTAAAGATGAATGGCCATAAATCTATTTTTTCACTGAAGTTATCCAATAAGACGTTAAGAATTGTTGCGTATATTAGTGAAAGTAAGAAAAACACTTTGTATTTTATTGGTTGTCTTCTCGTAAAGCGAAGGCCGTCCAAAAAATCTCGGATCAAAAGTGGTGTCAAAGTTCAAGTATAAATTTGAGAATATTTTTATTATAATTAATTGACAGACTTTAACAATTATACGCGATATAAGTTCAAAAATCCGGCATCATCGGGAGCGAGATAATGCCGGGTTTTTGAAGGAATATGAAAAGTAGTAACTATGAATATCAAAAGAAGTACTATATACTTACGATGCTTAATAGTATCCTTAGCCATAATTTAATAATAATAATAATAATAATAATAATAATAATAATAATAAAAATTTTGAAAACGATGCATTTTTGAAAAAGCGTTAAAATAAATAATGCTGTAATACAAATCAATCACTTTAATTCTCCTCCCTTCTTAAATTACGAACATACTTTTTTTTTAGATGAAGTGAAATTAATGAAGAAAACGTTTCTTAATGAAGTTTAGTGAGTTATGACTTTAATTAAAGATGAATGGCCATAAATCTATTTTTTCACGGAAGTTATCCAATAAGACGTTAAGGAATGTTGCGTATATTAGTGAAAGTAAGAAAAACACTTTCTATTTTATTGGTTGTCTTCTCGTAAAGCGAAGGCCGTCCAAAAAATCTCGGATCAAAAGTGGTGTCAAAGTTCAAGTATAAGTTTTAGAATATTTTATTATAGTTAATTTATAGACTTTAACAGTTATATACAGTATAACTTCAAAAATTCGGCATCATCGGGAGCGAGATAATGCCGGGTTTTTGAAGGAATATGAAAAGTAGTAACTATGAAATTCAAAAGAAGTACTATATCCCTATGGTGCTTAATAGTACAATTAGCCATAATTTAATAATAAGTAATAATTATCTAAGAAAAAAAGAAAAAAAATAGCTTAATGTGATATTTTCCATGTTACCGAAGAAAAACATCTGATAAAGAGTGAAATTATTTCTTCTCTTGTAATTGCGGAACATTGATGTCAACTTTGTTTGCTTCATTTTTTTTTTGCCGTTCTTTAACAAGTCTGTTGTTTTTTTTTAAAATACAAATGAAGAACATATATTTCGGAAATACACTCCTGTTTCCCTAAAGCATATAATAATACTCCAGCCAAATTTATGCTTTTTTCAAGTAAAACCTTTTCTTCTGCCGGTTGTTCATCCTCGTCTTTTGTGCTGCTACTAACATTATCGTTGGTTCTATTTAGCACAGCGTCAACGATCTCGCTGTCCGTTAAATTGTTTGTTGTTGGTGCATTTTCGTCAAAGCTTAGACAATCTTCTGTATCCTGTTTTTTTACACTTAATGCATTTTCAGACTTTGAAAGTTCAATCAGATCATAAATTGCAGACTTTTCACGGCAAATTTGAAAGTCTGAAAATTCTTCTTCATCATCGATGTCGCCGTTACCAAAAATTCATTCAAGCGATATATTGTGCGGATAGCATTCGCAAAAGTTGCCTCCAAAGTTCTTCCCATTGCTAAGCAACAGTACAGCTCCCAGAAAATTTGTTAAGAAGATATCGTTCTGACAAATGTAAAAAAATTTCAAATATACATTTTTTGCATTTTTACTTTCGATCTTGATGTTTTTACATAAAGAATTGCTATTTTTCTTCTCCCATAACTTGAAAGTGTAAAAGAAAAAGGAAGGATAAAGATGATTTTGATGCCGGATTTTTGAAGTTGCCGGATATCTGAATGCCGGATTTATGGAGTCACACTGTATGGAGTCACATAATTGGAGTCACACTGTAATTTAGAAAATAGCAGACGCACATAGAGAAACAACAAGAATGAGTAAGTATCTTAAAGAACGAAAAATAAATAAAAATATATACAGAAATTTTAAAGAAGATTCGGATACAGTTATGTTTATAATCTATTAATTTTTTAGGGGAATCGGAAAATAAGATTACTTTTAATGTACTAAGGAAACCGAGCGGAAAACAAGAAAAAAAGAGAGAAGAAAAAGTATTCCTTTTACAACTAGATTTCGATATTTTTTCACGTTTTTTTTCCAACGAGGTACTTAACTTCATATTTATAACTGCTGAAAATCTCTATAAAATCATAAGAATTTAAAGGTTCATTTAAGATTATTATTACGGGACCGGCAAACGCCGGGAGTGTAAGCTGGGTTATAATAAAGCAAATTTAACAAGCAGCATGGAAATTTGTATGGGGATACTCCAAGATAGGTCCGATTGCACTCGAGACTCAAAATTTTAAACTTCAGAGAACAATAACAATAACACTAACAATACAATAAAAAAATGCATTTTTGATAAGGCGTTTAAATAAACGATGCTGTAATATAATTACAAATCAAACACTTTAATTCCCATTGCTTCTAAAATTACCAACACAAGTTTTTAATATAGAAACTGGAATTAATGAAGGAAACATGTCTTAATGAAGTTTAGTGATTTATGACCTTACTAAAAGATGAATGGCCATAAGTCTAATTTTGACTTAAGGTATCCAATAAGATGTTAAGAAATGTTATGTACATTAGTGAAAGTAAGAAAACACTTTGTATTTTATTGGTTGTCTTCTCGTAAACTAAGGCCGTCAAAGAAATCACGGATAAAAATTGGTGTCAAAGTTCAAGTATAAATTTTAGAATATTTTTATTATAATTAATTGACAGACTTCAACACTTATGTAATTTAGAATATAGCAGACGCACACGGAGAAGCAAGAAAAATGATTAAATATCTTAAAGAATGATAAATAAATAAAAATATGTACAGAAATTGTAAAGAAGACTCGGATACAATTATATTTATAACCAATTAAAATTTTAGAAAAATCGAAAATAAGAATTTTTTAAATATATATGCTAAGGAAACCGAGCAGAAAGACAGCGAGAAGAAAAAGTATTCCTTTTTAGGTGCGTTCATAATTATATAAATACGTAGCACCTATAGTCGTCGTTTGGTCCGTCTGTCTGTCTGTTTGTCTGTCCATCTGTGTGTTCGTTCATCCGCATATAACATAGCAAAAAAATACCCAACCGAATGGTCAGAAATTTTAAATATATAATTGTTGCAAAATTTTGTCGTGTCATTTCAAATTTTATGAAAATCGTATGTATAGTTTAGTTACAGGGACAGTCAAAAGTTTTACGTTACATTACGGCCAATGAGAAAAAATGATTTGAAGTGCATTTTAATGATTTTACAGCCATCCGATCAAAATTAAATTGATATGCACTTATGAAGTGCAATAAAATATACATTCAGTACATTATACTGTGGAACAAATATTTATAAAATAAGTTATAGTACGAACGCACCACATTTGCCACATTTGACTTGAAATCTCCAAATTGTTAAACTAGATATCTATATTTTTTCGCATTTGTTTTTCCCCAACGAGCTGCATAAACATCATATTTATAACTGTTGAAAATCTCTATAAAATCATACGAATTTAAAGGTTCATTTAAGGTTATTATTACGGGGCCAGCAAACGCCGGTCGTATAATCTAGGTTATAATAAAGCAAATTTAACAAGCAGCCTGAAAATTTGTATGGGGATAGGCCAAGGTAGATCCGAATGCTCTCGAGATCGGAATTTTAAATTTCTGATAACAATAAAAATAAAAATAATAATATAATTTTGAAAAAAAAATGCATTTTTCATAAAGCGTTTAAATAAACGAAGCTGTAATATAAATACAAATCAAACACATAATCCTCTTCCTTTCTTAAATTACCAACATACGTTTTTAATATACGAAGTGAAATTAATGAAGGAAACGTGTCTTAATGAAGTTTAGTGATTTATGACGTTATTAAAAGATGAAAGGCCATAAATCTATTTTCTGACTTAAGGCATCCAAGAAGACGTTAAGGAATGTTACGTATATTAGTGAAAGTAAGAAATTACACTTCGTATTTTATTGGTGGCCTTTTCGCAAAAATAAGGCCGTCGGAAATATCGCTGAACAAAATTGTTTTTAAGAAGTTACAGAATAGATTTTAGAAGATGATTACTGTAATTAATTGGCATTCATTAATGGTTATATATTTTGGAAAATATAAGCTAATAATAAGCTTGATGCAGCAGTGGTCCTTCGGTAGCGGCAGAATCACAAGCACTCCCTTCTAGCTTTTCGGAGCCTTTAATTTGTGTAATTTCACTTTTAAATTTGTCCGGTTTCAATTTTTGTTTTTTTTTTCTACCAGGACCGCTAGAGTCTCTTATACTCGGAACGGGCTGGGGACCTATGAGCCTGTCTTCTGCAAAAGAGCCGGAATAACAGAAGAAAATCTTAAAGGACAGCGGACGGAAAGAGTCCGCTCACCCACCCACTCGTTTCCAACCACCGACCGAGACTAATAATAAACTCAATGCAGCAGCGGTCGGTCGGTAGCTTCAGAGCCCCGAGCCCACATATTATATCTTTATTCGGAGCTATCGAGCGAGCGCTGCTGCGTTCAGCTTATTATTTATATTGAATATTTCATATGATATAATATGAAAGGAAAAGCAACAGGTATGAGAAACTTCCTTAATGAGCGGTACGTAAATAAAAATATGTACAGTAAGTTGTATCTTATTTAAAGAATTAATGGTTAATAAAATCTAATCAAATGATTGAAAAAATGTAATGTTAAGTTTTACTATTTATAAATTATTTAAGTGGGAAGATCACGTTGAGCAACCAGAAAATAACCGTATTTAAAGCAGTGCGAAAACTCTGTAGTTTCTTACCAATGAATGGAACGCAAAAAAAAAAAAAAAAAAAAAAAAAAAAAAATGTTCTTTACTTTCACAGATTCTTATGGTTTGATAAAATATTCAAATACATATATATTTAGTAATATTAATTAATTAAATCATAACGACAAAAGTGGATTTTGAAAAGTATGAATATTGAAATATGCATTTTGCGCGGCCGATTTTACAAATTCTACTGCAGATATATGTTTAATGTTTCATATTTTTTTTACTTATAGTACCATATTCTACACTGAACCTAAATTTGAAAGTATATTCAAACTCTTTAAGGGGTCTTGTACCTTTTAAACCCGTCGAAAATTAACGAAAATCTTCAAAGTTTGAATTAGTCTATCTTCAAAACCTTTTTATGTATAAACATAAAATTTTGGATATTGATTAAACAGATTGTGCTTTGTAATATACTACCAACAGAAATTTATTAAACCTTTACAGAATTTGTGTAGTGTTGAAATCAGAATAGCTCTTTTTTTTACCCCATAAGTCATTGCGCGCATGATATTTTGAGAAAGTATGTATGGATTGTCACGAAATTTGGTAAATATGCTAAACAAATATGTGTGTTTAAAATGATCTACTTTTAAGTATTTACAATGGTAATATTTTTAGTTATGACTATTTTTATTCATTAAAAATACAAATTTATTATTATTATTATTATTTTTTTTTTTACGAAAATATTTTTTTTATCTAGTTAATGAAATAATTTTCGCCTAAGAGTAGATAATTTTAAACACACATATATTTTTAGTATCTTTACCAAATTTCATGCCAATCCATAAATACTTTCTCAAGATGTCATGCGCGCAATGACTTATGGGGTAAAAAAAGAGTTATTTTGATTTCAACAATACACAAATTCTGTAAAGGGTTAATAAATTTTTAATGGTAGCATATTACAAAGCATAATCTGTTTAATCAATATCCAAAATTTCATGTTTATTCATAAAAAGGCTTTGAAGATAGACTAATTCAAACTTTGAAATTTTTCGCTAATGTTCGACGCGTTTAAAAGGTACAAGACCCCTTAACATGATTAATGACTTTTCTAATCATATTCACTAAATTTCAGCAAAAAATGTATACTTATTATTTCAATCCACAATTTTCTGTGACAAAAATCAGACTAAATTGAGGTTCAGCATAAACTAGCACATGTAAACTAAGAATATACATAATTTCGGGTTGTATGATAATTAGTTTCTAAATGATACTATGCATACATAAATGCAGTACCAAAAAATCAATTTTTAGAAGAACGGCTTCAAAGTTGTCTTATAACATTAAAGAAAATGCTTTCATGAAAGATATTTTCAGCCATAACTTCTGTTCTAATTGGTATTTTAGTAAATTTCTTTTTGTAGTGGATTTTTAAATTTGAATGTATCGATTCTGAAATTTGTGAAAAATCATTTTTTTTTTTAATCGTCAACGTGATCTGAACCCTTAACTTTGTCTTATTCCTGTTTTCCTAGTTTAAGCATAAGTATATATCTGAAAGTATTTGTCGAAAAAAACAAACAAACATTATACTGAATTTACAAGGTGCCATGATTCTTCCACTATTCTTTTCGTTATTTTTTTATGTAGATCTTCTTCATATATAGAGCTAAACGTAAAAACTTTTTAAATATCCTGCATTCATGAAATTTTATAAAATACACGACTATTCAAAGTTAAAATAATTTATCAATCGCTGTAATCACCTTCACTTTTAAAATTCGGGAAATTAATATTAATTTATGAACGTGCCTAAAGTAGAACTGCTTTAGTGAAGTTTAGTGATTTATCGCTTTCTTAGAGGATGGATAACAATAAATCACTTTTTTTTTACTTAAAATATCCAAGAAGATGTCACAGAATCAGTTATATTAATGAGAAGAAAAAAATTATATATATGGTTGGTTTTTTGCTCACAGTATTATGAACATGAGAAATGTTTTGAATTGAATAAACTTTTAAGGGGATGAAGTGTAACACATATAGGATTAAATTAAACTAGATGATTTAATTTCTGAAGATTTACTTAAATTAATCGGAATTTCGTAGCATTCATATAAATTAGATATTTAAAAACCTTCGTGTATACTGTTAAAACTTTGCAGCATACTAATGAATGGATAGGCATAGTAAAAGGTGAATGGCTATAAATCTATTATTTGACTTAAGGTACCCCAGAAGACGTTAAGGAATGTTACGTATAGTGTTGAGAGTAAGGAAAACACTTTGTGTTTCCTTGGTTGTTATCTCGTAAAATTGTGATGGCAAAAATATTGCGCATCAAAATGTTTTTTAAGAAGTTAAAGTATACATTTTAGAAGATGATTACTGGAATTTATTGGCACTCTTTAATTGTCATTTATTTTAGAAAATATGAGACGTAAAAAAAAAGCAACAAGGATGAGTAACTACGTTAATGAATGATAGATAAATAAAAAAACTTGCATTAAGTTGTATATTATTTAAAGAATTGTTAAAACAATCTAATCAAAATTTGACAAAATGTAAGATTAAGTTTTCATAATTATAAATTATTTAATTCTGTCTTGATTCTGTTTTAATACTTTAGCATAAGTTAATATCTGTCATAGTTTTTTAAAAACATTATTCTGATTCCACAAAGTGCCATAATTGTTAGACTAGCTTTTTGTTATTTTTTTTAAGTAGATATTTTCCAAATATAGGCTTAAACGTATTAACGTTTATAATGTCATGCATTCTTGAAAATTTGTAAAATACACAAATATTTAAAGCTAAAATAATTTATAAAAGCATAAGTATATATCTGAGAGCATTTGTCAATATTAAAAAAAAAAAAAAACATTATACTGAATATACAAGGTTGCCATGATTGTTACACTATTCTTTCCGTTATTTGTTTTTAAGTAGATCTTTTTCATATATAGGGCTAGACTTAATAACATTTTAACTAACACGCATTCTTGAAATTTTATAAAATACACGACTATTTAAAGTTAAAATAAATTATCAATCACCGTAATCCCCTTCACTTTTAAAATTATTACCACGAAAAATTAATGTAGAATTTATAAATGTGCCTAAAGTAGAACTTATTTAGTGTAGTTTAGTGATTTACGGCATTCTCATAAGATGGATGACAACAAATCTCTTTTTTGACTTAAAATATCCAAGAAGATGTCACAGAATCAGTTATATTAATGAGATCAAAAAAGTAATTACTGCATATGGTTGATTTTCTACTCACAGTATTATGAACGAGAGAAATGTTTTGAATTGAATAAACTTGAAGATGTAATACATATATGACTAAATTAAACAAAATGATTTAATTAGTGTTGAATATTTAATTAAATTAATCCGTATTTCGTAACAGCCACATAAATTAGAGATTCACGGACCTTCGTGTACACTGTTAAAAGTCTGCAGCAAACTAATGAATGGATATCATAGTAAAAGATGAATGGCTATTTTCTAACTTAAGGTATCTCAGAAGACGTTAAGGAATGTTACAACTTTGACTGTCAAAAATATCGCAATCAAAATGTTTAAGTAGTTAAAGTATATATTTTTTTACGATGATTACTGGAATTAATTTCCACTCTTTAAGGGTCATATGTTTTAGAAAATATGAGATGTACAAAGAAAAACAACAAGGATGAACCTTAATGAACGATACATTAATAAAAATATTTACAGTAAGTTGTATTTTATTTAAAGAATTAATTGTCAAAACAGTCTAATCAAATTTTTGACAAGATGTAAGATTAAGTTTCTATAATTATAAATTATTTAATTTTGTTTTGTTTCTGTTTTAGAACTTTAGTATAAGTTAATATCTGAGAGTATTTGTCATATTTTTTAAAAAAATTATTCTGATTTCACAAAGTGCCATGATTGTTATACTATGCTTTTCTTTATTTTTTAAGTAGATATTTTTCATATATAGGAATTTCATATATAGAATATATTTTCATATATTCTAAACCTAATAACGATTAAAATATCATACATTCTTCAACATTTGTAAAATACACGACTACTTAAAATTAAAATAATTTATCAATCGCTGCATCCCCTTCGCATTTAAAAGGAAATTAATGTAGAATTTATAAACGTGTCCAAAGTAGAACTGTTTTAGTGAAGTTTAGTGATTCTTAGAAGATGCATGACAATAAATCACCCTTTTTTACTTAAAACATCCAGGAAGGTGTCACAGAATCAGTTATATTAATGAGATCAAACAAGTAATTATGCATTGCATATTTGTCTGATGAACATGAGAAATGTTTTGAATTGAATAAACGTTAAGATGAAGAAGTATAACACATATTGGATGAAATTAAACTAGATGACTTAATTGGTGCTGAAGATTTTATTAAATTAATTGGTATTTCGTAACACGCACATAAGTTAGAGATTTACTGGTCATAAATTTATCTTTTGACATAATGTACCCAAGAAGAAGTTAAGGAATGTTACGTATATTACTGAAGTAAGAAAAATTCTTTGTATTTTATAGGTTGTCTTCTCGTAAAACTGAGGACGTTAAAATATCGCGGATCAAAAATGGTTTTTAGAAGTTCAAGAATAAATTTTGAAATATGTTTATTATAATTTATTTACAATCTTTAACATCACATAATTTAGAAAATAACCGATGCACAAATAAAAGCACAAAAGATTAGTTACTACCTTAAAGAACGATAAATTAATTAAAATATGTACAGAAAACTAAAAATAATTAAAGAATAAATTGTTAATAAAATCTAATGAAATGGTTGATAAAAAGTAAGATTAGGTTTTCTAATTATAAATGATTTAACTTTGTCTTGTTTCTGCATATTTTCTGTTATAGTAAATATCTGAGAGTATTTGTCGAAATTTGAATAACATACTGATTTCAATAGGTTCCGCGATTGTTACATTATTATTTTCTTTATATGTAAAAATGATATTTATCATATATAGGGCTAAACGTAAGAACATTTTAAATATCATACATTGTCGAAAATTTGTAAAATTTACGACGATTTAATGTTAAAATAATTTATCAATCACTGTAATCTCCTTCAATTTTAAAATTATTAACATAGGAAATTAATGTAGAAGTTTATAAACTTGTCTAAAGTAGTAGTGCTTTAGTAAACTTAGTGATTTATGACGTTCGGATAAGATGAATGACGATAAATCACTTTTTTTTTTTTTTACTTAAAATATCCCAGAAGATGACAGAGAGTCAGCTATATTAATGAGATCAAAAAAGTAATTTTGTATATGGTTGGTTTTCTGCTCACAGTATTATGAACGTGAGAAATGTTTTGAATTTAGTAGATGTTTTAGGGAAAGATGTACAACACATGTAGGAACGCATTAAAAAGATTATTTAATTAGTGTTGAAGATTTAATTAAATTAATCGATATTTCGTAACATTCACATAAATTAGAGATTCACGGACCTTCGTGTGCACGGTACACTGTTAAATGTCTACAGCAAAATGTGCACTCATTCGACCGTTTTTTAAGATAACGGTTGCTTACCCATAATATGCACTATTAAAATCTTTGCAGCGAACAGTCCAGTCATTTCAACAGTTTTATAGAAAACTGTTACATAACCATAATATTACACTATTCTGGCCATATAATTGCCTATATTATGATCAGAGTACAGTTAAATTACGTTATGTAACCGCTTTTTCAAAAAAAAAAAAAAAAAAAAAAAAAAAAAATGTCGAATGACTAGACAGTTTGCTGCAAATTTTTAACACTATGAAGTGTGTCTGATCATTTTTTTTTATCATACAATGGTCAGAATAAATCACGGTTACGTAGCCGTTTTCTTTAAAGACGGTAAAATAATTGGACATTTTGCTGAATTTTTTTAACAAGGTACTAATTATTTGGTATGATTTGCGTAAACTATTTTTAACTATCACTTTTCTTTCAGTTTTTTTAAAAATCTTTGACTTTCTCAAAAATTGAAAAATCTTCTACTGTCGACGATGGTATTTGTATAAAAAATAACATCGTTCACAAAATTATGCTTTTTCTACAATTTTGTAAAAAATGAAAAAAAATATATACATAATATTCATAAATTTATGCATTACTTTAAACGTATTCTCGATTTAGCCATAATGTTTTAATGATGAAAATAGACAAAGTGACGCTGTCTTGAAGACTTTTCATCATTTATAGTGATTTCAGATGATTAATGACGATAAATCACTTTTTTGACTCAAAATATCCAAGAATCCGTCAAAGAAACAGTCATATTAACGAGATGAAGTAATTAACTATGCATTTGGTTTGTTTTCAGCATCATTATGCTCGTCAGAAGTATTTTGGATTGGAAATACTTCTCAGAGGATGAAGTGTTACACTCTTAAGACTAAATAAATTGGGAGATTTAATTCGTTTAAAAGAGTTAATTAATTAAGAAGATTTAAATAAATTATTCTGCATTTCGTAATAATGACATAGTTTAGAGATTGTCTAATAATCATATACAAATAATTTGGTATCATTTGCGTAAGATATCTTAAATATAACACGTTCCTTCCAGTTGTTTAAGTGGGGGAGATCCTCTTACAGCTTTAGAAAAAAAAAATGTCCCTTTTTAAAGATAAAATGTTATCAATCTTTAAAAATGTAATTATGACTGTACTCAAATTAGAAACTGTTTTATGATAGAATATGTAGAGCAATAACTATCCAAATTAAGGTAAAATTGAACTTTAAGGGGCTCTGGGACACATTTTAAAATAATTTTTATTTACCGAGTTAAAATGTTGAATTTTTTTTTATGGTTAACCATTCACTTGTAAACAAAATCACATGATAAAACTTTTCATAATTTAAAAAACGAAATTTTAAATGTAAAATTTATTAAAAATGTGTTAATAAAATCGTTATAACTCGAAATTTGTTTATAGAATTTTTTTTTTTCATTTAAATAAACAGAAACATGTAAGTTTTAATTTTGATTCAGCATTTTTAAAAATATTAATTAAAAGTAATAAAATTATTTAAATTAAAAAAAATTATGTAACATTTAAACAGAAACCCTATTTTCATAAAGTAACTATTTTTTCATATTTGTGAAATAAAAATTAAAGTAAAATAATTCAAAAAGATATGTTCCAAGTTTGAAACATTTATCTTTAACCGTTCTTGACTCATAGCAATTTAAATACGTGAAATGTTGAAAAAACCCATCCCGAAGATAAACGCGTTTGCACGTCGAAGAAAAAGTTATTTCCACGGCAAGCATTGCTTGAATGCTAGATTTTGAAAACAAACCAAAAGGAGAAAAATAATATTCCTTGGTCTGATTAAGATAGAAACAAGATTTAAACGCCATTTTAAGCAAAAAAATACAGATAAATTTATAATACAATTTTAAAAAAAGTAGAAAATTGGAAATTTTTGTGTCCCTTGGAATCCCTTAAAGTGTTTTTCTTAAAACAAATTTTCTTTACATTGCACGCATCATATTTCCGAAACTAAGAAATATAGAAATTTAATATTTTGTATTATATGGAATTTTATACAGTTTTGTAAACTCTACCTATTTTTAAGTAAGTACCTTTAATACATTTAATTATTTTGAAATATATATATAGAAAATTTTTCATACATTTTGTATTTTATGGTTTAATTGCCTAAAAAATATTTTCATCTGTAAACTTGATTATTATTTTAGGCTGAAATTAAAGTACAATACTTAAAGAATATATATATATGCAATACTAAGCTGATAAATAGAGTATATGTTCTATAATCCAACGGCGAACACGGGTATGTCAAATCACCTTTAGGAAAATCCTTAAACAGTATGCGTTAATTAAACTAAAACCAAAATCTAATTATTTTTCATTAAAGTATTTAAAAAAATACGTAAAGAAAGATTTGTGCAATTGACTCTACAAAATATGTTTTATTTGAAGAAACTTTTGTTTTATTACAACCCCAAAAAGTTTTAAATACTGTGTTAAAATGAAACAATATCGAGCAGCTGATGGCGATTTTCCTCATTAATAAACTGTGTAAAACAAGTATTCTAATGTCAACGAAGACATTTATATAAAAAAACTAAAGCTGTTTATAAATTAATGCATTTTCTGAAAAATTATAAAATAAGAGATAATGTAATATTTAAAAAATATATATACATATTGCATTAATCCTCTTCTATTTTTAAATTAAAAGCAAAGTGTTTTAATGTAGAAGCTAAAATAAACGAAGTGAATGTTGTCTTGGTGAAATTTAATGATTTATGGGGTTTCCAAAAGATGAAAAACGATAAATCACTTTTTCACTTTAAGTTTACAAGAAGATGTCAGGGAGTCTTACGTATATTAATAAGTTTTAGGAAGCAATTTTGTATTTCATTGATCTCTTCGTAAAGCTAAGATCGTCAAAAATATTTCAGATTAAAACAAATTTTTAAAGGTTTAAGCACAATTTTTAAAAGATATTTATTATAGTTAATTTGCATTCGTCAATACCGATCTACTTTGCACTATGTCGGGTGTAGGTATAAAAGCGTCAAGAATAAGTAATCAATGCAAAAAAAGTATCAATCGAAAAATGTAGAGAAGTAGTATGTTAACAACAAATAAATTGGTAGTAAGTTGAAAGTAAGAAATTGTTACCTCTAATATAATTTTAAAAGTTTAAAGTGCGCATACCAAATGAAAAAGGTTGGATCCTACAAAAAGATTTAAAAAAAAAATGTTATGCAGACCATTTATAATTAAGATCGTAAATGATAATACTGTCTAAATCAATGGCCTAACATAATAAAATTACTTATTATAATTCCCAATTAATTAATTTTATTTAGCTTCTTAAAATTAAATAAATATCTAAGAGTATCTAGACAAATAACTTAATATCATCACAGAAATAAAACTAAATATAAAACTAAAAATATCGTCCAATGTCGACGAAGTCATTTAAATAACAAAAATTAAAGTGGTTTATAAATTTATGCCTCTTCAGAAAAGTAGTAAAATAAGTGATAATGTGATATAAAAAAAATTAATTAATCCTCATCTCTATTTAAATTAAAAGCATATTGTTATAATATAAAAGTTAAAATAAACGAAGTGAATGTTGCCTTGATGAAATTTTATGATTTATGGCGTGTTCAAAAGATGAATAATGATAAATCACTTTTTCACGTTAAGTTTTGAAGAAGATGTCAGAGAGTCTTACTTTTATTAATAAGCTTTAGAAAGTAATTTTGTATTTTATTGATCTTCTCTTCATAAAACTATGTCCATCAAAAGTTTTTCAGATTAAAACACATTTTTAAAGGTTTAAGCATAAATTTTAAATGATATTTATTATAGTTAATTTGTATTCGTCAATACTGATCTACTTTACACTATGCCGGGCGTAGATATAAAAGCGTCAAGAATAGGCAATCAATTAAAAAAAGTATTAATGAAAAAATGTAGAGAAGCAATAAGTTAATAACAAATGAGTTTGTAGTAAGTTGAAAGTAAGAATTTATTACCTCTGATATAATTTTAAAAATTTAAGACGCGCCTATAAAAGGAAAAACGATTCATTCTAAAAAAGGTTTATTTATTTATTTTTTTAAAGCAAACCATTTATAATTAAGCGATTAAATGATAATATCGTCTAAATCAATGTCCTAACATAATAAAATTAATTATTTTAATTTTAATTTAATTAATTTTATTTAGCTTCTTAAAATTAAATAAATATCTAAAAGTATTTAGACAAATTATTTAATATTATTATACAAAAAAACTAAATATAAAACTAAACAACTCTTTCAATGTCGAATAAGTCATTTAAATGACAAAATTATAAGTCGTTTATAAATTTATTAATTTTCTGAAATTGAAAATAAGTGATAATGTGATATATATAAAAAAGAAATATTAATAACTTTAATCATCTTCTCTATTTAAATTAAAAGCATAATGTTACAATGAAAAGCTAACATAAACGAAGTGAATGTTGTCTTGATGAAATTTAATGATTTATGGCGTGTTTAAAAGATGAATAACGATAAATCACTTTTTTACTTTAAGTTTCCAAGAAGATGTCAGGAGGTCTTACGTATATTAATAAGCTTTAGAAAGTAATTTTGTACTTTGTTGATTTTCTCTTTGTAAAGCTAAATCCATCAAAAGTATTCCAGATTAAAACCGATTTTTAAAGGTTTAAGTATAAATTTTAAAAGATATATGTTATAATTAATTCGCAGTCGTTAACACTCATCAAATTTACAATATGTCGGATAAAAGTGTCAAGATTGGGTCATTAATTAAAAAAGGTATTAATGGAAAAATATAAAGAAGCAATAAATTAATAACAAGTAAATTTGCAAGACGTTAGTACTTAGAACTTTTTACCTCTAATATAATTTTAATGTTGTAGGCGCACATATAAAATTAAAATGAATGGATCCTAAAATATAATTTATTTTTAAAAATATAAAGCAAACCATTTATAATTAAGTGACTAAATAATAATACGTTCTAAGTAATTGACTTAACATAATGAAATTTATTATTTATATTTCTGAATTAATTAGTTTTATTTAGATTCTTAAATTTAAATAAATATCTAAGAGTATTTAGCCAAATTACTTAATAACATTACATTAATTACGCAGGTCATCACAGATATGACAGGGATTTAGTTTATTTGCATATTTCTAATATATAGCAATCTTATAATGTAGTTATTTTTATTGAAATATTTTTGCCAAAAATTAGATAGTGTTTTTTAATGAATTTTATTTTTATTTTTTTTTGTTATTATTACTATTATTTTCACATTCTCAAAATATTGAAAAATAATCGGTGAACTAACATTAATATAATTTATTAATTGGTTTAATTTGCTTCACTTCTTGCATTACTACGATAGGGCTTTTATGTAGAAGTCAAGTCATCAAGTCAAAATATGTTAATCAAGTTTAATTATTTATCATGTTAGAAAGACATAAATAAATAATAATAATTTTTTTGACAAAATTTCCAAAAAATCGTCCAATAATCTGACGTAAATTAAAGAGATAACAAAATAATTTTACATTTTATTGATATTCTTATCTTAAAAATGAGACCATCCAAAGTATTTTTAACTGAAACTACTATTTAAAGATAAAACTATAAAATTCAAAAGATATTTGCATTGCATATTAAATCTTTATTATTTAAAACTGAAATAACTTGGAATGTGTCAGACGTATATATAAAATACCATGGAGGAATCTCTTTACAAAATAATAATTAAAAAATTACCCACAACATATTTATTAAATAAGTACAAAAGTAATATGTCATAAGCAAAAGATTAAAATTTATACTTATAATTTAATTAGATAAAACCATTAATTGCATAAATTATATTTATAATTTAATTAGATGTTTAAATAAAAAAAATCAATTTGTTTTGTTTTGTATTTCTGCTAAAAAATTCAAAAGTATTCATGAATGTTTGTATCAATCATTTAATATCACTTTTAAATTATTTTACATTATTATGCGGATATCACGAGGTGTCATAAATATGACACTATTTTTATACTTACTTTAGAAATTTGCGTCTTTCTCTTGTAACGTATTTTCCAATATATAAAAGGTTAAATTTCTTAAAACATATATTAGCCTTTGCAAAAATCATGCATTTTCCAAAAACTCGTGAAATAAACAATAATTTAATATTATTAAAATTTATAAAGCAATTTTTTTACTTTCCTAACGACAACGTAGGGTTTGAATATAGGAGCTGGAATAAATGCAGTGAAAGATTCTTAATGAAATGTGGTTTTTGGCGTTAGGAAAAGATTAATGAGAATAAATCACTTTTTGACTTGAAGTATCCAAGACGTCAGGGAGTCCTCCGTATATTAATATGATTAAGACAGTAATTTTGTATTTTCTTCGCTTTCATCCTGTAAAGTTAAATCAGTTATAAGTATTTTGGATTACTTAATCTACTTAGAGAATAAAGTATGATACATAAAATGTGTTTATTATGATTAATTGGTATGTTTTAACAGTGAAATATTTTTAAATGTGTCAAATCTAAATAAATAATTTTTTTAACGTATTTTTTTTAAGTAAAAAGAAAACATCTATAAGTTTTGATTATTTAGATATTTCAGCATTAATTGTGACAATTTTTGTTAAAACTTTTTAAAAAATCCCATTAATATATTGTAAATTTTGACCCTTTATTTTAATCGGAAGTTATAGATGCTCTTAGAGTAAAAAAGAAAATCCAGAATGAATTTTTAAAAATTCTCTTTTACCTAAATAGCTTCCGACGTATTTTCAGACATTATTCACTAATTTATCCCAGAGTTTGTAATTTTTTTTTTTTTTCTGTGAAAAAACACCAAATCTTAAAATATAAAAATTTCATCAGCTGTGCTGTCAAATAAAATGAGTTTTCTTTTGTTGAACATGCAATTTGTTTTATGTAATCTGCTTTAATGAGGGGTGGAAAGAGGATCACATTCAAAGTTGTCCAAATTTGCGAAATCTTATAATAGACCTAAACTTTCGGAATATTTGAAATATTCGGTTACCGCTTCGCTTATTTAATTCAAACCTTGAAAGTTTCCAGAAAGTGTTTGACGTAACAAAAAGTAAAATTTAATATATGATAGCTGGAATTTAAAAATTCAACAAAACAATAACATATATTAAGTAAAATAATGCTATAAAAAGGGATAAAATAGCTTTATTAAGATTTACGATCGTTTCGTCGCACCAATGGCGACATTTTCAAAACCATTTATGATAGAAAATATTTTCACATAATTTAAAAACAATAAACATAGTAAACAATGTCACGAGACATGATGCATAATGAAAAACATTGCAAACATTAAATTAAATTTAAATTAAATTAGCTACTTGTGAGCGTGGATTAATTTTCATGAAATTTAGCAAAACAATAGCATGGTAAAGAATGTCACGAGACAACATGCACAATGAAAAACATTGCAAAACATGAAATAAAAATAAATAAAATTATCTTCGCTATTTGCGAGTGTGGATTAATTTTTACTATTGTTATTAAAATTACATAGCATCTCTTTCCAAATTTTAGGTAAATAAAGGGACACTGAATCATTGATGATATTCTTGTTGTGTAAAAATATCTCTATTGACTCTCGGATTATGGATGGTAAATAAAATCTTGATGTATAAATTAACTTGCTATTTTTAAAATCGATCTGTAATGGTTCTTCGCCGCATAATCTGACCAAAGCTGTGGTTCTTCTGCAGTACTTGATGTCTGCTATATGTTCTTTGATTCTGGTTAAAGTTTTCTACTTGTCATACCTATATAAATCTGCTTTGTCCCATCTTCTTTTGTGAAGTGTATTTCGTATACTCCTAATAACTGGTTTGACTCTATTGGATCTATTTTCTTGCATACTATATTTTTTACTTTCATAGAAGTTTTTGCGACAAGGGAGATATTGAATTTATTGAGTTTATATTTCAAACGTTCGAAGAAACCAGGAAAATATTGTAAAGTGGATAACATGGAATTTTGTGGATTGAAACTTCTTTTCTTTTTATTCTTCAAGCTCTTAATTAATTTTTCTGTGGTGCTTTCTTTGTATCCATTGTTTCTTGCAATATCATATATTTTATTTATTTCATTATTTAATTGCTCGGGGGTACAAACAGTGAATGCTCTATGAATAGAATGTCTAAATGCAGAAACTTTGTATGAAAAAGGTGCTTGAGCATTATGAGGGATAATGGATTGACTGGCTATGTGTTTTCTGTAAACTGTGCGTTCTATTCCTTAGTGCGCCTTGATTAGTAATATATCTAAATAAGGTAGAGTATCATTTTGTTCTATTTCCAATGTGAATTTAATTTTAGAATCAGGGCTATTAATCTGGTTTTAAAAGTTATTGAGCTTCATATAATCAAAGTTATCAATAACTTTTTAAACCAGATTAATTTAGCAACCAGAATATTTGCAATGATTCAGTGTGCCTTGAATTTACCTAAAATTTGGAAAGAGATGCTATCTAATTTTAATAACAACAGTAAAAATTAATCCACACTCGCAAATAGCCAAGATAATTTTATTTATTTTTATTTTATGTTTTGCAATGTTTTTCATTATGCATGTTGTCTCGTGACATTGATTACCATGTTATTGTTTTGCTAAATTATATGAAAATTAATCCACGCTCACAAATAGCTAACTTAATTTAAATTTAATTTTATGTTTGCAATGTTTTCCATTATGCATCATGTCTCGTGACTTTCTTTACTATGTTTATTGTTTTTAAATTATATAAAAATATTTTCTATCATAAATGATTTTGAAAATGTCGCCGTTGAAGCGACGAAACGATTATCAATCTTAATAAAGATATTTTATCACTTTTTATAGCATTATTTTACTTAATCTGTTTATAAGTGATTTTTATACATGTTTTTATAATAATATATATATATATATATATCAAACTTTTTATTATATATATATATACACACACACACACATATATATATATATATAACATTTTGAAAAATGTGTAATTAAAATTGGTTTAGTGCACAAGGCGCAAAGCAGCCCTTGTATGCTTACAAACAATATAGTTTTTAGCCAAAAGTATAAAATTTTATGAAAATTCTATGGAAAGAGGGTGCAAAAACAAGTACACAACCTTTAAAAAGCATTAAACAAGGGAGGCAGGAACAAAAAATACAACTTTCAAAACAAACACAACTCTTCGGAAGGTGGGAGGAACAATGAAGTATCAAAAATATATATGTGAATCCTCAAAGGTTTCGCAAGGTATGACCAGCCTGCACACTTCATTTGTATATCATATCTAAGCAAAAATTTTTAAAACAATACTCAAAAAATAATAATTGAAAATGTTATGGAATTTATTTTTATAACTTAACTAAGCAAAATTAAAAACAAAAACAACTACTATATACCCCAAAACAATCAAATTCTAATTTTAAATTTTCTAATATCACATAATTAACGAAATATGAACATGCAAGATGACTGCCCCTACTCTGAACTGCGAAGACTTGCAAAAATTGATACCTGCTAGATGTAAATAATTTCACTCACCAAATGCGACATTATGTCAGCTGGAACTCCAAGTTCCCAGGAAGGCCAGCATCAAAATAAAATTCGAGTATTTTGAGTCTATTATAAACACATTATATAGTCAAAAAGTTTTGATTTTTAGAAAATCTCAAGTTGGTTTAATTGCTTAAGAGGAGACATGAGTGAATTTTTTTAAATTATTTTTTTGTTTATTGGCTTATAAATTTCTTTGAATCTTCCTAAATCCATTTGTATGCCCAGTTTTCTTTCTGTCTATTAGAAATAATTGTAAAAATTCAAGGGAAGACACGACTCGGACGCCACGCCCATTCACATTAAGTTTACGCTAACATTTGATACTTGATTCTATTATAATATTCTACTCATACCACTATATTTTTTAATTATATTTTGTAGTATGCTCATGTTGTCAAAGTAGAATTAAAAGTGTCTCTTATTTAAAAAAAAAAAAAAAAAAAAAAAGTAATGCTAAACGAATAAAATTCGTGTAAGAGTCGTGCTTGTTCGGAAATCACAAGGGAATTGACATAGTAGCGACAAGGGTTAAAATATTACCTCATTTATTATGTGAAACTAATTTTTATCCAAGTATGTATATGTGCTTTAATGCACGTATTTGATCAAATTGTGCAAGAACTTCACACAAGTTACAAGTGTCTAAATTTATTGGCTCTCTTGAAAAATCGTACTTTTCAGGTAAAAATCCCATTTTCTCATAAATACTCGAGCGATTTTGATAATGTTTTTGTGATAGAGTATTAATATAAGATCATATGTGGCAGACAGTTTCTAAAAATTTCAATTAGTTTCATAATTTTTCTTTTCTGAAAAATGTAAAATTTCTGAAAATTTATCAATGCTCTAAAATAAAATGTTTTAGTCGCAGAAAAAAATATGTGTGTCATAAATCTTGAGCATAATCCAATGAATATGGATTACAAATTTAATCAAAATCGGTCGGGTAGTTTCGGAGGAAAAGGGTCTTAAATTTTGTATATTTCCCATAGGATTGAACCCAGTCTTAAAGTTAAATTCTTAAAGTTAAACTCTAAGTTAAAAATTCAGCAACTTCTTACTTTCAAATTAAATTACTAATATTAATAAAACACAGCTGCTGTAGGAAGCAGTCTTTGGCGATTTATTCGTCTGTTGCGGCAAACAGTGAATTATCGCTTTTTTATAAATTTCAAATCTTGTTTGAATACATTTATAATGTAATTTCAGAATTAGTAATATGTCATGAAATAATTTAAATACCATGCTCAGGTTCCACAAATAAAATTCTTTCTAGAAGATAGAGGAAATTAGTCTCAAGAAATTATTGTAGACTAAGTTAAAAAAATGCTGTAAAAGTGATAAAATATCTTTATTTAGATTACCGAACGTTGCAAAACCTTCCATGAAATTAAAAAAATAATAGTATGCAAGGAAATAGATCCAATTCAATCAAACAAGTTATCAGAAGTATATGAAATACCTTTCACCAAAGAAGATGAAATAATGCAGTTTTATATAGCTATGGCAAGCAGAAAACTTAAAACTAGATACAAAGAACATATAGCAGGCATCAAATACAACAGGAGAGTCACCTATTTGGCCAGATAATGTACCAAAGAACCTTTATAGATCGATTTTTAAAATAACAGTTTAATTTATCCGTAAAGATTTTATTTGCCATCCATTACCCGGGAATCAATAGAGGTATTTTTACGCAACTAGAATATTTGCAATGATTCAGTGTCCCTTGAGTTACCTAACATTTGGAAAGTAATGCTATGCAATTTTACTAACAATAGCAAAAATCAATCAACGCTCACAAATTTCCAGTTTCATTTTATTTTATATTTGCACTGATTTTTATTAAGCATGAGGTCTCCTGACATTGATTAGCAAGTTTTTTTTTTTTTTTTTTTTTTTTTTTTTTTTTTTTTTTCTTTTCTAAAGATTTTTTTGCGAAAATATTTCTATCAAGAATAATTTCGAAAATGTCAACGTTTAGGCGATAAATCTTTTGTTAATTTAAATAAAGGTATTTTATCACTTTTATAGCCTTTTTTGGCTTAATATACTTCATTATAAATAATTATCATCCATATTGTTATAGAAATTATTATAGTCTTTTAAAAGACCTTGAATTGAAAGAGATGAACTTCAAGAAGAATATAGGAATGTGGGTGCTGCCTTAAACCTCGTAATTAACCAAAATAGTGCATAACAAAAACCGTATTTACTTAAGTCCTTAAATATGATAACATTTGACAGTATGAGCACTTACAAATAAATTCAAATTCTATTATGCGATATTAAAATAAAGAAACAAGAAATAATTCAATAATGAGGGAACTAAGTATTGGCCCGCAAAAAGACAAAAATCGATTTTTGAAATTTGTATAACCAAAACAATTATCTTTGAGACATAAAATAATCTTGATAATCTTGTTGCTTTGAAATTTATTCTATTCAGATTAGAAAAGCAATAAATTTTGAAATGAAATATAAATATATTTTAAAGTATCATTTGTTCGCTCCAACAAACTTCATATTTTACATATGTGTTGATATGAAAGTTTTTCGAATATTTATAAATTGCAAAATAAATAATGTATAAATATCAAATTAAATATACATACAGAATTAATTTTTACTATTCCCTAGGAATATTTCCCTAGTATTCACCGTCTACCGATTTACCCTTTATGTACTGAATAATGAATTCATGAAAGTTTTATCTTCTAAAGCATTTTTCGTGAATTTTTGAAACTACATTTGAATATTTACATAATCATTTAATAAATTTTAGAAGCATTTTAGAAGGATTGAAGAATTTAGAAAGATTGCAGTATATACTCGCGTATAGGTCGACTCGCGTATAAGTCGACCCCCTAACTTTTTACTTCGATTTTGCGCAAAATCAAACCAAATATTTCATTTGCCTATGCGAAAAAGTTGTAAGTAAATAAAAATAAATCATTGAAAATTTTTTTTATGATAAATTATTATTATTTGTATATTTTCTGTAATATTTTATTATTCATACACATAAAAAGTCAGAATTTTGCAGTATTCGAAGTTTTATTTATTATTTTTTAATTGACTCGCGTATAAGTCAACCCCTCAAATTTGCTTGCCAAAAATTGTCAGAAATTCATCGACTTATACGCGAGTATATACGGTAATTAAATTTGAATTTATGGGAATTTTGTGCAATATTTATAAAAACACTCAAATCTTTTATTTTAAATATTTTCTGAGTATTTTGTAGAATTAAGAAATGTGCAAATATAATATTCTTACAATAGAAATATTTCTGAATTGAAAAATCTCCCCCGCCAACGCCAAGAAAGCTAAAAATATGCAAAGGCTAAATAAATCATACTTTTAAAAATATTTTTGTTTTGTGTAACCAATAATGCTTTTGGAACAAGATAACATAATGTATCTATTACTCATTTTAAACTGTGTTACTAGTAATCGATGTATTAAATGAATTTTATAACAAGTTATTTTAATCTATATAATAAAGGCCTAAATCATGTGACTGTCACCAACCGTTCCGGGCCGACCGCTTCACTTTCTATATGCCAAGTGACCATTTTGCTAATTTTATGTTAGGGGCGCAGATTATTAAATCGTCAAATAGAGTTCTATCGACATCATTTCTTTAAAAATATCAACCTATCACTAATTTCTCTTAAAATACATATGTATCAGATACCTTTAAAATGCGCGTCTTTGATCTCTAATAATAAAAGCGTAAGTCATGTGACTGTCATAAACAAAAACGGACTGACCACCTTTCATATATGCCAAGAGGCCATTTTTAATGAAAATTATTTTTGCCTAAAAAATGCATAAAGGTTACATTTTTAGAAAGATCCTTCAAAAATAATTAATGTTTGAGTGATAAATTACATTAAAATATAGATATATTCTGAGATAACCTCAGTTGATATTAGGCTGACTGCTGAATATCATTTCATCAAAGTAAACAAACAATAGAGATTTATTCCCGTGAGCGATTAAAAATATTAAGACATGAAGGTAATCATCTGAAATGCGCCAATTGGCAGAAGACCTAATTACGGAAGATTACTTAATATGTTTATGATGACCAGAAAAGTATAATTTGAATAAAATATATGTATTTTACTCATTTTATTTAAACATTTCGGCTGACAATAGTCGAAACATATTAAGCGAGTGAAATGGTTATAAAATTAAGAAACATGAGTGACATAGTCATTCTGTAGCACTTCAACAATCGAGTACCGGACATTAATTTGGATACAGCCCTTAAAATAGGCTTATATAAATAAAATTAATTTATCATAAACTAATTGTACGAATTTCATGAAAATTTGGATTTTCGGCTCATTGAAGGATGTAGTACTTATTTATTTTGTCAAACTTGGTTATTGCTATTGAAAAAAAGAAGAAAAAGTTAGGTTTCGTTTTGATATGTAGATAGCCTTCTAAGCGAATTTTATATACATTTAAAAGTAGTCTTTATTTCCAGTCGTTTGGCACCAGCAGTTTTCTTCTACAATAATTTGGTGAGCAGTTAATAAGGGGTGTTTAATTTTTTTCACAACTGTTTAGTTCGGTACTACACACACATCCCCCTTAACACAATCTCATCAATTTTAAGTCATATCTGACCAATCCAATAAAATTAAATTGACATTTTTAGCTTTTTTCGACGTAGTTGAAAAATGTCATTGGCTTGCTTATCTCTCTGTCCGTCTGTCTGCTCGTCCTGTAACTACCATTACTGCCAATGGAGAATATTTTTATTCTATCTCGCAGCTTTTTCTAAAAACAAAAAACCGTCACATATAATTTGGTAACATTTGCAAGATAAATATGTTAAACTATTTTTATTTCTTTAATAGTGCTGCAAATAGAATATAAATACACTCGTCCCGTCATCTCCCGTCCCAAAACTCCCCCTGTCCGTCCATCTGCTCGTCCAGTAATTACCAATACTGCCAATGGAGACTATTTTTACATTCTATCTCACAGCTTTTTCTAAAAACAAAAAACCGTCACATTTTTACATTTTCTACAACGCGGGATAACCCATCATTGGCATAGGCTTCCAGATCCCGCGTTGCAAGTTTATTCAAAAAAAAAAAAAAAAAAAAAAAAAAAAAAAATACAATATTATTTAACAATAGTTTTAACAATAAGAATTAAAGGTAATAGTACAAATAATAATAATAGTAATTATAAATATAAATATAATAATAAAAGTACTAATAGAACAGATGAGGTGAGCGCTTTACAGACGAAAATGTGTATTATTTTGAACACGAATATGATTGATTAATTACGAATAGCAGCAGATGAATAAGATGTTCTTAAGCTCTACATTTTCTCAGGTGCATTAGTTTAATAGTTATTATCATGAGTTCAAGTGTTTTGTTGTGAGATAACTTTTAGGTTATGGATAACCTGAGTGTATGGCTGTTCTAGGTACAAGAGTTTTCTAAGTTTTATATTCTCGATTTAGTTAGGCACTGTTTGGTCTAAAGTTCATAGTTAGGCACTGTTTGGTCTAAAGTTCATGTTTCTGTTCAATAGGGCTAATCGTGTTCATCTATTGGCATTTGTGGGTTTTGAAAAATTTGTTGATTGTTCTCTAGTAACCGCACACATTCTATTATTTTAGTATATAGCATTGGTGATTTCAGCACAAATTTGAACCAATGGTGATGTTCTATTGTGGCTGATTTACGGATATGGAGGGTTGATGTTAATGGACAGCTAATCACATAGTGAAGGGAGTTACCAATTTCACCACAGCTACACAGTGGCGACGGAGCTTTATTTATTTTGAATAGGTAGGACGGGAAGGGTCCATGATTAGTTGAGAAGATATACAGGTTTCTACGTAATAACATGAAGTCTGTTGATACTTTTGGGCATAATTTGTAAGTAAATCTGCCAGTGGTACCATAATCCCACTGTTGCTGCCATTTGTCTATGGCTTCTTTTTTCAATTTCTTTTTAAGGTGTGAAGCTGGGTATGGATGAAATATTTCTCGTACCTTAATATTTGTTATAGCGTCTTTGGCTAGTTGATCTGCATGTTCATTTCCCTTAACACCTGTGTGTCTCCGTACCCATTGAAATTTAATTGATTTAGATGTTTTCTGTAAGGCTATTATAATTTTTGATGTGATAAAATCTGTACTAAAAACGTTCTCCAATAATGCAAGACTTGACTGGTTATCTGTGTAAATGACGAAGTTCCCGTCCCCTGAGGAGTCTGCCCATAATGTTGCATCTAATATGGCGAGTTGTTCAGCTTGAAAAATTGAATTTGATATTTGTAACTTTATTTGATGAGTATGGATGCATTTTCCTTCTTTATAAGCACAGAAAGCATACGCTGTGCCAATTCCTGATTTTGAGCCGTCAGTGTATATATTTATTGTTGAAGTGGATGGAACTCCTTCTTGTAGTAAAAGATAATCTTGGTGTGGGGAAGGTATTGTTGAGGATATTTTCGGTTGATAGAAGATTGGAAAGTTGTCCTCTATTGGAATTCCCAAACGTAGGACCTGTCCTGAAATTGCTAATGTATTTAATTGGATCGCCAATGGTTGAATGCCGCACAATACATTCAATGCTGCCGTTGATGATTTTCTATAAGCTCTCGACAGAAGGAAAAGACATTGTGTCTGAATTGCCGATAGTAGCCTGTAGCCGTGTGAGACTGGTAGGTGTGGAAACCAACATGAAGCGGCATAGGATATTTTTTTCTAATATTTGTAAGTACCAGATTTTTAAAATTTGCTTCGAAAGCCCTCTATATGCAGCGGCGAATTTTAGAAGATTTTGTGATATTTGATTAATTTCTATGCGTTTTTTATTCAGGTGCGGAAGAAAAGACAGTGTTTTATCCAATGTTAAGCCCAAGTAGTCTATTGTATTTTCAGATTTAAGGGAGTGCCCATCCAATTTATATATTGGTCCTCTCTTCAGGAAACGTGGTTTTCGAAGATTTAACACTACACATTTGTCATATGAGAACTTCATATCCGTTTGTTTCGCCCAATCACTTATTATTTGTAGTATCTCTCTTCCCATCTGCTCCAACTGTCTTCTTGTTTGGCCAAAAATAATTAGAAGAAGATCATCGGCATATGCTATTATCTTAAAGCCACGTTTCTTTAATATTCTCAGTAATTTATTCAGGAATATTCTCCAAAGAAAAGGTCCAAAACAGGACCCCTGTGGGCAACCTCTTGTAAACCAGTGGATCTTTTTTGACAGCCAATTCGGCATTGCTCCTCTTGTTGAGAGAAATGATGCTGCTATGCTTATTAATGCTTGTTTTAGTTTTAGGAATTTTAATTCTTCTAAGGTCTCCGGCCAGGGTAGTCGGTCAAATGCATTCTTAAAATCTAGGGATATTAGGGAAATATAATTGTTATTCTCTTTGAGCAGATTTATAAATGAGAAAAGTTCGGCAATCGGTGACTCCGTCGAACGACCTTCTTGGAAGTCATGTTGTGATTTTTGTAGTTCTTTTTGGCTGTATAAGTTAAAATTTATCCTTTTTAATAATAGTTTTTCATATATTTTACCGAATATTGGCAGTAAGGAGATTGGCCGATATGAAGATGCGATGTCTGGTTTTTTAGAGGTCTTTATGAAATAAACCAATTCTCCAATCTTCCATGTTTTGGGGAAGTAATTTAAATATAGCAGAACATTGTACATTTCTAATAAGAGAAACTTATGATGCTTGAATAATTGTCGCACTATGTTATGATCAATTTCATCGGGCCCCGGGGCTTTGTTCCTGTTGAATGAGTAGATGACATTTTTAAGTTCTTTTAAAGTAAAATTTTCAATTGCCTCTGCCTTCTGCTGGTTAAATATTGAGTCCGCTGGCATTTCTGATTGGCCAAATATTTCTATGGTTAGAGTTTCGTAGAATCTTTCTGCTGTTTCTGTTTCTTCCTCTTGTTCTTCTAGTGAATACAGTTCTCGATTATGATAATTTTTAAAAGCTACTTTTTTATTTTTCCATAAGGGTTTTTAGATTGTGTACAAAATCTTGTCCATGCCTGTTTTTTCGCGTTCAAAATTGCTTTTTTATACATGGCTCTTTGTGATTTAAATTTAATTATATCTTGTACTGTAGCTGTCGGGAGCTTTGTTTTTCTTCTTAGTGCCCTAACTAAATTACGTTTTGTGCGTAGCTCATCGTTCCACCATGTTATCTTCGGTTGGTGGGTACTTTTTCTTTTCTTGAGTGTTTGATCACATGTTCTTTTAAGTAGTTGGTAAAATTCTTCATATTTTTCTTCAAATTCCTCAGTAGTTTTTATATTTTTGAAGTTGAAATTTTGCTGGTTTAATTCTTTTTTAATTTTATCGTTGAATATTTTAAACGATGTTTGTTTTGTCCGATATCTTCTGTTTGGTAACTGCGAGATTTCAATATTAAAGCGCGATGTGATCAGTCTATGATCTCCAAAGTCCATATCTGGATGTACCATCCAGTTTTCCAGTAAAGGGAAAAGTGACATTGATGAAAGTGTAACATCGGGCCAGCCTTTTCTTGAAGTTGTATTGTCCTTTTTATTAATTAATTCATACGTTGGTAAACTATGGGGATCGTTTAGTAACAAGAGTCTTTTCGTTGCCATATGCGATATTAATTTTTGTCCTTTGTCATCATCTTTTTTGTAACCCCACAAGGCACTGTGTGCGTTTAGGTCTCCAGCCAATAAGAATAAACTGCTGGAGCCTTTTACCTCTAGCCAATCATTAAGATCATTTTGTAAATCTGATGACGGGGGTGAATATTGTGATCCTATTGTTAGTAAATTATTTATTAATTGAATGTTGATGAAGACTGAATGGTTGTTTTTCTTAATTTGAAGATGGCTAATTGAAGGGTTTAGTATTATAATGCAGCAATTTTTTGCTACTGAGAAGTAATACGGTGTTGAAAGTGGTAGTCCTAATGGGCGATTATCTGAGATATAGTAGTCTTGGAGGCACGATATATCTATTTTTTCCTTTATTGCATAGCGTATGTAATCTGCTGTCGCCGTTTTGCTGTTTTGCAGATTAATCTGGGCTATTGTTAAAGTATTTATGGAAATTGGCTGTTTGGTGTTATTGTTGATATTTGATGATGATGCTGAAGAAGATGGTTTGGAGATATCACAAATGTTCTCTATGTTGAATATTGCGCCTGTGAAAGGTTTAGACGTTGATTTCTATAATAATAAAATTTTGAAATATATGACATTGGCTCGACGACGCACTATGCCTATACTCAAAGCGGTTACCAAAATTGTCCACTGTGTTGAAACAATTTACGCATTGGTGCTGTTCTGGGGTACTCTTTTTAGGACAGTAATCTGATTTGTGGTTATGCATGCAATATTCGCATGTCTGTTTTCTTCGGCATCTTTCTATTGGGTGTCCGAAAAGCTGGCAGTTACTACATCTTATGAGTGGAGTGGAGTGTGATATTCTACAAGATGCTAAGCCGATAAAGATTCTACCTTGTGTTAGTAACTGAAATGCTTGTTGTTCTTCTAGTTCTACCATTAATTGATAGAATTTGTTTTTTGGTCGTGAAATTACCTTTTGGGTATTATCTTTTATGTCGTGGTTTAATTCCGATTTCAGTATATCTTGTATTTCTTCATGTTGTACATATTGTGGAATACCAAGTATGATTATCTTTTTCCTTTTTTCCCCTAAGAATTTCATTTCCAATAAGCTCTGTAATTTTTCGTTTTTCTGCAAGTTATTTAGTGTGTCATCTACCTCTTTTGCGGTTGTTGCTTTTATTATAAAGGAGTTTTTATCTCTTGAGATTGTACAGAAGAGCTTCGGTAGTTTTGCTTCCTCTTTTAGTTCTCTATCCACAATCCCCCTTAATATGGTCATTGACATTTTTGTTTCTTTCATCCTCGTTAATAATATTGCCGATTTAGACATTTGTGGCATTTTCCTTGAAATTTGTTGATGGGCTTGATTATGTTGGGGAATTGATTTTTGTGCTATTTTTGAATAGGAGGTTGAGTTGGCAGTGTCAGCATCAGCCTGGGAGATTATTGATGGTGTTTGTTGATTTGAGATTTCATCACTTTTCTGATTTCCTATCAACGTTAATATCTGCTGGATTTTTAATTCCTGCTGTTGAAAGTTTGTTTGTATTTCATGCTTTAGTTCATCCTCTCTCGCCAGGGAGTGGAGAGTCGTTTCTATATATACTTACTGCTGTTTAATTTGGTTTTCTTTTTCTTCTATTTTCTCTGTTTGCATTTCTAACGTATACAAGAGCTTTTTTATTTCATCTTGTATAAATTTAATGTTTGATTTTTCCATAGTTATATTCTTTACTTGCAGTATTGTCTCTGTGGTTTCCAATATTCCAAAGTTTTCTTCTATTCTGGATTTAATATAGTTTTGTGCTTTTTCTTTTAGCATTTGCACTTCCTGGTCCTTCATTTTTATGGTATCTTGATTTTCTGTTATTTGCTGATGGAGCTCTCCTTTTATTTTGTTTATTTTTTCTTCCATTTCTCCTTTCAAGGTTTCACTATATTCCCTCAAGTGATTTACTTCTTTTTCTTTCTCCATTATTAATTGTTGTAGTTTAAGTGTCAAATTTTTCTCCTTTTCTATGGCTTCATTTGCTTCGAATATTTCATTTTCTAAATTTGTTTTTACTTTTTAATACTTAATGTTGTTTTCTTTTAACTCTTGGAGGTTGTTTTCTCGATATTTTGCTGCCTCTATCTCGCATTTTCCATCATGTTTTCGTAGTAATCTGTCCATCATTTCTATCTTCTCCTCAATGCTCATGATTTTTTCCATTGCTGTGTCAAAAGTTTGTAATTTGTTGCCTTGTATAGGTGTAGGCGGTTTTCTCGATCCCCTTTTAATGACTGACTGTGAAGGTGTTTTTATACTTTTTGTTAGATCCTCCACTGAGGAGGAGGGGTAAGGTCTTGATAATCTTCCTTTGCGATTTCTGAGGCGTTTTGGGGTTTGTGATTGAATATTAGACATATTTAATTCATTTTCATTTTCTGAGAACATACTCATTTTTAACTGTATAAGCTCAAGCTGAGTACAGAAATAGTGGCCACAGCTACTTTTTCTAAGCGTCTGTGCCTATTCTTCTTTTCTTCGAGATGATTATTTAAATAACAATTGTTTACTAGCTTTTAGAAATTAGGAGATAATACTATCTAATATTATATACCAGGCATTGGTAGAGCACATTCCGGTCAAGTTGAAGGAAAGGAAAAATAGTAAAGGAAATAGCTAAAACCAGTGATCTAGATCATCGAAAATAGTAAGAAAAAAGATGATTGCCGAAACTGAACTATTAAACTTTTGAGAGGGAAAAAAAAATAAAAAAATAAAATAAAACTTAATGATATTATTTAGAGTGGATGGATGTTATGGAAGAGAAAGGAGTGAGACTTATTTTAATGTGGAGAGTGAGTACAGAAGTTTGGAATACATAATAAGTTACGGGGGGATACACTTAAAGTTAAGGGGGCAGGACATATTGTGGGCTTGCCTTCCCGAGCTTGGAAGCACTGTTAATGCTTTAATAATATGGACACGTAAATGTGTACACTTAAAGATATTTACATAATTTTTACAATAATATTTACAATAAACCATATGATGAATAGATCAAATGAATTGAAACTATGCTTTCATGTGAAATGTTAATATAACACATTGACTGACATTAGTCTTTAAACAAACACTGCAGTAAGTTAATGACATTGGGTGGACCTGATGAGTGGGTTTCTGAGCCAGTGAGAAGAATTTTGAAAGTGGTAATAGCTTATATAAAGAAGTAATAGTCTATTCTAAAGCTATAATAGATTCGGGAAATTATAGTAAAAATAGGATTCACCACTGAAGTCTGAGTTCCCTGCTGCGCTTGAGTAAGCTGTAATCCCCAATGGGGCAGTATGAAAGTATAAAAATGGGAAATTTAAGGTTTATGGCGCCGTCTATTGTCACTCAAATTAAGTTAGCTTAGGAATGACTCATGAAACTGGAAGCTTAGTCCTAGTTCTTTCCTGCAAGGTATTGCAAGTGAAGGGGGAACAAATCAGGGGATAAATAAGCAGAAAGTGCCCTCTATTGGCATAAAAGTGAGGTAATCATAGAATAGAATGCATATACGAGAAGCTTAGACCAAGACCTTTCCGTCAAGGTACTACAAGTGCCAATTTGGATAACAATTAAAGAAATAGCCCCCTTCCCCCCTATCTCCCCCTGCTAAGCTAGAGAAAGACTATATACGCCAAACGAGCGGCGTGCCCAAATAGTCCGAATAGGGAAGATGAGCCTCTAACCTCAATAAATGAGGTGAGGAAAAAAATAAAATAAATTAAAAAAAAAAAAGTCTAATAAAACTTAAGCTGCGCTAATACCTGCAGGCCTTCAAAGGGGAAGGAAATTAAGAGTGGGAAGGCAAAACAAGGGATCCTAGAAGGCTAATATGAAAAAAGAAACAATAAACCCTGCACATGTGGTGGAAGAATAATAAGGGGAGAATTGAAGGCTTATGGCGCACCCTAACGGCGCAAAAGTGAGTTAAACTTAAAAATGTTAACTGTTACGAGAAGCTTAGACCAAGACCTTTCCAACAAGGTATTACAAGTGCCTATAAAACTAAATTTAAAGAAAATGCCTCCTCCCCCCTAACACCCCCCCCCCTCCCCGACATAGCTAGAGAAAAACGATGTATGCCAATCGATGCGGCGTGCCCAAATTAGTCCGAATAGGGAAGACGAGCCTCTAAACACAATATTTAAGGGGGAAAAATCAATTTTAAAAATTTAATAAAAAAGCAAAATAAATGTGAAATAAATGTACGACTGCACTGGAGCCCGCAATCCTTCAGAGGGTTAAAATGCTGAGTGTGGGAGAGTACTAAAACGAAAATTCAGTAAACACCGATAGTAAATGCTCAGTTTTACTGTAAAACTGTCAAAATGAGTGGAAATAACCTCTATGCTGACTAAAACTCTGAATTAATATAATTCTTGCTATGCAACACTGATTACTCGTGAACATTCCCATAATCGATAAAATAAATAAGTCAGGTAGATACCACTCCATCGTTTTTAACTCCTTTCAGATATGGGATATAAATCCCGGTATTTGCATCAATCAATCAATCAATCTTGAGATTTCAGAAAACACAAAAGTTTAAGAGCTAAATAAAAATACTTCTAGCCAATTTAAAAATACGAGGATGGAGGCGGAGCAAAATATAGAGCCTTATCTTTCCGAAAAACCACTACACTAAACGATAACTCAAAATTAAGTATTTTATTTGATTTTTTTGAAAAAAGGTCACTCTTATGTTAACCTATGGGGAAATCAAAATGATGAATTAGCAAAACGACACATTTTCAAGGAATTTTTAAAAATATTAATAATTAACTTAGAATAACGAAAGTGACGGCGGTGCAAACTAGAAGGACTAGAGTTATCAGAGATGGCATTTGTTAGTCAAAAAAAGTTAAACTTGATAGCTTTTTAGCAATGATAAAAAGGTAAACAAACCACCATTTCCCATGTATTTGCCAACGTGGAAACGCCAACATGACAGGCGTCAAAACAGTATTTTTTGAAAAATTTATTTAAAATACTTAGGCTCCTCAAAACTATACAAAAGTGGTATCGGAAGAAAGAAGACATTTCAAATTTTAGTACCATGGCATTTGTTTGTCAAATATATTTAGATATGACAACTTTACAGACTTAGCAAAAGAGGTGACGCCACCATGTTAAGTCTATGGGAAAAATTTTTCGCCAAAGTAAAAAAGTGATGCTTAAACAAATGCTCATACAAAGTTTAATACTGCAGAAAACTTGATGAAATAAGTACTAAATGAAAGACAAAAAGTCTAATAAACACAAATCATGCAACAAAAAACAGTTATCAATACGTTATATATACACAATAAGTACATGAAAAAGTGGCTTTTTGAAAATGACGCTATTTTGCACTACAACTGCAAAAATCAAAAATTTGTAACTTGGTTAATAACGATCTTAGAGACATGTATAATAGCTTAAAATATTCGTATTTAAATATAGAACAATAATAAAACAACATAAAAATATTTACACAAGTGTATGTAGTACTAAAAGCTCGAGAAGTCAGAAAAGCGAAAATCGCTGGGGCGAGATTAACAAAAATTAAAAAAAAAACACAACTTTTGAATAAATACATGAAAATAAGCCCACAATATATCAAAAATTTCGTTTTATGAAGAGGAAGAGAATGAGACAGGAATCATGCTTATAGCTTACCTGGTTATGGAGTTTTAGCCGCCAAACATGGGAGCTACGAAAGGTGCTGCAACAAGGTTTCAGAACTCATCCGCTCCCAAAAAACCGTCACATATAATTTGGTAACATTTACAAGATAAATATGTTAAACTATTTTTTTTCTTTAATAGTGTTGCAAATAGAATATAAATACACTCGTCCCGTCGTCTCCCGTCCCAAAACTCTCCCTGTCCGTCCATCTGCTCGTCCAGTAACTACCAATACTGCCAATGGAGACTATTATTACATTCTATCTCGCAGCTTTTTCTAAAAACAAAAAACCGTCACATATAATTTGGTAACATTTGCAAGATAAATATGTTAAACTATTTTTATTTCTTTAATAGTGTTGCAAATAGAATATAAATACACTCGTCCCGTCGTCTCCCGTCCCAAATCTCTCCCTGTCCGTCCATCTGCTCGTCCAGTAACTACCAATACTGCCAATGGAGACTATTTTTACATTCTCTCTAGCAACTTTTTCTAAAAACAAAAAACCGTCACATATAATTTGGTAACATTTTCAAGATAAATATGTTAAACTAATTTTATTTCTTTAATAGTGTTGCAAATAGAATATAAATACACTTGTCCAGTCGTCTACCGTCCCAAAACTCTTCCTGTCCGTCCATCTGCTCGTCCAGTAACTACCAATACTGCCAATGGAGACTATTTTTACATTCTATCTCGCAGCTTTTTCTAAAAACAAAAAACCGTCACATATCATTTGGTAACATTTGCAAGATAAATATGTTAAACTATTTTTTTCTTTAATAGTGTTGCAAATAGAATATAAATACACTCGTCCCGTCGTCTCCCGTCCCAAAACTCTCCCTGTCCGTAGATCTGCTCGTCCAGTAACTACCAATACTGCCAATGGAGAATATTTTTATATTCTCTCTCGCAGCTTTTTCTCAAAACAAAGACCTTTTACATATAATTTGTCAACATCTGCAAGATAACTGTGTTAAACTATTTTTTTTTTGTTTAATAGTGGTGCTAATAGAATATAAAAACACTCCCCAGTGCCAGTCTTGAACTACGCTAAATGTACTAGGATTACTGTGTAATACGCTATTGAGTTTGACTGTATTGTGAACGGTATTATAAATATGTAGCCGTTAAACTTTGTGCACAGGGGCGCTAAAAAGCATTATGGGGAACAATGGGGGAAAATCTTTTTAGATTCATTTTAATGGTATTTCGTATACTAAGAGGATTATTTACTACAATATATTTAGTATACTAAGATAGAATAGCAAAAAATACATAGTAGACCATAATAGAAGGTATAGTAGTATAGAAATAAATTCCTGTACAGAGCTACGTAAATACTGGATACATTGACGTTTGGCATTTTCTGGAAGTGAAGTTTTTATATGTGTTATGTGTTTTTTACTAGAATTAAATTTTAGCTTAATATGTGGTATATGTAAAAATCTCAAGATATTATAAAGATTTGCACAAACTCACTCGACTGCCATTTTGACTGTTCGCGAAAATGCGCATATGCTAAAAGTGTATTTTTTGAACTATTTTATGCATATTTAAATTGAATTAGACTTTAGCATGATATGTGGTGTTTCCACAGAGCTGCTATAAATTTATTTGCCTAATTTTCTGACTATGGGCATTATTACGGTATAAACGAATTATTACGGAAAAAACAGCTTTTGAAAAATATATAAAAGTTTTGTCTGAACGGTTGTTTTTTCGTGTTATAAAAAATGATTACCAACTTTTGTTTTTGAAATAATCACAAATTATGTATCTGATGGTAGTACAACCGTTATTGGTTCTATGGTGATTCCACAGTTTAACGTCTAAGATCAAATGTTCGCTACCTTGAAAAAGGAAGCAAAAAAGGAACTACAGCTACGTGCCGGTCGAGATTTGTTTTATATCAATTCCTGTTGCGGATGCAATCCGTATTTGCTCGGGGTCCAGGGAAGTCACTGTTTTTTTTTATCTTGTAAATTTTCCTGAATAGAATAAAAATATGTAAAATGCACAGTTTAAACAGAATGATTTTTTTAAAAATCAGTCCTCAATGATATGTGATGATTTTGTTTTCACATAACGATTGTTTTTACAAGAATGAGAATATTTCTAAGTGGGAAAACTGCTGAAAAAATGGACACTAAGAACGAAGAAATCCAAAACCGTTTTTTTTTTTTTAAATATGAAGATTGCAAATTTTTAATAATCATTAAATTTGCCTCCTGTTGGTTCCGAATCGGCCCCTTGAGTGGGAAAGATGGCCAGAAGGCAGGCAGAGTACGCAGTAGCGTTTAAGGCGACGGGTTCTGTATATACACGAGTGTCAGCCTCCAAGCTGGCGCCCGGATAGTGAAGCGTTGCGTTGAGGTGGATAGGGCACCCCTCACAACATGGTACTCGGGCAAGTTAGAAAGCGACGCTTCGTGGTTCGATCTCAAAGCGGATTCTCGAATCTTTTGGTGACTCTGAGCAAAGAAGAACCAACGAGATAGGAGCATACCCCCATTATTATCTGGGAACTCTGGAGAACAAGGCTCAAAGACCCTCTAGTGTCGACAGGGTCTTCGGGAACTCCCTGCAAGATCCAGTGCCGGGAGAGGCCTTGGAGAGCGTCTGATGAGCACCTCATCAGGAGACTACTCCTCTGAGCCCTCTGCAGCGGAAATAGATGTGAGCCGACCGAAAGGTACGGCCAGGAAAGAACAAAACCCTGCGTGGACAGTGGTGGACTTCTGTAATGCCAGTTTGGTGCTTGTAATCCCTCGGCGCACATATTTGGGTGGTCTATTACCCCTCTTGTTCGGCCGAAGGGAACGGGTTCGGAAGCTCGCAAATTAGCGTGGCGTCGTTCGAACCAATGTGTCGACCTCAGGTCGTAAAGTATATCTTTGCCTAATTGCTGCTTTGTGTGGCCGACGGCCTGATTAGCAGTGTCTTGAACATAACTTTTTAGCGAGTACCCTCAGTGTGGACTATCCTCTGGGGCCTGTGGGGAGATTTACCACGTTCTACAGGTAGCCGCAAATGGTGCTTCTGTGCTCGGAGGCCAACGTATTCCTTAGGTAGATGTAATTTCGAGGAAGAGCACCGGGCGGTCGGTCTCGGGACCTCGTACGCGCGTGGAGGGTCATCTCAAAGGCCAGTACACGAGGTCTACGCATGGCCGCTGCCTAAGCGAGAAACTGTCTAGGGTCTCATGGGGAAGTTGCCACGATCCTCAAGGCTCCGCGAGTGACGCCTTTATTAACCCAACCGTTGCCGACAAAACTTCTCGCTCTTATATTAGGATCTGATCTTGGAATGCTTCGGTGTGTTGGACATCGCATGCGCCTCAGGTAACTGTGGTTTGTCATGGCGGCTTTATATGTTCTGTTCGCGTGACGAAAGCCCCGCCGGGTGCACTCTGACTATCTCGTCTGTCATACGGCGTAGTTAAGGGCCCCTCAGGGCATATGTCGTCAAACGAAGGCTCGCCGCGTTTCGGTGAGAGATAGATTTTACATCACTTTTATATGTAATTCAGCTGGAGTTATCAAACTTTTTTCGTAACTAAGTTTTCATCAAAATTTTTGAATGTTTAATTCTATTTTTGAAATTCCTTTACTTACGATCGGTTAGTTTCGAATAGGAATAATATTCTGTTCATAAAAAAATAACAACGTTTTGCCCTTTTTCATTGCTTTTTTTTGAATAAGTGAAGAAAAAATTAGTAGAAAATGGTATATTGAGAAAACTGGACGAGACAAATTCAATGGCCATATTGCCTTAAAAAGTAGACGTGTTTTTCAAAATTTTTAATTTGAAAATGAAAAAAAAACTTTTAAAAATTTAAAGTTAAAAATGTAGCGGTAATGAGTTCCTGTTTTATTTTATTTTTCATTTTACCGCAACCATTACATATTTTGTTGAAATAAGAGTGCCTTTATTAAACACAATTATCTTGTAATTGATCCTACGTTTTCAAAAGTAGCTTTCCCAAACCTCAAATGATGTTTTACACATACATTTCTGTGTGTGTGTGTTTGAATGTGCGTGTAAGTACCAAACATGTCTGTTTGGTTTATATGCTATTATGAATTATTGGAAACCGCGGCGATTTGATAATCTGAACAAGAAAGCCACTTAACTCATTTTGATAGAATATCGTAAATAACTCCATTCATATTAAATTTTGAGAACATTTATAATAACGTATTGTAATTTTTGGCATTATCTAAAACTACAGTGTTATGAGAACTATCATTGTTCTCACTTAACAACAAACATTTTGTCAAATTATTACCTTCGTCTGAATTGTCAATGTTGGTTATTTCGTGTTTCAGAATAAAGACTATAAAGTTATTTATAGTTCCCATTGCATTAATAATGAACCGTTAAAAATTAATCATTTTATTCTTCGTAAAAGTATTGGGATGTATTTTTCAGACTCGAAATAGAATTCCATGCATTTACATTTATGTAAATAATAATTTTTATTCTTAGTTTTAAAAATATTTTTTTTTAATCTTGTTTATCTTTTGTCTTACTTTATGTAACACTCTAACTTTATCCAATAGTAAAATAGATTTAATTATATGTTTTTCAGCGGCAGAATAGCTGTAAGAAAAGCGTATTTATGAGTTACAAATAAGAAAATGTGCTCCAGCAACTAACAAAAAGTTTTATCGAAATCATGTAAAAATAAATTACGTATACAGGCTTAGCTTAAGGGAACCTTCTACATTAGGAGACAAAAGAAAGCACTTTTTATGATTTTTTTTTGTAAGAAAACTGCATGATGGACCTTTTTGAAAATTTACCAGTATATTGTACATATTTTAAGGTATACACAAGAATTTTTTTATTAGATTTTCTTGATTCTACACTAAGTTATAAAGAAATATGTTCAACTGCTTTACAAAATTTTGTCTGGACGGTGGGAATGATAGCGCCTTGTGTAATTATCTGAAACACAAAAATAATTATTTCGCAAACTTCGTGAGTATAGATTCTAGTTAAAGGAATCCATAAATTTATTTTAAATAAAGTTATGTAATGGCTGATTTAAAAAAAAAATGTTATTTTTTTTTATGTGTTAATAACTTTTTTATTATTATTATTTTAGTAAAAGCTTTAATTCATATCGAAGGCAATTAAATAAGCTTTAATTAAAAAAGAAATCAAGATGATCCATTGAGTAGTTTTTTTAAATCTTGCCCACCGTTTAAAAAAATGTGGTTGAACATATTTGTTTATAACTTAGAGTAGAAGCTACAAAATCTAATAAAAAAAAATTATTGTGTATATTTTGACCTATGTACAATAAACTATTAAAATTTCAAAAAGATCCATCATGCAGAATTCTCACAAAAAATCATAAAAAAATGCTTTTTTTTCTCTCCTAATGTAGAAGGTCCCCTTAAATGAATCATTGGGTTTCAAAACACTGTGTGTAGAGAGGTATGCGACCTACAACGGCAGGTGATACATGACAAGATATATACACTCACCACGTTTCACAGCCCGCCTCGTGGATTGCGTAAAGGAACGCATCACTGTTGTTGTGAACAGACATTGACAGAAACATGCTATTGAACGTATGGACTGAACTGGATTACCGTTGGGATGTGTGCCGAGTGAGTAAGGGCGCACACATTGAGCATATGCAGTATGTAACAGGAACTTGGTGAGTGTATGTATCTGTTCATACACCACCCGTCTTTGTACGTCGTATATTTGTAAATTAACAGTCTTTTAAATTCCGATGTATGATTTAGGCTAACCATCTATATTGATTACATTTACAAATGTATTTTAACACAACAAATATATTCTTACCTATATTTGTTTCGCCGCAACAAAATTTTCAAGATTTCGAAAACTCAAGTTGCAAGCTGAGTTACAACTGACATAGTTCCAACTAACCAAAGTACATTAAGCAAAAAACTTTAAGCTATCGAATAACAGGCTCATAACGTTTTCGACAAAGTTCTCGCTTTCAGTTCTCGACATATCAGCAAGAATACATCAGATTTCTAGATCTATAACAGTGTATATTAAAAAGTCGTATTAACTTTTACAGGAAAAAAGTGCATATATTTTGTTTGTATTCTATAATTACGTTTTGCACTTTTTTTTCTTCATTGTTTGCACCAATACCTTTTACCTAAAAATACTTTAGTAAATTTGCTTTTGATCTTCATTCAAAAGATATTTTTAAGAGACAAAAACTTTAACAGTAATGAATAATTGCTGAGATATCTGAAGAAATTATTGCTGTATTAATTGCTGACATGTAAAACAACACGCATGATCAAGTATCAGGTAGCAACATTTTAAGTAACAATTTACTTACTTCAATGAAATAATTTGCTTCCCTTATTTCATATCCAACTTTCATATGTGGATATAGTAAAAATCCTCGTTATTAAATATGTTAATAATGCACTAATAGGAAGCATTAGCTGAATTTCAGTCAAACGATTTATAGAATGGCGAGATTAAAATTAATTATATACATATCAGAATAATTATTTTAAGAATCGAAAGAATACAATTGATTTACAAAATTACAAATTTGTAAAAAATAAAAATACATTTAAAGCTTTATTTTTTTTAATTATTTTGTATGACTAACAATAAAAAAAATAAAAGAAATCACTAACAATTAAATATATAATAAACAAACATCTTTCAATATATTGTAGTTCACATTGTGACTTAAGACTGCTCGTCATTCAGTTTCGGAATTCCCCTCTGTAATGTTAAGTCTATGGGCGTTTGATGCATTCTTATTTTTAAAATATATCCACATGATATTAATATTTTTCATTGCTGTTTTCTGTGTACTCTTCTTAAATGATATGTCTTTTTTTGTGTCAAAATATTTCTAAAATCTATGCTTAATTTTATATTTTATGCGTTAAAAGCTTACGAACTGGGAGTAACATTTTAACACTTCAAATAAAATTAAGCATATGTTTTAGAAATAATTTGATAACTAAGAAAAAAAGAGACATTCTTTAAGAAATGCACACTGAAAAAAGAAGTTAAAAATATTAATTTCCCGAAGAGATATTTTAAATATAAGAATACATCAAATACGCATAGACTTAACATTACCGAGAGGAATTCGAAAAATGAGTGACGAGCAGCCTGTCTGGTACTTTATTGAATCATATTGTTTCGTGACTTCAGCGAGCATAGATTTTGAATCATCAGGTTCGGACTAAAACAATATAGGATAACTCTAGGATAGTTGGCCATGGTTTTTAAAAATTCTTAGAATGGAAATACATGACATGTTTATGCATATTTGAAATCCTTATGCATATACTCATCATATTTTGGTCAAAAAATAATTAAATATCGAGAACAAAAAGTGGGAAACAAAACTGAAATTAAAATCTCAGATGGCCATCTCTCCTTCACGTCCAGGAGAGATGGCCGACCAATACAAGAAAGAAAAAATGAAATTAAAATAGCAAAGAATAACACATTTCATGTAGGTAATGATGTAAAACTATAGAAATGAGTAAAGATGCAATTGTATCATGGAAAACCAGTGGATAAAATATGAATATACAAAATTTGAAGCATAATTTCAATCCTCCACTTTTCGTAAAATTTTACCACATTTTCTCAAAAGATCATGATTGTTTGTACACGTTTCATGGAATTACTTCTGGCACATTATGCATTGTATCCAGAAATCCTTTTTGGTTGTGGTATTATAATCTTTCCCACACCTATCACAGTGATCCTCATCCAAATCTATCCCCTCGGAATCTGTAGAATCGAATAATTTCAATTGTATTTCATCTTCTTTGCTGCTGGAAGTAACTTTTTTTTTCTCGCGTTTATTTTTGACTTTTTTACGGTTTAAGTTTATTTATTAACTGTATCTGTTTCTGGGATGAACGTTCCCGACGTTTTCTAATATTTTCTGAAGCAAAAGTACATCGTTAGGCTTATCGTTATTGTTAGTTAAATATTTATATCAGTTAAAATTTAAATAATTATATCAATTAATGTAATTATAAACATAAAAATTATATAATTATTTTTAAAATAATTTTATTTAGTTAAAATGCTCACTCCGTATAATTTTGAAATAGTCATACCTAACTCAACAAAAATATCCAACCACTAAATTAAATAAACATTAAAATTGCACTTTCTTTTTATAATTGAAAAACACAGCTGTACGTCGCAATGAATGAACACGTTGAACTATTTCTTACGAACAAAGTTTATGCTGCAACCAATGATATAATTTTTGAAATATTTAGACTGGTCATCTCTCCTATATGGCCATCCTCCTAGACTTACCCTATACTAAAAAAATACAAACTCATTTCTGGGGCGCAATTCAAAACATCTATATATTTAAAACGCTAAGCGTTTTCTTTCGACAGTCGTCTGTGGGAAGAAACTACTGCATCAAATTACACCAATCCTATTTTAAATGAAAGATATTTGGGCACAGATTTGTTATCGTACATACGTTTGTTCAAATGTTTTGTTAATTAGCCGTAATTTTTAATTAAAATTTTACAGTTGGGTATGCGCAGTATGTAAGTACAAGTCTGCATTTGGACTGACGCGCTGCACATGCGAAAATATGCTCGCTCAGTTAAACTATCAAATCATAGGTAGAAGTTGTTTTAAGTTCGCCTGTTATTCAATCTTACTGTAAACAAGCTATTATTTCTTTCACAAAGTCAATATTATTTGGCTCTTTCAGTATTACTAACAATTAAAAAATTTATTATGTGAATATTAAGAGCTAGATAGGGTTTATTTCGGAGGTGTCATATTGTTTTGGTCATATTCCACACAAAAGATAAACACGGTGATTTGAGGCTAAAAGTTATGACTGGTGATCCGCCTTATGAATTGCCAATAGTTACACACGAAGATTGGGAAACTAGAATGTTACGTTGTAGCTACTTCTTTGAAAAAATAAGTTATCATAAAAATTAAAACGCAAAACTATTTCTGTAACATCAGAATTTGAATTCAAGACAATTGTGTATGCATCAACTGTTTTTTGAACCTCTGCAATTTAGAAGGAATGAAAACGAGTTCCTGCTAGCGTAGCGGGTGAAAGTAGCAATTTAAAGCTCTGAATTTTTGAAGAGGACTCAGGATCCAGCCCAAGCCTGGCAAAATGTGTGATATTTTATCGATAATTGCTTTCAATAATGATATATTTTATTAGGAAGAGAAGTTATAGGATTTTTATTTGATTATTATTATTATTTGAATGCTTTATAATTAAATTTACAACTCAGTAATGTTTTTAATGATTTTATATTTAAAATATTTCAGCGGAAATATTTTGCATGTAATTATCAATTAAATAAATTGAGCTAATGTACAATTTGTCAATTTTACAAGTTTGTCATTGATTTGCGCAAAAAATAAAGCAGAAAGAAAGAAAAATATTCTCATAAGAGCTACAAAAGAAATTACATTGATATCCAGGTTTAATATTTAACCTTTTCAGGGGCAAAGCATTTTCAATGCTAAAGTGTTGAAATAATTGTATGGCACCGGGATTTGCCAACTAATTTATTTTGAAAAAAGAAAAAAGGCTATATTTCACATCACATATTAAATGTAAAATATTCTACAAAAATTCTGGTGCAAATGTAGCCTTTGAGAATTAAAATTAAGTGGTTTCATAAACATACCACTGCTCCTGATAAAGTAAAAAAAAATGTAAAATAAAATTCAAGTAAAAAAATATATATTATAAATCGTTAGCTGCACCAAGTTACAAATTAAGGTTTTAGAGAAAGTGACAGGTAAAAATAAAATTCATAGCAACATTTAATGGTCGTGTAGTTTCAAAAATAACTAAATAAATTAAAATAAATATTGTTATTAAAAAAATGAGGCCTTAGTAAGTAAAAATATAATCTCTATATTAATATATGGAAATTTTTCCAGAGAGAAACATTCGCCCTGCATACAATATTTCAAATTCTAATCAAATTTCAAAGTAATTGCTTAAGAGGAGCAAAGACCAATATTGTGAAAAAGATTCCAAGCCGGGGTTCAAACCCGGTCTATCAGTATAGCGCACTGACGTTCTACCGACTAAACCACATGAAACGATACCCAGCCTGGAAAATTTCTCACTATTATATGTTGGCAAGGATACAAACGCAGCACAAGATGGAATATTTACCGTCAGCCACCGACATGGGGCAAACACAATTTTTTAATTAAATCCAGTATTAATTATTTAAATTAAATATTCCATCTTGTTATGCGTTTGTAGCCTTGCCAACATATAATAGTGAGAAATTTTCCAGGCAGGTTATCGTTCCATGTGGTTTGGTCGGTAGAGCGTCAGTGCGCTATACTGATGGCCCGGGTTCGAGTCCCGGCATGGAATTTTTTTCACTATGTTGGCCTTTGTGCCTCTTAAGCAATTACTTTGAAATTTTATTTTCATTTGAAATATAATCTCTACCCGGTATTTTTAGGTAATTTCTTATAAAAAGCAAGCATAATTGGTTTTAAATTATAAACTTAAAAATTTTCACTTTATTGAATAGGTTAGAATGACAGCACCATCTATCGTATTAAAGAAATAGGAATCACTTATGCAATATAGATATTCGTCATTCAATACTTAATTTAAAAGCAGCTAATTAAAAATTCAAGAATTTTTCTAATGAAACATTCAAGTTAACTTCAAATCTTGATGGACACTATCTATATATATTAAATCTAAAAGATCTTGCAGAGACATTAATTAAAATTCTACTAAAATATATAAAATATAGTATCCAGGTAAGCCCTAGTTGGGTCCCTTGTTGTTTATAATGGATCATTCTGATTTTGTAATGCCTAGGAACAAATAAAAGTATTACCAATATTGACACACCTCGAATTCGGACATTACGCCATTTATCCATTTCATGAATAGTTATTTTATTCACAAAATGCTTTCTCAAAATCCCATTTTAACGTGCATAATTTTCTCGCTATCAGCAGAAATTCTCACCTATTTAACTGAATAGGAATTCAGCAGATTTATTCGTGCGCTGTCTATCCAAATGATTTAAAATTAATTCAGTAAATTAATGAGATGCCGTACGTAAATTATTGCTGACTGTTATCTATTTATCTGAATTCCTATCTCGGAAAATTATACCCAGTAAAAGGTATTTAATAATTTAATATAATCGACATGTTGTATAATTATCACATGAAGTGAAAATAAATAACATATATAGGTCCATAATAGCAACATAGGGAATGTTTTTAATGTACAATATAAGTTCAAAAAATATTTTTTTTTTACAACCTCAGTTATTCTTTATTATCTAAATAAATAAATTTAAAACGGCTCTTTTCGTAGATATTGTTCCGAAAAGATCAATTGGATCTTATTTTAACTAATAAGAAACTAGTCGGATGTACCAGTCCCAAAACTTTCTTCTGTCTCATACATGTTAATACTTGAAAATTCGCTATCACACTGCCAAAATTAAACGGCAATCTATGCCCAACATGAGGGTTCTAAAGGTATGAAATTCCGTGCATTAGTTCTTGAGATATGGCTATCTCTGAAATCTTGTAAATTCAGCCTAGTAGCGCCACCTATTGGGTTCTTTACACCAAAACCTATGTTACGTCAAAGCCACCAAGCAACCACTTATGTCAAAATCTAACTGAATCTGAAGTTTGGGGAAAATCCGTGCATGAGTTTTTGAGATAGAGTTATTGCGAAAATCATGAAAATTCCAGCATAGCAGCGCCACCTATTGGATGATTAACAACAAAACCTAATTTAGCAACAGCTTCTGTTAACATCTAACTAAATCTGAGGTTACGTGAAAATTCGTGCATTAGTTTTTGAGATAGAGCTATTGCGGTAATCGTGCAAAATGCAGCACATCAGCGTCACCTGTTGAGCGAATTACACCAACACTTAATCGGCATCAAGTCATATCAAAGACTAACTGAATCTGAAGTTTCATGAAAATCCGTGCATTAGTTCCTGAGATAGAGTCATTACGGAAATCGTACAAAATGCAGCATAGCAGCGCCACCTGTTGAGCGATTTGTACCAAAAACTAATCAGCATCAATTTGTATCAGGGGCTAACTGGACATAATTTTTTTTTAATTCCGTGCATTAGTTCTTGAGATAGAGCGCCCACAAAATTTGTGTCACACACAGACACACAGACAGACAGACTCACAGACAGACATTTTGTAAAAACATGTTTTTCGAGTTCTCTGACCCCTAAAACGTGTAAATCCGTCGAAAACCGGAATTCGAAAATTTTTATGAATCCAATACTTTCTTCTTGTAAAGATAGAAGAAAGTAAAAATTATCCTAAACTAAATAAATAGTTTCATTATTTAAAAAACTACATCATCGAGTTTATTTTATTTAATGCTGCGATTTTTATGAAAAAAAACTTTCATTTACATATATGTATTATATATTTAATGTTCCTTAATTAATAGTATTTTAATATCCGTAATAAACTGCGTTTCACAATTATATGACCACTCTGTTTCTTGAGAAATGCAACACGATAAAAAACATTTGGCAGAAATTACACATTTTATTTCGAAAATTCAGGAATTACGTATTGTTTCAAATCACAATAAAAAAAAATATCAAAAAATAATGAGTGAATATTTCTCTATTTTACTCCACATTTATTGATTCATAACGAAACAACGGTTTAATTTAATACTTTGTAGGTCAACCAAAATTTAAAATTACATTAAAAAACAGTTAGTGTATAAAAATTATTTAAGCACAGTATGACTAATAATTTCCCATTCACAACTTACAGAATCTGGTAATTTAGCAACTCTTCATCATTGTTTCTCATTGCTGAACACTACTCAAACTAGTAAATCTCAAACATTCTTCGTGGTACTTAAAACTGGTGAGATTGCTAAATCATTCCTTAAAACCCGTGATCTATAATCAGTTAATATTAACTCTGGATACTGAATCGCCAGTTGCTGAGAGGTTCTGCTCTCGAAGTAGGTAGACGGGAGGTGCTAGGTTCGAACACAATTGCACCCGTCGGCGAACTGTTCGGTGTTTTCGTGGTTTTCTTCGAACCTTTGATTTCCATGCATAAATACGAGTCAGGTTCCGTTATAAAGACTCCCCCCCCCCCTCGGGCCTACATCTCTCGAGTAGAATTGGACGTCAAAAATTAATCCAACTCTGCATGCTGAATCATCATATTTTGGAAATATCCAAGATAACACATGCAGATTTTCAGAAAAGTTATTTCTAAAAAGGTCTTGATAAGCCACAGCGTTCAACGTGTTTGGAAAACACATTGGCATTCACCAAAGAACAGTCAATTTTTTAGGAGGCGGGGAGGGAGGTCATTCCGATTATGTTTATTGGTTATGCCAATATACGTCTGGACACCAGACGTATATAGTCGTTAATTAGTCATCAATTCGGATTGTCCAGACTCTGGACAATGCAAATTGAATTTATTTGCATCAGAGAACTTAACCCGCTTAAATTCAGGCTTCCAGTACATGCAATATTGTACCCTGGAAAATTATTTAACTTTGTGTATTACCAGCTTGAATTTTCATTTAAGCATTTTCAATTATCAGAACTTCTAATTGTTAAGTCTATTACTATTAGAGAAACAGAGAAATCTGCTTCACATGCAAATTGTCAAATTGTTTTTTCTTGCGAAATCTATTTAAGGATAATGCTATTTCTTTTCTTCTATCTTTACAAGAAGAAAGTATTGGTTTCATGAATATTTTCGAATTCTAGTTTTCGACGGAATTACACGTTTTATGGGTCAGAGATTCCAAAAAGTCATGTTTTTACTTTCTTCTATCTTTACAAGAAGAAAGTATTGGTTTCATGAAAATTTTCGAATTCCAGTTTTCGACGGATTTACACGTTTTATGAGTTAGAGATTCCAAAAAACATGTTTTTACAAAATGTCTGTCTGTCTGTCTGTCCGTCTGTCTGTCTGTCTGTCTGTCTGTATGTGACACAAATTTTGTGGGCGCTCTATCTCAAGAACTAATTCACGAAATTTCTCAAAACTTCATATTTAATTAGACCTTGATATAAACTGGAACTGATTAGTTTTTGGTGAAAATCGCCCAACAGGTGGCGCTGCTATTCGGCATTTTTAACGATTTCTGCAATAGCTGTATCTCAAGAACTACTGCACGGATTTTCATAAAACTTCAGATTCAGTTAGTCCAGGATATAGTTTGGTGCTGATTACTTTTTGTGAAAATCGCCCAACAGGTGGCGCTGGTATGCTGCATTGTTCATGATTATCGCAATAGCTCTAACTCAAGAAAAAATGCACGAATTTTCATCAAACTTCAGATTCAGTTAGTTCCTGATATAAATTAGTGCTGCTTAATTTTTGGTGCAAATCGCCCAACAGGTGGCGCTGCTGTGCTGCATTTTTCACGATTTCCACAAGAGCTGTATCTCAAGAACTATTGCACGGATTTTCATCAAACTTCAGATTTAGTTAGTCCTTGACATGAATTGATCTATAAATTAGTGCTGTTTAATTTTTGGTGTAAATCGCTCAACAGGTTGCGCTGCTATGCTGTATTTTTTGCGATTTCCGCAATAGCTTTATCTCAAGAACTAATGTTTGGATTTTCAACAAACTTCAGATTTAGGTATACCTTGATATCGTTTAGTGCTGTTTACTTTTGGTGTAAATCGCTCAACGGGTGGCGCTGCTATGCTACATTTTTTTTAGAATTTCCGCTATAGCTCTATCTCAAGAACTAATGCACGAATTTTCATCCAACTTCAAATTCAGATATACTTTGATATGAATTGGTGCTAAATCGTTGTTATTTCTTGTACTATTTAAATGATTTAATTGACGTGATTTATATAGAAGAAAGTTTTTTGATGGCCACAACATACTAGTTTCAAAATGTCAGTCTGTCTGTCTGTATGTGACACAAATTTTGTGGGCGCTCTATCTCAAGAACTAATGCACGGAATTTAATAAAAATTTATATTCAGGTAGTCCCTGATATAGATTGGTGCTGATTAGTTTTTGGTGTAAATCGCCTTGCAGGTGGCGCTGCTATGTAGCATTTTGCAGGATTTCCTCAAAAGCTCTATCTCAAGAACTAATGCACGGATTTTTATAAAACTTCAGATTCCGTTAGTTCTTGACGTGAATGAATGCTGTTTACGTTTTGGTGTAAATCGCCCAACAGGTGGCGCTGCTATGCTGCATTTTGCAGGAATTACACTATTTTCGCAGTAGCTCTATCTCAAGAACTAATGCACACATTTTCATCAAACTTCGGATTTAGTTATTACTTCATATGAAATGATGCTAACTACGTGTTGGTGTAAATCGCCTAATAGGTGGCGCTGCTGTGCTGCATTTTGAACTATTTCCTCAATATCTGTATTTCAAGAACTAACGCACAAATTTTCATCAAACTTGAGATTTAAGTATAACTAGATTAATATTGCTGCTGATTATGTGTTGTTGCAAATCGCTCAACAGGTGGCGCTTCTATGCTGCATCTCTCATGATTTGCGATATACCTCAAGAACTAATGCACGAATTTTCCTCAAACTTCATATTCAGTTAGACGTTGACATAAGTTAGTGATAATTATTTTCTGGTGTAAATAATCCAATAGGTGGCGCTGCTATGCTGCATTTTACTGGATTTATACGATTTCAGCGACAGTTATACCTCGAGAACTAATGCACGGAATTTCATATTTTTAGAACTCTCATGATGAACACAGATTGCCATTTAATTTGGCACTGAGATAGTGAATTTTGAAGTATTGACATGTATGAGATAGAAGAAAGTTTTGTGATGCCCACAACATACTAGTTTGTTTTAAAGTGAGTTATTGAAATCGTAATGTTAACATTTTCACGCAGTTTGATTACCCAGCTTTAAAGAAAAAAATCTGCATAAAATCGTCGACGATTTTTACATATTGATCACTCTAAAAACATACCATGGTAGGCATTATTTTTTAATATTTACTGTTCGTCGGGGTATGTACAAAATCATCGCATGAAGATAAAACTCAACTTTATAAATTCAACCCAATTTCCATGGTTGAAAGAAAATTGGTAGCAATGATTTTTCATGGTTTGATAGAATTTTAGCTCATTTTAATTTTATATTATATAGTGCTGATATCATTATGAAATACTTTTTTTACAGTAAGTTTTCTTTTATAAAAAAAGAATATTGTGTAATATGAATGAAATTTCACTACCAATGCTTTGTTGAATCTTTTATTTTTATCACGAATTTCCTATGGATATTAAAAGGCGAATATCGCATTGGTTAAAAATAAAAAAAAGTATAGTGGCCATACCTTTATAAAATGACGCATAGCATGATCGGTGGAGCTGACATCATAATGTTAAAAAAGTTGGAAAAAGCACGTTAAACGTGGCAAATGAAGTGTGTTCGTACTATAACTAGTTTTATAAATATTTTTTGCACCGCATATTGTGCTGAATGTATATTTTACTGCACTTCATAAGTGCATATAAATTTCAGTCTGTTCGAAAGGCTGTAACATCATTAAAATGCACTTGAAATAATTTTTTCCCATTGGCCGTAATCTAACGGAAAACTCTGACTGTCCCTGTAATTAAACTATAGATCCGATTTTCATAAAGTTTTAAATGACTCGACAAAATTTTGCAACAATTATATATTTAAAATTTCAGACCATTCGGTTGGGTTGTTTTTACTCTGTTATATGCGGACGGACAGACAGACGGATGGATTGAACGACGACTTTAGATGCTACCTATTTATATAATTACGAATGCACCTAAAAAACGACAATCCTAATAGGGAAAAAATGGTGTCTATCATACAGCATTGATAATAATAGAGCTGACATCTTATAACACTGAAGAAGTGTTCAACGAAATTAATATGTATATATGAGTGAGTACAATATTCCAGCAACTGAAAATAAACCACGTGTTGGTAAAAGAAAAAAAAAAGCCCTGTTTCACATCGAGATTAAATAAAACGAAAATAACTAGTAGGAAATATGCTATTTAATTTGAATGAAAATTTCCCCAATGCTGCAAAAACTGAAAGTAGTCCATGTCTGGCGAAGTATTCGAAAATCATCAAACTGTGTGACAGGTGGTATACAAAGTTCAGATTATTCGTAGAGACATGGTATTTTCTACAAAACCAACACTTCTGAAATTCTCATCTGAACATCACTGAAAAAAATATCTTAATCTTTGGCCAATGTACAATACGAGTTGCAAGTGTGGTGCAGTATAATAATACTTGTCTTGAATACGCTGCAAGGAATATGACAAAAGAAGCAAAACAAACTGAATGAATTCGAGTGATGAATCAACAATTGTCAAAAAATCACGGCACCTGCTAACTCGTCTTCATATTGTATCAAATATTTGAATTTTTAATACGAAGAATTACTTTTGGCAACGTGAATGCATTTTATAAAAAATATAAAATCTTAATTTCCGAAAAAGCATACTTGTATTAAAATATTTCTCACGTCTGTATATTTTGATAGCGCATTCTGTAAAAAACTAGATTTAATTCGTTTATTTAAAAAATATATATATCATTGCAGATTTCTATGTAATTGATTGTTTTTCTATGTATGTGTCGAATCATTTGTTCCTCAAAATAAAGCGAATTTTAGTACAAAACAAAACCCCCGTTTAGTACTTAGGAGTTTTTAGAAGACGGCAACTTAAATGTCTGGCACAAATGCTATGGCAATAAAATAATATAATGCGAGATTTCAAAATATAGTGGTTGTTTTTATGAGGCAATATACAATATTTATGACTATTTTATTGGAGAAAAGTTTTCACAGTGGCATTAAATTCTTTTAACTTTGAAGTTAAGAATGCGAATGCGGAACGTGGATGTAAGCCACTACAGTTAATATGAACTGATAAAAAAAATGAGTAAAAGAAATTCATATTTTTAACTTGCATTTTTTCTTAAAGTAAATTAGAAATGCTAAAAATATATAGTAACGCTTTTAAAACCAATTTATAATACAAATCAAAAGCATTTCCATGAGTAATGCTGACGATATATCGTGGGTGGTAACACATGAGTAATAAGTTTCACTTTTGTTTCACTTTTTAAATTTCTGAACAACATGCACTTTTAAAATTTTACGGATATGTAAATTTGCATTTTTTTATGTCCGCAGACGGTAATTTGTGGCAATTATTGCAATTTAGCTATCGTAGATTAAATTTTGAAAGAAGTGAAAATGGAGCTGGGGTGAGAGCATTATCGAGCTATGATTTTCTATGATTTTAGAGTGGGACTAAATCAATAAGAATGTATTCAACGTCTAAAATTAGCATATGGAAATGAAGTGCTATAATCGTGTCGCTGTATTAAGATGGTTTACAGAATTTAGAAGAGGACGATATTCTCTTTTGGATGAAAAACACACATGATGACCATTGCCAGTTGTAGTCTCAAAGAATTTGTCGTAATTACGAAAAATTTTAATCGATGATAATCTCTGTACCTACCAAATGATACAGACTGAACTCTTTATGAAGATTATTCATGAATAACTGCATATGAAAAAATAAATTTGTCGTTGTGTCCCCAATAATTTAACAGAACACCAAAACGCGGAGCGTGTCAGAATCTGTAAAGAAACCCTAAAATTACTTAAGGATGGTGGTCACCGCATAACTTCTAAAATCATAACTGGTGATAAGACGTACCTAACTTTTTTTTATGTTCCAACACATCAACAAAGTATATTATGGGTCTTTGAATATGATCTTAAACCAAGAATGGTAAAAAGACACCGAGCGATGAAAAATGTAATGTATGCAGTGTTCTTCCGAATTTCAGGTCTGATCAAAGGCATTAAGCTAGAGACTCAGAAGACAGTTACAGCTAACTGGTACACCACTAAGTGTCTTCCAGAAATTCTTCAAAAAGGTGAATGTTAGGGGGGTCATGCTTCACCATAACTATGCATTTTCTCATTCAGCAAGGATTACAGTCAAATTTATTCAACAAAAACACATCAAATTTACAGAGCATCCACCAGATTCTCCTGATGTTTCTATGTGTGACTTTTGGCAATTTTTAATCTAAAAAGAAATTTACGTGGGCGTCGTTTTCATTCCGAAGATGAGATTTATGAGACAATAAAAGAATATTTTTCGCTATTTCAAGAAAAGGATGGCTTGATGCATTTAATCTTATATCCCCTAAAAAAGTGCATCGATCCTGGAGAGAACTACTTTGAATATTCCTAAGAGTTGTTAAGTGCACGTCAAAAATTTGAGAGTGACCCTTGTATATTATTTTTTAAGCTTTCATTTGACGACCTGATGGTTTTTGTCCGAATACGTATATGTTATAATATTTAAACATAATAATTATTCTTTACAAATGCAACTTATTTCAAAATAGTAATAAGTGACAGGTTAGAAAAGCAAATACACAAATTCCTAAATGACCACTTTCTTCAAACAAAAAATTTGAAGAAGAAAATATGTTTCAGAATATTGCAGCTTTATCTCACGAACGAGTAATTTGATTTCATATTTTAAATAAAACTTCCAATTTTAAAAAATCTGACTTGGAAAAGCCATCGGAATTTGAGAGCTATGATAACAGTTGCAAAAATAAAATTATAGATTTCATTCAAATGTGAGAATATAAAATAACAAATATCCCACTTGTCGTAAAATTAAGACGATGCACTCGTCGAACAATTAAAAGTATCTAACTAATATTCTAAACACATATGAGTTCATACACATGATATTACAACAACAAAATTATAAGAAAAAGGTTCTTTTTTCAAAAGTGCGAAGTAAATTGCGAACTTACTGCTAATGCTCTCATTTTAATAAATTAACAGCATTTACTGAAAGTATGGAAATTTTCAACATGAGTGTATGATGCATGGTTTCATACATAGTTTTCATTTTTATGTATGTTACGAAATTTATAAAATTTCAAATGAAACAATTACGGTATTTTTTTACCTTGTGGTCCACGAATATTTGATACCATACACATTTTATAACAAGGAAAAAAATTCATTCTACATCAGTTATAACAGCAAAATGTAGAAAATATTGTAATTGTTATAAAAACAAAAGAAATTTTTATTCTACATCAGTGTATGATACCTGGTTTCATACGTATTTTTCTGTTTTATAACAACAAAAGAAATTTTTCTTCATCAGTTATAACAACAAAATGTAGAAAATGTTTTAACTTTTATAAAAACAAAAGAATTTTTTTTCTACATCAGTGTATGGTACCTGGTTACATACAGATATTTCTGTTTTATAACAACAAAAGAAAATTTTCTACATCAGTTATAATAACAAAATGTAGAAAATATTGTAATTGTTATAACAACAAAAGAATATTTTCTACATCAGTGTGTGATACCTGGTTTCATACATATTTTTTCTGTTTTATGTACGTTACGAAATTTATAAAATTTCAAATGAAACAATTACTGTATTTGTTTACCTTGTGGTCAACGAACATTTGATATCATACACATGTTATAACAACGAAAAATATATACATATTAAACTGATTTGTTTAAAGAAATTCTATGTGAAAATTGAAAATCTACAAAAAAAAAAAAAAAATAAAAAAAAATAATAAATAAATAAATAAATAAATAAAATAAGATGATTTTTTTTTCAAAAGAAATGCTGTGAATAAATTTAGAGTTTACATCTAGCGCTGTCATTTTATATAAATTTCGAATATTTACTGAAAATATAAAATTTACCCGTATGATACCTTGTTTCAGACATTACATTCTAATTTTCTGTTTCATTTATGTTGCGAAATTTATAAAATTTTAAGTGAAACAGTAACTGTATTTCTTTAACTTTGGGGTATACGAACATTGAATGATCCAAAAATTCTTTAAATAGCCCCCTCTCGCTCATTTCTCCTTTAATTAAACCATAACTTTACTCAGTAAACAAAAAAAAAAAATCAAATGATATTCAACTTCGCTAACGAAACTGAAAATTTCTCCGCTGATTAACTCGTTCGAAACTTTTCTTTTAATTACACTTCCCTAGAGCCTTAGTAACAAAACATGTAAGCAATTGTTGGGGTTGTTGAAAATATGAGCTTAATTTTAATACGTATTAAAGGGAATATTAATTTTCCTACAATGTAACTTGGTATAAAAGTGGAATAATGTTCTTAAAATCGCAAAGGTAGTAAATTCTTTAATTGTGCTATGAAATAAAAATTTTAAAAGTTATTATCTTACAATTTTATACTTTGGGGTTTAGTTAAATACGTTGAATTTTGAAATTTCTGGTCTAATTCATAAATAAGTATTATCAAGAGAAACTTCAAGTAATTATTTATGTTTAAAGTATAATATAGTAAATTACTTGCGGAAAAAATCTGCATATCTTAGTTTAAAAACAAAATCATTATTTTAATTTTGGACTCTAAAATATTTTGACCACAGGTTACCACTATTTTCAAATGGTAACACCCCTATTATTTAATCTGATAATATCTATAAATTTATAAATCAAAATTACTATCCGAAAACATTTTAATGGTGATTCTTTGTGCGATTTTTTTACTTTAATTGTGTTGTGGAAGAGAACGCTAGCATATTGTTCCACACACTGATTTTAAATTACCTTAAATTTTAAATGTATAACTAGTAGTATTTGAAACTACATTGATTTATATTTAAAATTCCGTCCTGTTATTTTCAGAGTTTTATAAGAGTTCCATGTGTTACAGAAAACACCTTTAATCTCTTGAATAAAATTGTTAAAAATAATACACAGGAACAAGAATTTTTTTGTCTGATGACTGGAATATTTTATCGAATTCTTAGGTCATTAGGTCATTTTGTCAAATAAATTCTGATTTTCTCTACCAGTTCCAGTTTTTTTTTTTTAACGTTACTCATATCCATTTGGCTTCATTACATTGTAAAAACATATTTACAGCAGTGAACATGGGTTGATATTAGTCTGTTTTAAGGAAATTAAAGAAGTCTGTTTCTTTAGCAAATGTTGGAAAATGTTAGTAACAAGGTCTTTGTAGTTTTCATATTTTTATGTTTCCAAACAAAATTTTGCACTTTTTCTACAAAGCGTTACTTAATTTTCGTGCATCGTTTTACGAAATTTGTGTTTTTTATGAGCTTACGGATCATTGGTTCATCAAAAATCTCTGCTTTAAGTTTTCAACACACGCTTATAAACATCAAGCACTTTGACTAACACCAAATATAACAGAGGTATGTTACATATCCTAAAATCTGGACCTCATATGTCCTAATCAAGGTCATATTTGGATTCAGGGGTCCAATGTCGTACAGGAATGATGTGTATTTCCTAAAAACCAAAATCATTGTTCCCCAGTGTAAGTAAAGGATAAATAAAAATTACTATTTACTAAATCCCTGCTTTAAGTTTTCAACACACGCTTATAAACAAATAGAACTTTGACTAACACCAAATATATAACAGAGGTATATTACATATCCTAAAATCTGAACCTCATATGTCCTAATCAAGGTCATATTTGGATTGAGGGGTCCAATGTCGTACAGGAATGATGTGTATTTCCTAAAACCAAAATCATTGTTCCCCAGTGTAAGTAAAGGATAAATATAAATTACTATTTACTAAATCCCTGCTTTAAGTTTTCAACACACGCTTATAAACAAATAGCACTTTGACTAACACCAAATATATAACAGAGGTATATTACATATCCTAAAATCTGGACAGTAATGATGTGTATTTCCTAAAAACCAAAATCATTGTTTCCCAGTGTAATTAAGGAAAAATAAAAATTACTATTTACTAAAATAAATAAACCAATAACGTGGTTACCTTATCATGATCCATCACTAAAAAGGTTATGCAAATGAGCAAATCAAAACATCAACCACCGTGTCACTTACCTAAAAAAGAAAGAAACAAATATTTTTGGAAATATAGTAATATTGTATAAAAAAAAATAAATATCAGTATTTTAGAAAACAAAATTTCGAGTATATATTCTAATGCAATATATGCTTTTTATCAATTTATCTTAAACGATATTGATTTTATAATCACACACAAGAAAAAATCAAAATTTGCCTTTTTTATTAATAAATTTCCATTAAGATCCAAAGTTTGGTATCTTTTGGTTAATATTGTTTTAAGTATAGTATCTTTAGTAAGTTTTATTAAGTGCATAGCGAGATGACGTATTGGCACAGATTTGATTCGGAAAGGTTCTGTTTTATTATTATTGTATTCAGATTTACATTGAAAGGCATCGTAGTCATGCAGCAGTGCTTGGAAATGGACCATATAACCGAAATTAATAAAATGTATATATATACTTATATATTTCAGTACTGGCAGACAGTCTTTTGCGTGCGCAGTTTAAATTAGATAGTTTCGAGTGTTCATAATTAATTGTTATAAATATTTTTAATATACACCTTTTTGTAAATTTATATTGTAATTTCATATTTTCATATTTAAATGAAGTATGTATATATATATATATATAAAGGGAGACTTTTTTATTTAATTAGTTTTTACCGAGCATGTGCAATTAATTTATATTTGTGCTGTGTCTTCCACATTATTTAACTGCTACCAACTGCATGCGAAAGAGTATTTTTGTTAAATGCATATTTTTAGTTTATTTAAGGTTGTATTGCGAATATTTAAATGGATTTATATAATATAAAAAAGAAATGATAATTTTGAGTAATTTTCTTCCGATTTCTTCATACTAAACGATTACACGGCTGCGTAATTTATTTAAATAAACACAATAGATGATTGATAAACGTTCCTTTCTATAGTATATACAGTTTAATGTGCCATTTCCATCATATATTTTCAGTTAGACGAACCAAATACCTGTTTAGAGAGATTTTTGCTATGCAATACTTTGTTATTATAATAAAACAATGTGATGAAAAAATAAATCAGTTACCTCTGAATAAACTTAAACTATTCGCATTAGTGCAAAAGATTGTTTGTTCGAGAAAATTTAAATAAATTCGAAGTAAGAAAAAATTCATTTATGTATAAAAATAGACAAATTCACTTTAAATGATAATGGTAATCTGTTTATGTTGTAAAAAATAATACAATTTCAGAAATAACATTAGAAAAAAACTGTTATAGACAATCGGATGGGAAGAAATTAAATCGACTTAAATGAAAAACTTGACAAATGTTTGTTTAGCTATGGAAATGATATTAAGGGATTACACGGATATGGAAATTTAAAAAAAGTCAAATTTTTTATTATTTTTTTTTATTTAATAGTACAATATGTCTAGAATATTTTTCCAAAGTATCAAGTCAATCGAAGTAAAAAGTTTATGTGAGAGTGCCTTTGGAAATTCCCCTCATTAGGCTAAACTGGCCGGGAGCGACACAGGTATAGTGAGATAGTTGCTTAGCTTTTGTTTTTCAGTCTCTCACACCTCTCTTCTCTCACTTTCTAAGGGCCACGTATTTTAAATATTTTAGTTTAAAATCTTGGGTGCTGATTTATTTGAAAAAATTCTTGCGTTTGGAACAGATATAATTTGCTGATGCGAAACCCCATATAAACTCTGGATACTCCACAAGATGCGAAAGCAAGACTCCTGAATCCGACATGGATAGAAAACTTGCTCGAAATAGCCATGAGTACGCACGGCAAGAATGTGAACATCGTATACTCATAGCTGAGAAAAAGGCTGAGACTGGGACTGGTGAATTAAAATTCGTCTCAAGCAGGAGCAAAAGGATGTCCAGGACATTGCAGCTGCAGCAGGATCTTTGATTTATGGAGATCAAATCGACGATTGTATGTAAGCTTTTTAAAAATTCTTTGTTTTAGATAATTTCAATTAATTTTTCAATTATTTTTTAGCAGTGAAATTACGCTCCAAATAATTGAATATTTACTATGTGATTTATCACCGGGTTCGATTCCTGGCTTGAACATTTTTCACTCTGATGGTTCTGCGCTTAGTTAGAATCGTAATAAATCAAATAATAAATGTTCAATATTTTCGAGCGTGATTTCACTGCTAAAAATTAATTGAATAATTAATTAAAATTACACATATATATATATATATATATATATATATATGTTCACCGATTCTGGGTTTATTTTTGTCTCATAATGTTTCGCCTCAGGATTGTCAGCTCATGAATACCATTTCATCTTGTGCTGCAGATGCAGCCTTACCAAAATATGCGAGTCAGAGAGGCACAGCTGGGTATCGTCCTCATAGCTTAAATGGTAGAGCAATTGGAGCGCTATTCGAAGTGCTCCGGGCTCATTCCCGGATGGTACATTTTACACACTGTTGGTTCTACGCTTAGTTATCATTGTGATAAATCACGTATTAAATATTCTTCGTTTTATTCCTACTTAAAAAATTAATCGCTTTTTTCTAGAAAAAACAATTTTTGAAGTCCGTGGACACGATTTTTCCAAAACTAATGAGCCGATCTTATGAAATTTTGAACACTTCTTAAAACAGGATTGATTAGTAACTGACCGAAGGGTTTTTTTTTTCTGTTACGACTAATTTTACAACACTATACGTAGTGTGAATTGTCGAAAAAAAATTGAACTCTTTTGCATACAATTTTGCCAGAAATTCAAATTTCAATTTTTATTTAAAACTTTCGTACAATCACGAACTATACTTATCTACTAACAGATAAAATTTGTTTTTTAATTTAGATTAAACTTTCATGAGGTATCCTGATCACCACTAGGACGCATTTTTAAGGGGTCTACAGAAATTAGGTCTCACCGGCTGTATTGTCCAAATATTTAGATGAAAATTTTATAAAAGATTGTTTAAATGTTGAGGTTTTATATGCTTAAATTTTTGAATAAAATAAATTATTTATTATATTAAGGGGGCAGTGGACGTTCAAAACCATTTTTTTTTATTTTTCACTCAATCGTACTGAAATTTTGCATGTATAATTATTAATACATTCTGTAATTAAATTAATCAATTTTATTAAAAAACATGTGTAATTAATTAAGTTATTAATTAAAACATGTTAATTAATCACTCTAATTAAAATAGCTCCATGCGCTTTAAATTTGGCTTTAGGAACCCGTTATTTTATTAAATAGTAGCTTTATAATTAATTACTGCAACAAAAGTTGCTATGTGTTTTTAAAATTGCATTAATATATTGAGAAAAAAAAAACTGCCAATATGTCATTTTTTCATGATATTTTCCGGAAAAAAAGTTATAAAATTACCAAATTTTCATTATATGTACAAAAATGCATGAATATTAATAGCAACTTTTGAAGAACAGCATATTACGAACAATAATACTTAATATTATTAAAATTTCATAAAAAAATAAGACGCCTGGAACTTTTCGAGTATACTAACTTGACGAAAATTCTCGTTTTGAGAAAACGAGATTTAAAGTTTTATTTTTAGTATAATTCAATTTGTACTACACAAAATCAGCACAAAACATCTAATTTTATTAAACTATATAAATATTGTTTAGTTTGGCTACTAAAACTCAAAAAATAATCAGAATAAGTGAAGAATTATAGGCTTTGGAAACTTCAAGTATGTACATCACTTTTACAAAAATTTCATACATATTTTGCATTTCTTTATACATTTTTAGAAATATGATTTTCACTTGTAATTAATGCGTATATTGAGATTTAATTTCTATAAGGCATGTACAATAATATTAAATTATGATAGAAAAAAAATGGTATGTCAATAAATTCAAAGTCCTCCCGAAAAATCGTCATAAATTGCGAACTTCCACGGAAAAAAAGATACTTTAATTGCAAAATTTTCCTTTTATGTGCAATAATGCATGCATATTGAAACTAAGTATCGAAGTACAGCATATTGCAAACAACAATACTCAATATTATAAAAATTGCATAAAAAATAACATGCATGGGACATTTTCAATATCGACTAACTCGATAAAAATTCTCGTTTCGAGAACACTTGATTTCAAGTTTTACTTTTAGTTTAACTCAATTTTTCATCAAGAATTCAGCACAAAACATTTATTTTTTGCAATATATATCAAAATTGTTTAGTTTGGCTACTAAAAATCAAGAAACAATCAGAATGGGTGAAGCTTTGAAAACTTCAAGTTATTTTACCACTTTTTATAAAAATTTCATATAAATATTTTGCCTTTATTTAAATATTGATATAAAAAAGATTTTAGCATGTAAATAAAACCTATCTCAAGATTTAATTTATATAATACACACAATAATATTTAATAAGTACAAAAAATACAGAAAAAATAATGAAAAAAGTTACTATAATTAAACAAATTTTCCTTTTGTGTGTAATAAAGTATGCATATTAATACTAAGTTTCAAGATATAGCATATTGCAAATAATAATCATCAATATTATGAAAACAGCATAAAAAATAACACACATTACCTAAAATTTCCCCGCTCCATAAGATACCCCTTTTTTTATATTTTCGGCAATATCAATTGAATTTTTAAATTTTTTCAGATTTCTGTTATGTTTGTAAGCATCAGATGACCGAACATTTTTTTGTGAGCTTCTCCGTTTATCACGTTTTTCAGCAATTGAACGAGAGTTTTCTACTTCACAATTATTTATTTGCAAAGTTGCAGCACACCCTAAATTGAATTCACCAACAGCTGATATGACGGATAATTCTAGTCTTTTCTTTGAAACAAACACTTCTTTGGGACATTTACTCCAAATACAGCTATGAAGGGATTCGTTAGCATTCTGTTTTTTTGCGGAAATGCATCGGGATAAAAGCTCTGTTGATAACAGTCTTTGATACACAGGAAGAATTTCTGAGACGACACGTTGAGACAAAACAGTTTTCATTGAAGAATGAGTACTGGGTGGTTCTTTCAATGCTATTGCACGCTGATAAAAACACCAGGATGTTGATCCTTCTGGGCATTTGGAATGTTGGGGTTTGTCATCGGTCGACATGCAATGATACAACGATGCTAGAGCTGCCGTTTTCATCTTATCAATATCTGGTGCTTTGTCTATGATAGATTTTCTGTAGTAATTTTGAAGTTTTATAATTGTTTCTTCTGTCAGATTTCCTCGTTTTTTGCTGCCAAGCGTTACATCTTTTGCTTTGCACTCTTTAATTTTATTTCGAATTCCAGTTCCCAATCTTTTTGAAACATGATTAATACATTCTTCTTTCATGATCGGTGTATGTCCATACACCTTTTGTTCATTTAAAAACTGGAAAGTTTTTGAGTCTCCATCTGACAGCATTGACGTATATCGCATTTTTGCAACTTTTATGGAACACATCCAAAGTATTGAAGCAGCATGCATTTCCATGCTGTTTGATGACCCCGAAAAAATTTTTTGGCACTCTGGCGAATGCGAACTACTCCATATGTGATATTCTGCAATATCGTTGCCCAGGTCTAGAACAGCTGCAATACATTTAGGACAATATTTACTCATTATCTCAAAATCAACCACCAAACCTGTCATGATATCAATGGCGATACCAATACCATATAAAGAGGTATGGCCTCGTTTCTGCCATGTACCATCCAATGACAAACAGATAGTGATGCATCCATCTCTAAGTGCTTTTTTCTCACAGCATTGTGTGATGTTTGCAAAATATATTGCTTTGATTCAGCTTATTTTGAAGACAACTGATCCAAGCAGCTTGCAAAAGTTCTGCGATCCATTGCTGGGATTCCTAAAATCATTGAAAAAGTTTCCAAAGCAGAATGTCCTTTTTCATTAGAAAGAAAGCCTTTCACAAATTTATTATTGATGTCAAATCTTATTGAAACAGAATGGCGAGAACTGCTGTACGAAGAATTGGATTTGTAATCACATTGTTTGCACTGGAGTATGATTTTTGTCGAAAATCCATATGTATGACCAGTACTGATGTTTAAATTTTGCGTCTTGCATTCAAGACAACAAACATCACATAATAAAGACGAAAAGATTTCCTTATCAATCACTAAATAGTTCGGCACAACTGGAGATTCACCAGAATTTGAAACAATATCATCATTGTTGTCTTTATCTGTTACCTCTACAGATGATGAATCATTCCATCGTTTCGCAATATTCATTATTGAAGCTTTTTTACGTTTCGATGGTCTGCCTTTAGGCTTACGATAACGAGAACTTATACAATCCATTTTTGGAATAAAAGATCAAGCCTATTTTCAAGCAGGAAAAAAAAAATACTTCAATAAAACTTTTGAAAGAAATGCTGCTATCGCTAAAGCCACGCTAGAATCATAAACAAACTACAATCGGCGAACGGTACAGTTACGCAGTTGCAGTTAACATACTTATGACAAAAAAATGTTACATACAAATTTCAAAAGCTTGTAACTTCGTTACGAATCGTTGCAACTAAATGCGGTTTTTTGCAAATGATACAGTTCATTAATAACCCCCCCCCCAAAAAAAAAAAAAAAAAAATCGATTTTTTAGTCGATTTGTGCCAAACTGAAGGTTCACGGTCCACTTAAACAAATTAAAATTAAATTTAAAAAAAAGCAAAAAACCGACTGCGTAAAAAGCGAACTAATTAATTATTTCTCATAAGTGTTAAACTATTTTTTATATTACTTTACCTACCTTTTTATTTACTTGTATTGATGACTTTTAAGTTGTTTAATTGCTAGTGCCTATCTATAAACACTGTTTTGATGAGGCCTATAGATGTATATGATGGTTAGAGTTTCAGTAAAACTGGGGATCCTACCTACACAACTTCCAGGTTGTGTAATATTTAAACGGAGCATCTGACTGTAAAATAGTCAATGAAACATCGTCATTATTTTGAAAGACCTATCCAATTATGAGCCACTGAATATGGTGCGCAAAATATTTTTCGTGTCTACCATCTTTCTTAAACAAAATTTAACCTATAACAATAGGACGGTTAAGACAAATCAATAGAGACCTCATTGATTAAATTCCGTCCAGCCGTTTGGATATTTCGAGGGTATAAAGAAATCCACATACCCAGATATGCGTGAAACACATAACTCTTCTTGGCAGTCGGGTAAAAATAGAGAAATTATGTTTTTTTTTTTTTTTTTTTTTTTTACCGTTTGGAAAAATGGTTATTGTTCTCGTCAGGGTAGGAAGTTAAAAGCATATGTGAAGGTTTTTTTTGGTTTAATCCGCATTTTATTCGTGTTCTGATTGGTCTATACAGTAATATGTATTTCCCTTTACTTTCAACAGAGATGGATTACTTCTCTTGCCACTATGACAAAAAAGTAATAAAAACTACAAAAAAAAATTAATAACTCAGAAACAAATTGAGATACAGCTTTCAAACAAATTGCATTTAAAAGTACATTTGTTTCTCTATACGACGATGTAAAAAGTAATATTGTGGGATGTTTAGAAGTTTAAGAAATAAATTTCATTTAAAATTGGCCGTCAGATTTCTTGGAAATCTGACGATGGAAAAGCCTTTTCCCGAACAGCCAGTGAAATGCTTGGATAATGCATAAGTTTCAGGTAGATAATAAATACGAGTTGCAGGCGATTTCTGTCGTTTGGAATTTTTACGTGTAATAACACTATTAATGTTTAATTCATGACGTACGTAATGTATGATCAACTCCGTGCGATTTTTTATGGCTTAAATTTTAGTCTTTGAGAAAATCATTTTCCAAATGGTCGTTGTAATTTGTTAAATTGCATTTTTTATTTTTATTTATTTATTTATTTATTTTATTTTATTCGAATCCCATCTAATACCTTAAAACAAACTGAACGCCATTTGAATTTTTTCACAATGCAAACTAATAATAATAATAGCAATAATAATATTATATGTAACAGACCATTAAGAACTTCTAAAAAATGTGTTTTACTACGGTTCTTTTGAATAATCTTTAAACATATTACTTCTACTTATTTTATAGTATAAGGGCTTAAAAACAAAATATTCTTTATTTTTGTATGGATGACAGTCTTTTTAATGAATTTTTAATTAAAGCAGAAATTATCACGAAGAACAACAACAAAAAAAAAATTAAAAGCTTATTAGTGTCTACGGGAATTAAAATGGCACACAGAAAATTTTTACTTAATGAGTTTATATTAAGTGTGTTTATAAAAGTATAAATTCTGAAATATACTTTTTTTTGTATGCTATGCCACACGTATTCATTACATGACGAACAATTATGTGAATATTTTATTTAAAAACATTTTGCATAATGATCTTTTTATGTGTTAAGAGGGGTAAAAAAGACCATTTACAAATGTTTCATTAAAGTACATATAAAAGTATTTTCTTTATACCTACTGAAGTATTTACAATGATTTTTTTAATCGTTCTGAAATTAAAATAATACATGTAAAATAAGAATTAGTAGATATTGATATTTTAAATTAAAATAGCTTAAATCTTGCTACATATTTTTAATTATAATCAGCATAACAAATCTTATTTTTTAGGAAAACTATTTTGTTAGTTATTTATATAAATCTCTTTTTTTATTTCTTTAAATAAAACATGAATTAAGGGGACGGTAGACACATATTTTTTTCTTATAGAGATACGAAATTTTGTGTAAATATACATTTCACAGTAAGTATATAGTACAAAGGAATTTCTAATTGTATTATAATTTTAAGAATTTTCACAAAATTTTAAATTTTATAACGAAATTTTAAAATGCTGCATGCTTCTTAATTTTTGAGATATTTCCTTGATTTTATATTTTAACCACTTTAAATTCCATTACAAACAAGTCTGTGTATCGATTTTTTAATCCCTCGAATTGTTCAATCTTTAGGGATTTTTTCTGAATTCCATATTGATTTTCATCAAAATCATGCCTTTTAATAATCTAAGAATCATATTGAATTGTCTTATTAAAGTCGAATTTTAAAACGCACACATAGTTTTTTTGTAAGCAATATCAGGATTCTTTGTTATCAATTTCATGAATTTTGATAAAAGTCAAGACGCATGAAGCATTTCAAAAGTCTAAAAACATTGAAAAAAAAAGTTTTGAGAAAAACAAATTTAAAGTATACTAAAGGGCCAAAAAATGTTTGTGTACAGAATTAAAACACATGTAACTTTGTGAAACATCATAGCATCTGCATGCGGTTTTTAGAAATGACTCTGTACCAATTTGAGAATAATAATACACACAAAAAGATATTTCGGTTTTTCTGCCTATTTTAGCTCAAATAAAAGTCCACGGTCCACTTAAATCAAAATTAGGTTACATTTTATGAAACTATAAAAAATTAAAAATTCCTCTTACCTAATTATAATTAGTCCGATCATCTTTTACAAGACACTTAAATATTCTGTTTCGTTTCAATTAAAACTAAATTTTTTATCTTTCATTCCTTCGACTTAAAACTAATAAATAAATGACTAAATTCTTTGGAATTCATTGAAGATTTAAGTATTTGTTTACTCAAAGAATAAGTAAGTAGTATATGAGAAATCGTCAGAGCATGGTAAAAATATATCACAGTTTTAAATATAATTTCGTCTAAGAATATATAAATCAGAACATTTTTTTCATTTATTGCATTTTAAGTAAAATTGTCACGTTTTATCTAATTTTCTAGCTTCCTTGCTCTTTAATATGATAGTTAACAATATGTTGTTTTATATTAACTCTTTATATCCAGAATTATAAATCACAAATTAGTTCCTCTTCAATAAAGATCTTCGTTAACGTCTGAAGATACCTAAAACAACTTATATAATAATAATTCGATTTTTAGATAGATTTTTAAGTAAAACTGATTTAATAATTATGTAGCTAGAGATTTTTTTTAACATTTACGAGAATAATTAGATTAATAAAAAATACTGTTATAGAAACCTCACAATTCCTACAAGGACAGCGTAAATAAATGTATTGTGATTCTGTCTTTATCTGAGAATTGTTTTGTAAGACGTAAAAAATACACCATCAAAAACTTTTAAATGCGTTAGGCCTTTCAAAAGTTCTGAGTCTTTCTTCGTCAGTCGCAAAGAAGACGTGTTTCTACTATGAAAGCAGCAGCAAGACTGGAATGAGAGATAAGGGAAGGGAAACAGGCTGAAGAAACAGCCAATAGGAAATTAGAAATCAACATCCAATAGAAAAGTAGAATAGTAGACGACAACACCCAATCACAGAGGAGTATAATCAAAACAAAGGAACACAAAGTAGAAAGGGAATAAGGAAGCAAATTCGGGAAAAAAATGTATTTACATAATAAAATAAAAAAAATGAGAGCACATGAAATTAAAAAAAATAAATAAAATATAAAAAACAGACTAATATTAATTAATACAAAAAATAAATTATATGGTTGTACTGAAAAGGTTTTTCCAAGCTGCAGAGAGCATTGTGGAATCAGATTTATCATTAACAATAACTTCACGATTTAGATAAACAGATAAATTTTCAAGAAAGTCCAATTCAGAGATAGTATTGGCATTAAAGATAATTTTAGAATTTTGGAAATTAAAACTATGGCCGGAATCCCAAGAATGCTTGGCAATAGAAGGTTTAGAATTTTCTTGATTAATTACTCAACGAGAGTGTTTTTATTATTGTTTTGTAGCTGCAAATTTTTCGTAAAACTATTTCAAATTGGAGAAAAGCTAAATCCATGTAAATGGTTGAGAAAATAACCAAATTAAAAAATATTTAGATTCTACTGTTTCGCAGTGCTTACTGAATCTAATCCAGTAAGGTATTTTGTATGAAAAGTACCGTATACTTTTATTAGAAGACGGATTAAATAAATTTTATATCGCATTTTCTTTAATTAAACTTAAAATTCCGTCGAGGGATGATGGGTTAAATAAAAAATAACTCTACTTAACGTTTGTAAATAGAAAGCAAAAGTAATGTGGGAATAACTGCATTATTATTTATAAGCATTTAGTGATATTCAACCGTAGAAATTCGATAACAATTACGAAACTAAGATAGTGAGAAATAAAACTTCGGATATGTACGTGGGTGGTTCATTAATTATTGTCCCTAATGTATATAAAAAATATGTACTGTGATGGTTGGTGTGGAATATCGAAGCCTAATCTCTTAAGTGCCTATATGCTCAATTTCAGAACCGTAGCTGCTATATTAACATAGTTTTGGAGGGAGGGGTGAAGTTTTAAAGACCAATTTTGGGGGGAGTTTTTAGGAAGGGGGGTGAGGGTGAAATGCTGGTTCGGAGCTTAAGAGACTATATTTGGACAGTGGATGGGATGTGGCTACATCACTATGATCCCGAGTTCAAACGACTGCAGTTACGTCTCATCCACTGTTACAAATCTAGTCAATAAGCTGAAAATCAGCCTTTCACTCCCCTCCCCCCTTTCACTCCTCCCTTCAAAACTATGTGAATATAGCAGCTAAGTGTCTGAAATTGAGCATATAGGCATTTAAGACATTGAGCTTCGATATTCCACAACAACCACCGCGGTACTAATATTTTATATACACTAGGGAAAATAATTATTGAACCACACTCGTATTTTATGTATTACTAAAATTATTTATGATTGCTTCACTAAATTGAAGTATTTCAATTTAATTTTACGTTATTTAGAAATTAAAATAAAAGATGTAAAATAAGAGTATCAAGATGTTCCATTAAATTGCTATAAATTGTGAACCATATCTTCCTTTCAATTATAACATAAACAATTATTTTACTTAATTAGTTAAATAATGTTTGCTCTTTAATTCTGTAATTTAAGATATTGCATAAACAATCAAAGTTACAATTTCATATTGTATATTAAATATTAGTGGAATGATACATTATTTAAAAGTTCTCCTATCTGATTATATCTATAAAGATACTCTTTTTAAAGAAGCTTATGAATTCTGATTCATACCACTTAGAAGCGAAATGTTTATCTTCCATTCATTCAACTTAAAACTAATGAATGCATGAATAATTTCTGGGGAATTCTCTGAAGTATATATAGACTAACATTTTCTGTAAATAACATAACATACACCTTCAGAAAAGGAGATAAATTTATTCGGTTTTTAAATTTAGTTTTGGATAGGCCAACATAATTCAGATGGCTTATAAATTTATCAAATTTAAAATAAAAGTGTTATGTTCAGTTTCTTCTGATAGCTTCAATATTATACGGATTACTACTATAAATATTTTTTTATGTATATGATCCTAAAATTGTGTTTGCCATGGTTATAGCGGCCTGTTGATAAACATCAACACGGCCAATAATTATTTAGAACATGCATCGCTCCACCTCTTATTCACGGTTTATTTTTACTCAGCTAAGCCATAATACCTCATCTTATATTTTTCTACATCACCGATGTCGTCACATATATGTATGTCATATATATATATATATATATATATATATATATATATATATATATATATATATATATATATACCCTAAAATTTCGAAAATTAGGGTCTCCTTAGACACCGTGAAATATTGTCAAAAAAGGGTAGGGGCATTACAAACGGAATTTCCCTGAAAATTTCCCCAGTACTCTTCTTATTAATGTCTAAAAATAGATATTTGATTGGTTGAATGGGGTTTTATGGCGCAAAGTCCATTTAGGGACATGCTGGGCAAAGACGAAGTCAAAATGATTATTCAAAAAGTATGAGTAAAAACTGATTAAGAACAAGATGAGAAATACAACCTAATACATGAAAACAGTAATAATATATATAATTAAAATCAATTAAAAGAGTCCAAATATCTTAGTTAAAAGACACAAAATTATTATAATTAAGAACTGTAAAAATTATAAAGTAATAATTGTTAAAATATAAACAAAGTATAAGATGATGTACAAATACTACATAAAAACATGTTTAAAAATCACAGAATTATAAAAAGCAAAATAAATTACGCACAAACTCTTCAAAAAGAGTATTCTCCACATCTGCACTCAAGTCATAAGATGCTGAATCCGTAGCATCTTCGAAATAATTATGGAAGAGTTTGGGATCTTTAAAATTAGTAACAGAAGGGCTATGATATGATTTCCTCTGTTTTTTCTTCACAGTTTGCCACTGTGAAGAGGCTCGAGTTGAGGAAGTGCCCGATTCTTTATTCTGTACCGTTTTTATTTAGCTTTTATTTAGCTTTTTATTTAGATTTTTATTTAGCTTTTTGTGTTGTGGAAACATGTAGTTTTTGCATTTTAATTGCAGTCTATTAATAGGAATTAATTGGTACACGATAATAAGGTATATTCAGAAATAATTTAAAATGTTCTAAGAAAGTTTCTTTCTAAAAATAAGCAGAAATTAATAATTCAATAAATTATAATATTTCCCCTTTAGAGAGAGAAAGAAAAACTATTCAAACATTTCCTTTTTGTTTTTATGTGTTTTAGAAATTATAATACCAAACATAAAATAAGGGTATCAAGATGTTAAATTAAATTGCTATAAATTGTGCAACAAATCTTAATTTAAATTATAATGCAAGCAATTATTTGAATGAATTAATTAAACAATGCTTGCTTTTTAACTCTATAAGTGAAGACATTGCATTAACTATCGAAGTTTTAATTTCATAACATATATTAAATATTAATGGAACGATATATTACTTACGAGTTTCCCCTATCTAATTATATCTAGAAAGATAATAATTTTAAAGATGCTTATGAATTCTGATTCATACAACTTACAAACGAAATCTTTATCTACCATTCATTCAATTTAAAATTAATGAATGCATGTATAATTTCTGGAGAATTCTTTGAAGTCTGAAGTATACGTCGACTAATATTTTCTGTAAATGAGAGAACATACATCTTCAGAGAATGAGAGAAATTTATACTGTTTTTAAATTTAGTTTCGCATAGACAAATATAATTCAGACAACTTATAATTTTATCGAATTTTAAATATTATTACTTTTGTTTTGCCTCAGTATTTTATAGATTTATTGGTATTATACTACTTTGGATATTTTTTTAAATATATGTTTTGTATCCTTTTAAAATAAATATCTGTATGTAGAGTTGAATTAAAAAAGTAAATATCCAACACATTTGATGTAAAAAAATACATAAGTGCATAATATTTTAAAAAAAAGTCCTTCCGGCCAGTGCCGGGAAAAAGAGGTAGCTTTCATATTCCTTATTTAAAAAAAAGCCAGCTTATATTATTTAAGCGCACAAAGCTCAATTTAGTAAAACCGGTTATAGGAGATTCAATACTAATTTTCATTAATACTAAATCATTATGAATGAGAATTTAGCGAAATTAGTCGTCTTTATCCAAGCTGCTTTTATTTAAAATAACTTATATTTGGTTGCCAAATTCGGCGATACATTGAAGTGCCTGCCATTTTAAGACAACAAGGTGGATGAGGCTAACCAGTGAACTTGGTCGAGACCTTAGTAATTCCTGTGCACATGCTCACTCACATCGGAATCGGTTGATATATACGAGTGCTGTCGCAGGCAAAAAATCAGATTTTTAAAAATGTCACCCGCATTAGAAATTCATATTGTATCATATTGTATGTGTATTTACATTTTATATTGTATCTTTATCTAGCAATAAGAATAAACTTTAGCAAACGATCTTCCTGCTACAGTATAAAAAAGAAGTATAATTTAAGCAAAACGTTGCTTTGTTTCTGGATAAATGTCTGTTTAGCCTGTTTTCTGAATGCCTGTACAACGTAAGAATTATTCAATTTCACACTTTTTCCTGAATGGAATCATGACCATATAAAATATTTTATATATCGAATGGCAGCTTTAATTTAGATTAAGATTTTTTAGATAGTATCCGCGTAAAATTGGAGAAATATTTAGGTCTAACAAAAATCTGTTTTGCAAATATGCCCTGTTCCCATTTCAATAATACATCTGAATAGATACTTTTTTTATGACCCATAGATTTAAGCTTTCATTATTTATTGAACTAAAAAAAAACTCTATATGAATGTTGTAACTTGAGTTGAATCAGGAAGTAATTGTTTGCAAAAAATATAACACTTTTTTCGGTGTACTTAGCATGTGGGGCGATTCAGTTAACCAAATTTAAAGTTATTTCACAATTTTAATAAAAAAAATAGTGATTAAGTTTAAAGATACACTAATATCACTCCCCGTTACTTAAGAGACGAAAAAGTATTCTTAAAATAGTAACATTCGTATGTATATTAACATCAACATTTTTCGCAGCATTCACCAAGTGATCCAGAGTTCTACTTTTTTGTTTTGTTTATTGTTCTTTACTTTCATTAACGTAATTGTAACATTTCTTCACGGTGCGTGGGGAGAGAAGATAGACATTCTAACTTAGGATTCTCACTCACAACATATTTATTAAAAAAAGCACAGATTGCAACTACTTATAAAATAAAGAAAAGAAGAAATTTATTTCTATGTTAGATGTAAAACGTGTTTCTCAGGCGTGGAAACGCCATTTCTTCAGCCCGAAATATATGAAGTTAACAGACTACTATAAATCTTGAAAAATCGTTTGCAAACAATTTACGGAAATTCATTTTGTTCGTTGTCCATTGAACTATTGTTTTTTGTGCTTGGTGAGAAACTCTGTCGAGTTTCTTTGAGTATTTTCGGAACAAATATACATTTTGGACAAAAGACGCAATTAGCCATTTTTTCGAATGAGAGAAAAGGTGCGCTTCCTGGAACTTGGAATCTGGAATTCTAGTTTTAATTGAAAATTCCTTCCCAATTGAGCTATCTGGGCGGCTCTCTGCCAACACATTTAACTCAAGCAACATTTTTTTGAAGAAACAGGAAAGGTGCATTTTCGCATTTCTTCATTTCGGAAAATAGAGTCTGTTGCACCTCTGTTACTGTATTATAGGTGTGTACTACATTTAATTCAGCTTCCTAAAAATAGTCATTTTCAAAAAAAGGAGAAAATATTTATCAACTTCGAAGAGTATTTATGAATATGTTGACCGAAATCTGTGTTATTTCTTCTTTTACTATACCTGCTTCAAGATACTTCTCTTAGTAACATTCAAAGAGACGACTTTATTAAGTCGACCCATTTCAATTAGCTCTAGATTAAATAATTTTTTTAACGCCGTGGCGTAGGGAAAATTCCGCATATCAGGATAATAAGTCGTTATCACTAATTTCAAGGTTTCTTACTTGCAAAAGAGCAATTTATAAACAACATACTTGCAAAAGTACGTGATCAGCATTCAAAAAGACGACTGTGTTAAATCGACCCATTTCCTTTAGATCTAGTTTATATTTAATTTTTTTTAACCCCGTAGTGAAAATTACACATATCATAATAATGAGTCGTTAGAAATAATTTATAAATAATTTCAAGTTGCTTAGTTGGAAAAGAACAATTTATAAAGAACATACTTGCATAAACAACATGCTTGCAAAAGAACGAGAGACATAAGGTAATATAAATTTCAATTGCGAATAAAAAGAAAAACTCACAGAGGCTCACAAATAATGTTTAATCTTCACGATAGTTGTGTTGAAATAAATTGCATCAAATATACTACATATCTATGGTGTAATATAAATTATGCAGCAGAAAATTATTCCTGTGTAGAACAGACTGTAGTTCCATATCTTTTGTCAAAAAGATATTTTTTTTCATGAAATAATCACTCTTTTTTGTCAAAAGAAAATCTTTTAACAATAGACTAACTCCAAAGAAAAAAAAAATTATGTGTAAATAGAATCTAAAATTGTCTTTCTAAAGACTGCAAATGTGACTATTTAAGGAAAAATTGCGCATTTAAGAATACTTTATATCGACGAGAAACGACTCTTTATTTTTCTCAAAAGTTTAATGCACTTTTTGAAATACTCTAAACAAACTTCTGATACTTGGCGCTATTTCAATTATCTTTTGTCTATTTAAAAACTAAAAGTTTATAACATTTTTCTTCAAGCTTGAATCTAGTTGTTCTCAACAGTGAATGTTTAAATCAGTTTAGATTCGTATGGTATAAATAAAATATAATAGCAAAAGTAGTGTATCAGTAAACATAGCAAAAATATACACCCACAGGTAATTAATATTTAATTTTATAAGGCATACTCCTGTAACATGATGAGATATTATTCATAGGTCTACGCAATTTTTTATTACATGTTTTCCTGAATTTGAAACTTTATTACATTTAGAATAAAAGAAAATGTATCTTTTAATGAATGAGTTGCTTCGGTATAATAGCATTAAATTTCCTTTGTGTTTTACGTTTTGAGTGTGGATTCGATGCATTGTTAAAATTATATATTAAAAACTGTTTTTAATAATTATTTTCTTAAAACAATTTTGTAATTTATTTACTCTTACATAAAAAAAAGTCCTCCCGGCACGAGGTAGCTTTCATATTCCTTATTTTAAAAAAAGCCAGCTTATATTATTTAAACGCACAAATCTCAATTTAGTAAAACCGGTTATAGGAGATTCAATACTAATTTTTATTAATACTAAATCATTATGAATGAGAATTTAGCGAAATTAGTCATCTTTATCCAAGCTGCTTTTATTTAAAATAACTTATATTTGGTTGCCAAATTCGGCGATACATTGAAGTGCCTGCCATTTTAAGACAACAAGGTGGATGAGGCTAACCAATGAACTTGGTCGAGACCTTAGTAATTCCTGTGCACATGCTCACTCACATCGGAATAGGTTGATATATACGAGTTCTGTCGCAGGCAAAAAATCAGATTTTTAAAAATGTCACACGCATTAGAAATTCAAACTGCTATATCTGAGCCATTTTTTAAGATAAATTCAAAACAAAAAATGCGCCGGAATCCTTATATCAAGGCCAAATACTTAAAAAAGAAACCCTTTTCAATTTCTAATTTTTTTGCACCTTACTTCAAATATATTTTTTTATTTACTGGTCGCCATTTTGGAACAAGATGGCTGATAAAGCTGGCCAGCGAATCTGGGCAAGACATTGATATATACTGTCCACATGCCTTCTTACATCGAAATAGGTTAATAAATGCACGTGTTATCGCGTGACAAATATCAGATCGTTTCAAAATGTCAGCCATGCTAGAAATTCAAGGTGCTATAATTCAACCATTTTTTAAGATATAGACGAAACAAAAACTGCTGCGGAAACTTTGTATCAAGGTCACACACATAAAAAAAATCTTTTTTATTTTCCAATTTTTTGATACTTAATTTTAAATTTAAAATTTTTTTTTTTTTATAATGGCAGCCCTTTTCAAACAATTTGGCGAATGAAGCTGGCCATGGAACTCGATCTAGACATTGGCATGTACTATGTACACACCAAGCTACATCCAAATCGATTCATAAATACGCCTGTTATTGCGTGACAAAAATCAGGTCGTTTCAAAATGTCAGCCACAATAGAAATTCAAAATGCTATAACTCAGCCGTTTTTCTAGATATAGACGAAACAAAATCTGTTCCGGAATCTTTGTATTAAGGTCAAACACATACAAAAAAATCTTTTTCATTTTCCAATTTCTTAGTATTTCATTTAAAATTAAAATTTTTTTAAATGGCCGCCATTTTGAACACATAAGAAAAAAAATATTTTTTAATTTTTAATTTTTTGATACCAGATTTCAAATTTAAATAGTAAAAAAAAATTAAATGGCCGCCATTTTGAAACAAGATGGCGGATGAAGCTGGCCAACGAATTCGGTCGAGACATTGGTATGCACTATGTATACACCAAGGTACATCCAAATCGGTTCATAAATACGCCTGTTATCGCGTGACAAAAATCAGGTCGTTTCAAAATGTCAGCCACGCTAGAAATTCAAAGTGCTATAACTCAGCCATTTTTTAAGATATAACCGAAACAAAAACTGCTCCGGAATCTTTGTATCAAGGTGAAATACATAAGAAAAAAATATTTTTTAATTTTCAATTTTTTGGTACCAAATTTCAATTTTTAACTTAAAAAAAAATTTTAAATGGCCGCCATTTTGAAAGAAGATGGCGGATGATGCTGGCCAATGAACTCGGTCGAGACATTTGTATGTACTATGTATACATGAAATTTCATCCAAATCGGTTTATAAATACGAGAGTTACAGTGTGACAAATTTCAGATATATATATATATATATATATATATCAACTTTTGAACGGAGGGTGGTTTCGGGGTCTGGGGGTCATGATCGATGAAAATATACCAAAATTTTTTGAAATCGCTTTCCTCCGAACGGCTGCAATAGGTAGCTTTTTGTAATGAAAGCTACCTAATACACAAATAAAATATTACCAGCGAAGTTATGACGATAGTGTAATAGATATTTCTATTTTCTTTTACGAGGTAATAAAGCTTTTGGCAGATCCAATAAAGTACATGTAATTTCGTATGGAAATATTTTGTTTGTTTTAACATTTCTTATGCGTTAAAATTTTTAATATAAAAGACAAAGTTTGATTCACAACTTTTAGTAATTAAGAATCACTTTAAATCATATAACATATTCTCATCTTAATTATAAGGAAAACTAGTGTGAATTATTTATTTAAACAAAGTTTGCATTTCAATTCATTAAGTACAGTATGTATTAAATTCAGAATATTAATTTAATAATGCAGGTTAAATATTAATGGGACTGTTATCTATTTACAAATTCTGCTGGTTATAAAGATCCTCTTTTTGAAGATTCTTATACATTCTATTTCATACGAAATGCAACCGAAATGTTTATCATTTATTTATTCGATTTAAAATTATTGAATGCATGATTTAATTTTTCGGAATTGTTTGAAGTCTGGAGTACTTGTTTGCTAAAATTATCAGTAAACAGCATAACAGACATCTTCAGCGTATGGAGAAAAATTATTCCACTTATAAATATAATTTCGCTAAGTTAACATGTAGCAAATGTCTTGAAAATTTATGAAATATTATGCAAAATTATTACATTGTATCTGATTAGTTTCATTTCTTTAAAGATTGCTTTTTAATGTGAATTTTACGATATATTTCATTTTTATCGTCTAAAATATATTTTAAACATGTTTTCGCATAAGCAAATACAATGTTGATAGATTGTAACTGTGTATCATTTTTAATGATACTGGCACATTATATCTGATTATATATATACAGGGTGCCAAAGAATTCAGCGGTCAAACTTTAAGGGAAGATAAGTACATATAAAAAAGCAATTTTAATATACGAATGTTTGAGCTCGGAAATGAAAAATTTTTGGCGAAAAACAAGAAATGCGGAGGTAATTAAAACGAGCATTTTATTGACATAACAATTACAGCAAATGCTCAAATGTGCAACTGGCAGCGTCTAGAGAGTGATTAGAGTAACTTTTCACAGATTCCAAGTGTTTCCGGAACATTTGCAGCAACAGATGAAAGTCTTGCAATAAGGTCCTCATCAGAGTAAACCGGTGTCACATAGATGAGACACCTGGAACCTTCGAAAGGGTACACCAATCACTTGTTTTACGCTGCCATGTGTCGATGTATGTATCGATGTTAGTAGGGGCACATTTGAACACTTACTGTAATACTTATGTCAATAAATCTCTTTTGTTTTGTATTTCCTGCGCATTTTTTGATTTTGCTAAAACTTTTCATTTCCGATTCTACATTACTATACCAAATTTGATTCTTTATGTATACTTTATCTTCCGTTACAGTTTGGACCACGAATTCGGGGGCATCCTGTATACATAAAGATGTTAGTATTTTAAGTCCACCTAAAGTATTAGGGAAGAGATCTTTCCTCTGATGTTTTGATTTTTTTCTCTTACATAAAATGTGATCACGATCAGTTTAACGTTTTTTGAAGAATAAATTTATTGTTTTTTTGCATCCAAGCTTTAATCGCGTTTGCGAATGTTATAGCAGCTTTTCACATAACATAAACACGGCCAATAATTTGCTCCATCTGTTATTCACGGTTTATTTCTAGAATTCTAAACAATAATACCTCATTATCTTATATTTAAATACAGCACCGCGTCGTCAGATATATATCGCTATGTATATATATATATGTATGTTATTTGACATCTATAGAAATAATTTTAAAATATATGATTGATATATATATATATATATATATATACAGGGTGATTCTAAACTCATGGTACAAACTTTAAGGGTTGGTACAGGACACTGTAACAGTCATTTATTGTATAGGAATGAATGGGCGCAAGTGACGCGTTGAGGTAAAAACACACGGGGTGCAATTGGGCCCTTTTTTATTATAAAATTTCTCTCTCATACCGGGAAATTCCTGTACTATTATTTCCCTTATTTAAGACAGACATTTCATGATTAAACAAAGAAAAAATTCTTATTTTAAAATTTCCGGTATGAAATCAAAATTTTTGAATTAATAAAAGCGGAAACTGGCATTTTTTATTCATTTTTATGTATTTCCTTTGTTTGACAGATTTGCCAGTTTTGCGGGGGGGTTTAATTCAAAAATTTCGATTTCATACCGGAAATTTTCAAAGAAGAATTTTTTCTTTATGTAATCACACCAAGCTAAACATCTTGGGGTCATCCTTGATCGCCGTTTAACTTGGGGCAAGCACATTCTTTCTATTAGAGGGAAAGTCGTTGGAGCTTTCAATTCAATTAAACCTCTTCTCAATAGCAAATCCCACTCAGTTTATACAAAACTCGTTCTCTATAACTCATGTATTCTTCCGATTATAACCTTATGCTAGTCCGGTCTGGGGCTACACTTGCAGGACTTCCATGGACAACTTAAGTCGTTTGCATAACAGACACTTGCGCATAGTTCGTAACGCATCACGTTACTTACGTAATTCAGATGTCCGAAGAGATCTCAAAACCATCACCCTGCGTAAGCGCATCAGCAACCTGGTTAAAAAATTCTATAGTAAAATCTTCGATCTTCTAAACGAAATAATAGCGGAGATTCCTGATTATGACGCCTTCGAGCCCCACCACCGTAAACGCCCTAGGTTCTCCATTATTATGGACACACAGTAATCTCTGGGTACACCACACTAAGATTGATTATTTCAATCTTCTTTAATGTAAAAGGAAAAGCTATATTATCACTATATTGGTATATAGAAGAAAAAAAATGTATGGCTCTGAAAATCCCCCTTTTTTGGTTAATGTGGCTTTGCTACCTCCTTTCAGCTTTTCCTGCCCAAGCTTGGCGAGAGTAACTCTGAACAGTGCTAACTTTTAAATCTTTCTCTCTTTTTATCCTTATATAGTAGTTTTATAACTACAGATAGACCATTTTAAATAATCTTTTAAAATATTTTCCATTTATTTATCTTAAGTCTTAACTTAATTAACTTATTTATCTTAATTTCTTAACTTCTTAATTCCTCTTTTAATTTCTTAATTTATTTCTGAAGTAGTTCTAAACTACAATTAAATTTTCCCAATGGCTCATAAAACATAAGATATTTCAATTCCTAGTCTGGGTGTTAAACTGTTATCAGCTGGAAAACCCCTCAATGCTGTTCACCTGTTCAGTACCTGTTCAGCTGTTTTAAATAGACAAAAGAATAGTATAGGAATTTTTTTGTATGAATGGGAAATTTTGAAATTAAATAAGAGGCCAAATTTTGCCCCTGGTGCTTGTACCTCATCGCGTCACTTGCGCCAGTACATTCCTATACATTAAATGATTGTTAGAGTGTCCTGCACCAATACTTAAATTTTTTACAATGAATTTAGAATCGCCTTGTATAGTTTAAAATTCACACAACATCAAAACATAAATCATTTAAACTGTACAATATATACATATCTTATATTTTAAAACTATTTCTATAGCTGTCATACGCCACCATTTTAAAGTTTTGATTTATGTTTATTTTCCCCTAATTGTTTTAATATAATAAGCATAAAAATGTCTTTAATGTATTAAAAGTGAGGTTTCATTTCACACCGTCAAAAATAGTGTTCAATTATTTTTCTTTGTGTAAAATTTGTTTCATGTGAAAACAAAATTTGTAACAACACTGTCGGTAATAAATTTTGATAACAGATTTCAGACGTTTATGTATGCTTTTACATGATAATAAAGCTTATTTGTGACCGTGTGTAAAACGTGGATAAAGCAAAAATAATGCTTCTGAAGTGTTAAAAACATCAACCATGAATTTTAGACAAATAATTAAAGAATAATTAAAAAAAAAAAAAGATGTGTACTAACTCCTCAAGAAATTATCGTAGAAGAAAGTTACTGGTACCGAACGATTGGAAATAAAGTCTACTTTTAAATGATGCATGTATAATTTGCTTAGGTGCTATCTACATATTAAAACGCACCATAACTTTGTTTTTTTTTTTCAATAGAAGTGCACAATTCTGACAGCATAAATGAAATCTACACCCTTCGCGTAGCCTAAAAACAAATTTTTATGCAATTAGTACCATAAGTTTCCGAGAAATTAATTATTTTAAAACGAGCGTATTTTAAGGGCTGTATCCAAATTGAAGTTCAGTACTCGATTGTAAACCAAGAGAGCCCTCTTCTTGATCAAGGCACCATCAGCGTCACTCACGCAGTCACTGAAGCCTGCTAGATTACGGGATAGCATAAGAAATTTCAAAATATCTAGTCACTTCTATCATAGACGGCCCCTTAAACCACCATTTTGCCGTTTTTTAAGCATAAATTTGAAACTACTTGGAAGAAAAATGTGAAATTTTAGATTTCCATAAAGCAGGACTTAATAAATCTAAATCAATCAAAAAAATTGTAGGTTGCAATTCATAATGTTTTCGAATATTAATTTCATAATTCATAATTTATATCATAAAATTATAAAAATTGTAAATTCAGCGTATTTATGTTTGGGTGTATTAGTATTATTGTTACTCAAAAAATTAGCACATTAGGAAGATAATTGCAGGAGATATAAATAAAAATATCGAAATGTAATTTAACATTAGAAGCACTAAATTTTCAATTTTTATAATTCTAAAATTTATCATTGAAATGACTTAAAATTTTGTGTCTAGGCATAGTTTGAACTAAACATTTGAAATATCTCGTTAAAATTGGATATTGCCATTGAAAAAAATTAAGTTTGGATTCGTTTTAATATGTAGATGGCCCCCTAAGCAAATTTTATATGCATCATTTAAAGGTAGACTTTATTTCCAATCGTTCGATACCAATAACTTTCGTCTACGATAATTTGTTGAGGAGTTAGTAGGGGGTGTTTACTTTTTTTTTCCACGACTGAACTTATGATTTCGATTTTATTCCTATTACAACTTTAATTCTTTCGATATAAATACATCTTGAAATTTCTTTGAAATTTCTTGAATTCTGAAGTATTTATTTTACTCAAAGTATCCGTAAATATCAAAGAAGGCATCCTCGAAAAACTGGGAAAATTATTACAATTTTTGAATTTAATTTCGCAGGAGTGAATGGAGTAAAGATAGCTTATAAATGTATTAAATTTTAGATAAAAGAGTAACATTGCGTTTTATTTGATAATTTCATTTCTTTAGAAATTGTTTCTTGATAAAATATTTAGGTTATATTCTAATCCAACCGAAATGTTTACCTTTCATTCTTTCGATATAAATACATGGTGAAATTTCTTTGAAATTTCTTCAAGTCTGAAGTATTTAGTTTACACAAAGTATCCGTAAATTTCAAAGCAGATATCGTCAGAAAACGGTGGAAATTAATACAACTTTTGAATTTAATTTCGCAGGAGTGAATGGAATAAAGATAGCTTATAAATGTATTAAATTTTAGATAAAAGAGTAATATTGCGTTTTATTTGATAATTTCATTTCTTTAGAGATTGCTTCTGGATAAAATATTTAGGTTATAATTTTTTCGTCGTATAAAATTTATGATTGTTCACAAAATTTGTGAATAGCCAAAACAACAGACATAAGAAATAAATACTTTTTTTGCGATATAACCGTTTTTTGAATATTCAAATAAGAAAAAATACCATAACGACAAAGCCCATACAACAGTGTGTGATATTAGACATCTGATACTTGTATGCGTTTTTAATTATAATAATAAAGGTATGTGTTAAGGTGGTCAGACGGTAGACGTAGGTTTGTACGTGTACACTATTGCTATTCAAATTTATCAAGCGTAGAAATCAGCAAATTTGATGAAGATAAACGAAGGCAGGTCACAGTGCACCTCAGATTTTGGATTTCTCTACAATTTAAATAATTTATACGATTTATAGCGTTTTTCGTTGTGCTAGATGATTTTTTAACATTCATAAAATGAGTACGATTTAAAACGTATAACCCGATATAGTACAGTTTGATTTCTTTACTTCAAAACTTAAACCGAAATCGCACCGTAGTTTTACAAATGAAAATAATAATAATAATAATATTAACTAAAAACTAATAAATAAATATATATTCACATTTGTTGTAGTGAATGAGTAAAAATTTAATGCTATAGTATTTTTAATCTTACATTTTATATCCCAGTATGGAGAAAACCTTCAAAATGTTTTGAAAAAGTATCAGGAAATGTGAAATAGATTTTTTAGCTAAAATATAGAGTAATGTAATACTGATAGATCGCTTCAAAAGCAGAATATTATCTTCAATGGAAATTTTGATAGTTCATGTAGATTTGGAAACATTTCATGTCGGGTTTCCATAGGTAGAAAGCAGCATTACTTTAACTCGACAAAGGACGGGTTCATTGTTAACGTGTTATTGCATTCGGCTATTGTTGTGCAACTCGATTTCAATTATTGATAAAGGGCCCGCGTTATTATGAATGCTATTTTTACTATCGTTGACTTATAAAGAAAATTTATTTCTAACCGTTACTTCTTGTTATTTCTTTCTAATAAATTTTGAAGGGTTTACTTTTTAAAGATAATTTCAGAATATTAGTTTTAACAAAATACGTTATTCATACAAGAACGTGTATTAAAGATGGATTAATTTTAGAGCTGTAGTTTGTAGTTTTAACAATTGTAAAGGTTCAGTAGAAATTTTCAGTTTTTTTTTTTTTTTTTTTTTTTTTTTTTTTTATGAAGAACCCATAAAATATTAGAAGCAGCCATCGAGTAATCATGTATGCAACTAGTGAAATTTCCCCTGGCAACAACGCATGCTTACATATTTTTAAGTAATTATTGCCTCTAATTCATATTTTTTTTTTTAAATTTAAGAAAGTTTTAAAATGGTGATCTTCAGAAGGATGTTATTCTAATGCAATATGATGGAGATTTCTGTGTTTGTCGCTTTTAAATATGCAATTGGAATTTAACCTCCGTTCTCCATTTCAACTTACATTTTCTTTCATCTTTTGTAAAGAAGTACATATTTATTTGGTAATCGAACTTTTAGTTAAATTAGCTCCCCGATGTATCTGGCAGTATACAAATGTCGTGCTACGCACGCACTGATCTCCATCTTTCCAGTCGAAATTCGAATCAAACTACTGACCTCTTTCTTAAGGAACCTCTGAATTAAGTCCCCTATGCATTCGACATCGGCCGCACAGCATGTACGTGCCACGCACGTCTGTGTTTTGAAACCAACCTGAAAGTTCTACGATTTCAAAATTTTAAATGATAATCGATCCAAATGAACAAATTTTGGTAGCAACAATGCCTTCTGCATTTTATATTAAAGTGTGCTATGCAGGAAAATCTTCTTTCTTTCGAGCTTATGATTTTTTTTCTTCACTGAATTTTAAAATTCTATTTTAGCTGGTTTAACTTTAGGCAATCATTTTTCTTGAATTTTTAAGTCTTCATGAAATAATATGTATGCAAATTAATGGTACGTAAATTTTGGTAGCAACAATGCCTTCTGCATTTTATATTAAGGTGTGCTATGCAAGGAAATCTTCTTTCTTTAGAGCTTATGATTTTTTTTTCTTCACTGAATTTTAAAATTCTATTTTAGCTGGTTTAACTTTAGGCAATCATTTTTCTTGAATTTTTAAGTCTTCATGAAATAATATGTATGCAAATTAATGGTACGTAAATTTTGGTAGCAACAATGCCTTCTGCATTTTATATTAAGGTGTGCTATGCAGGAAAATCTTCTTTCTTTAGAGCTTATGATTTTTTTTCTTCACTGAATTTTAAAATTCTATTTTAGCTGTTTTAACTTTAGGCAATCATTTTTCTTAAATTTTTAAGTCTTCATGAAATAATATGTATGCAAATTAATGGTACGTAAATTGGTAATTTAATAGCTTGCATATTCAAACAACTTATTAAGCGGAAGAGTTTATTAAGTTTTAAAATATATTAATTTCTGTATTGGCTCTCCATTTGAATGTATAATGTTAATCAATAATGTTATTATTGCGTATTCCATGGATTGCTAAAAAATGTACTTTTTGAAAGGTGAAAAATGCACTTTTAAAAAAGTGAAATACATACTTTTTGCATTTATATGTGTGAAATATTCATTTAAATGACTTTGAATTTTAATATGAGTTAAGATTAGTTAATAAATATAGACTTTTTTTTTTAGAAACTGAGTGTTGCAGGGCAAGGTGTGTCAGATTTCATTGAAGAAAACAATGAAAAAATAAACAGGTCCGAGCCGGAAAATTTCGACAAGTACAAACGTACAGTACAGACACTAAACGCTGTCTAGTGCAAACTCTATGTAAGACGATCATCTGTCTAAATGTGTATAACATAAGAAAAGTTATTTCAAAATCTACAATTAAAACATATATTGAAAGAAGAGAAGAAATATCATAATATTGTTTAAATATTGATGAAACTATAAATTATTTTTTAATTCTTCTTACTAATTATATTTTGAAATAACATACTTTTAAAAATGTTTATAAATTCTCTTTCATACGACTTATGATGGAAATGTTTATCTTTTATTCCTTCGGTTTACAACTAATGAATACATGATCAATATATAAGGAATTCTTTGAAGTCTAAAGTATTTATTTACTCAAGCCGTCCGTAAATTGCATAACCGATATCTTCGGAAAACGAAGAACTTGATTCAGTTTTGAAATTTTGTTTCTTTAAATTAGATAGAATATTTTATAATTGAAATAAAGTTTAAATAAAGTTACTGTATTTTATCGAGTTTGATAGTTTTATTTTTTTAGATATTGTTTCTTTGTGCAATTGCGTCGACAGATGATATTATCATATAAAATATATGGCTGTATGTTTATTTTTTTAAATAACCAAAGCACGGAATACTTTTCCTTCTGGAATATAACATTTTTTTAATTATTAAAATAAAAAGGCAATATACAATAACATCAATGTCAGTTTGATAATGTGTTATTAGACTTATACATATCTTTATATGTATTTTTATGACATAATAAAAATTATTTGCGACAGTTTCAATACAGAAAAAAGATTTTGGAATGGCGTATGTACTTCAAGTTTACAAATTACTTCGAATTAGAATATCTTGTATAATAAAAGAAGTTCTGAGATATTAATTCAGTAAAAATTAAATTATACACGGTGTTGCCGAATGCGACCAATAAGTTCAGAGGGGTGAAAGTTGGCATCAAGATGGTGAAAATTTTCCAAAGAACAGGCGGTCGCAAACCACGTTTTAATAAAAAATACAAAGTGTTCTACCCTATTTCAATTTGGGTTGCCGATATTAACTTTCATAAAACTGAATTACATTATAAAAAGGCCGCAAATTGGTTTGAATTACCATTACTGAACATGACAGAGAATTCGAACGTTTCTAATATAGTAGCGCTACATTTATGGTAACTTGAGGTGAGATGCCATGTTGTACAAGATGACGTATCACGTAGTTTTCATATGCTCAGGCGCTGTAGGGAAACGCCGCTCAGTTATAAAGAAGAGGGTTCCCTACTGATACCACAGTCGTACTGATTTACGTTGGAGTTCTTTAAAAAAAAAAATAAGTGGTGTTTCTTTATTGCTATTTCGTCTTAACACTTCTGGTAAGGATCCAAAATATTTTACACGACTTCTTTATTTTCCTGTATAAATCCTAGTTTAAACATAAGAGAAATGAATCATATGTATTTAGAGAGTACTGGCACCCTCCAAAACCACAAAGAATAAATGGTGACAGGTTCCCACTTCTTCACGTCAGTGGGGGAACCGGCGTCTTACCCTATACTTTTGAGTGAGTCGACGAAACTTTTTGGATTAAGATGCCTGTTGTTTTCCCTTAGGGTAAGAAGCTGGTTATTTTCCGTTGAGGTCAAATGCCTGGATAATTAATTGTTTAAATTACTGTTGGCTATTAACTAACTTGTCAACTATTTTAATCAGATATTTCAAATCAGTGATTAAATCGTGATTTTAATCAATATTAGAACATAGTTTGAAAGGTGTCTATATGAATTGTGCCTAATAAAAACATATTATTGGCATTAGAAATAATTGTTTAATAATTATTAATTTTAATTATGGTTAAAGATTTTATATTAAATGCATTTATAAATAATTTTAATAAATGTAAATATCGGTAGTATATAATGTAGTCCTAGATAACTATGGTTTTCGGCCCCACTAAGGACTACGCTCGCCAACTTCCACCCAGACACCGCAGACTTTTAAAAACACGCTAATTCGAATTGCTTTGAAAGATTACGGAAGATTAAATTGTAATTAAACGACTAGTGGTGATCTTCTGTAATCTGGTTTCCATTCATTTCCCTTTGTCTGAGGGATTTTAATGCCGAATTAATTGCAGTCGTGACTGTTAATGTCTATTTTAGTGAGTGATTAAATAAAATCAACCCAACAATTTAAAATTAGCTTGTATAAAATGGCTAAGTAAACAATTTTATAAAGACGCTATAATAAATTAGTATTAAATTAGACATTTTAAATGTATTGTTTTAAATATGACGTAATTTTTACCAAAATTTTGTTTCTCAGTTTAACACTAGAACGCCCGATGGAGTCGTTTCGACTCCAAATGCTCCTAAAACACCCATATCTCTGAGAAATTTTGATTTTTTTCCCCCGCTTCCTTGACTTTTATTATTTTTATAATCTCTATTTATTCTGAAATTTATAAATTATTTGCACATTTAATAAATTGATAATGAGGTATTACCCCTAGAACGCCCAAAGGAGTCGAATCGACTCCAAAGTAAGATTTGTAAAATGCTTTCATTATTTTTGCGAAACATGACCTTGGGATTCATAATATTTTTATCTGTTATCAGGAAAGTAAATGTTTTTGCTCTTCTTTTCTCTACACCCCTTTTGTTGAGAAAAATGGTTAGTTCCATGCACCAGCTGAAATGATTGCGTACTGCTTGCGAAATTCTTTGTATCATTCGAATTGAATTTTTGTTTCATTTTTTATCAGTCTTGTGTTTCATCATAGCTAAGCAACTCCGTTTTTCCTTTTTATTAGAAATAAAACATAATGTCACGGAAAACATTTCTAACACCGTACGAAATAACTGCTCTATTACGAGAGCTTTCAGATAATGAATCTGAAGGTAGTGAGTTATCAGAAAATGAAAACGAAATTCAAGAAATTAGTATTGGAAATAATTCTTCATTAGATTCCGATACAAATGAAGATGCGCTAATTATTGCATCTGAAAGAGATGGAATTCATGTCGCTCCAGATGGCACACAATGGAAAATTTGTTCAAATAAGAAAATTTCTGGAAGATATCCGAAGCAAAATATCATGTTTCAGACTACTGGACCAACTATTTATGCTAAGAAATTCGTGAAATCTGAAAGCGTTTTGACTGCATGGCTGTTATTTGTAGATAAAAAAATGCTGGAACAAATACAAAGATGCACAGAAACAGAGGCAAGACGTGTTCTTGAAACAGATAACTGGACAGTTACGTTAGACGAGCTGTATGCCTTTATTGGAATTTTGTATGCCCGAGGTGCATGTGGTGCAAATGGAATTGATATTCATTCTTTGTGGTCAAACTCATGGGGTTTGAATTTTTGCACTGAAACTATGGGAAGAAATAGGTTTTGTGAAATTTTACGCTTTTTGAGATTCGGTTTGAAATCTACTAGATCTATACGCTTAAAAACAGATAAATTTGGAATGATACCTGATATATGGAATAGATTCACTGAAAACTGTATTGCCTATTTCAAGCCTGGTGAAAATATAACAATAGATGAACAGTTATTTCCAAGCAAAACGCGTTGTCCTTTCACGCAATTCATACCTTCAAAACCGGATAAATACGGACAAAAGTTTTGGCTTGCAGTAGACCTTCGAACAAAGTACTTACTGAATGCGTTCCCTTATTTAGGCAAATGTGAAGAACGGCCTTCAGATCAAACTTTATCAGAATATGTAGTTATGCGATTGATGCAGCCATTTCTAAACAAAGGCATTAACGTCACGGTTGATAATTATTTCACGTCACTGCGTTTGGCTGAACAACTGAAAAAGAAAGGTACTAGTTTAGTAGGCACTATGAGAAAAACTAGGAGAGAAATTCCAAAAACTTTGAAAGATTCGAAAGATAAATTATACGAAACAAAATTTCTAAAACACGAAGAAACCGGTACTACTCTAACCGTGTATCAAGGAAAGAGAAAGAAAAAATGTTATTATTCTTAGCACTCTCCACCCATTCATTGATATTGAAAACAACGAAAAGAAAACCCCAGAAACTGTTAGATTTTATAATGAAACTAAGTGTGGTGTTGACGTTATTGATCAAATGGCTAGGAAATATTCAGTGAAGGCGCCCTCCAGAAGATGGCCTGTGCATACTTTTTACAATCTCTTAGATTTAGCAGCAATAAATGCCTGGATCATTTATAAAGAAGTTACCGGAGAAACAAAAATAAGCAGACAAGCATTTATTCAGTTATTAGCAGATGAATTGCGTCAAAATTATACATCTGCTAAAAATAAACCAACAAGAAAAAGACTCGCTGATACATCATCTGAAACAAAATCCCTAAAGAGAAGAAAATGCGATGTAAAGGCAACACGACTTTCAATGATTGCATAACATGCAAGAAAATGGTTTGTGGAAAATGCTTGGCCAAAACTGACTACACTTGCAAAAAGTCCTTCCGGCCAGTGCCGGGAGGAAGAGGTAGCTTTCATAATCCTTATTTTAAAAAAGCCAACTCATATCATTCAAACACACGAAGCTCAATTTAGTGGAAACCGAATATAGGAGATTCAATACTAATTTTTATCAATATAATGAATGAGAATTTCGCGAAATTAGTCAGCTTTATCCAAGCTGCTTTTCTTTAAAGTAACTTATATTTGACTGCCAAATTCGGCGATTTCTTAAAGTGCCTGTCATTTTAAGACAACATGGTGGATGAGGCTAACCAGTGAACTTGGTCGAGACCTTAGTAATTGCTGTGCACATGCTCACTCACATCGGAATCGGTTAATATATAGGAGTGCTGTCGCATGCAAAAAATCAGATTTTTCAAAAATGTTACCCACAATAGAAATTGAAACTGCTATATCTGAGCCATTTTTTAAGGTAAAGACAAACAAAAAATGCTCCTGAATCCTTATATGAAGGTCAAATACTTAAGAAAGAAACCTTTTTCAATTTCTAATTTTTTTGCACCTCACTTTAAATATATATATATTTCTTAATTTAATGGCCGCCATTTTGAAACAAGATGGCTGATGAATCTGGCCAGCGAACTTGGTCGAGGTGTTGATGTATACTATCCACTTGCCTTCTTACATCGAAATAGGCGAATACGTGTGTTATCGCGTGACAAATACAAGATCGTTTCAAAATGTTAGCCATGCTAGAAATTCAAAGTGCTATAAATCATCCATTTTTTAAGATATAAACAAAAGAACAAATTTTCAGAAACAAAAACTGCTCCGGAATCTTTGTATCAAGGCCAAACACATAAAAAAATCTTTTTCATTTTTAATTTTTTAATACCTCATTTTGAATTTTAAATTGAATTTTTTTTAAATGGCAACCCTTTTGAAACAAGATGGCGAATGAAGCTGGCCAACGAACTCGGTCGAGACATTGGTATGTACTATGTACCGACCAAGTTACATCCAAATAGGTTCATAAATACGCCTGTTATCGCGTGACAAAAATCAGGTCGTTTTAAAATGTCAGCCACAAGAGAAATTCAAAATGCTATTACTCAGCCATTTTTTTTAGATATAGACGAAAGAAAAACTGTTCCGGAATCTTTGTATTAAGGTCAAACAGATACAAAAAAAAATCTTTTTCATTTTCCAATTTTTTGGTATCTCATTTAATTTTTTTTTATTTTTTAATTTTTTTAAATGGCCACCATTTTGAAACAAGATGGTGGATGAAGCTGGCCAACGAACTCGGTCGAGATATTTGTATGTACTATGTACACACCAAGGTACATCTAAGTCGGTTCATAAATACGCCTGTTATTACGTGAGAAAAATCAGGACGTTTCAAAATGTCAGCCACGCTAGAAATTCAAAATGCTATAACTCAGCCATTTCTTAAGATATAGACGAAACAAAAACTGCTCCCGAATCCTTTTATCAAGGTCAAACACATAAGAAGAAAATATTTTTTCAATTTTCAATTTTTTGGTACCACATTTCAAATTTAAATTTTTCTTAAAAATTTAAATGGCCGCCATTTTTAAACAAGATGGCGGATGAAGCTGGGCAACGAACCCGGTCGAGACATTGGTATGTACTATGTATAAACGAAGTTACATCCAAATCGGTTCATAAATACGCCTTTTATCGCGTGACAAAGTTCAGGACGTTTCAAAATGTCAACCACGCTAGAAATTCAAAATGCTATAACTCAGCCATTTTTTAAGATATAGACGAAACAAAAACTGCTCCGAAATCTTTGTATAAAGGTCAAATACATAAGAAAAAAATATTTTTCCATTTTCAAATTTTTGGTACCACATTTGAAATTTTAAATTTTTAAAAATTTTTAAATGGCCGCCATTTTGAAACAAAATGGCGGATGAAGCTGGCCAACGAACTCGGTCGAGAGATTGGTATGTACTATGTACACACCGAATTACATCCAAATCGGTTCATAAATACGCCTTTTATCGCGTGACAAAATTCAGGACGTTTCAAAATGTCAGCCACGCTAGAAATTCAAAATGCTATAACTCAGCCATTTTTTAAGATATAGACGAAACAAAAACTGCTCCGAAATCTTTGTATAAAGGTCAAATACATAAGAAAAAAGTATTTTTCCATTTTCAATTTTTTGGTACCACATTTCAAATTTTAAATTTTTAAAAAAATTTTAAATGGCCGCCATTTTGAAACAAAATGGCGGATGAAGCTGGCCAACGAACTCGGTCGAGACATTGGTATGTACTATGTACACACCGAATTACATCGAAATCGGTTCATAATTACGGGAGTTACAGTGTGACATAGGTCAGATATATATATATATATATATATATATCAATTTTGAACGGAGGGTAGTTTCGGGGTCTGGGGGTCATGATCGATGAAAATATACCAAAATTTTTTGAAATCGCTTTCCTCCGAACGGCTGCAATAGGTAGCTTTTTTGTAAAGAAAGCTACCTAAAACTGTATTTCAGATTGAAAATTCGAAACGATTCTGTGAGTATTTCCTTTGAAAATATTTTTCCAATTTCTTAAAAATGCGTATATAAATATTGTTCTTTCAATTGTAAAAAATATATATGAATCTTAAATTCAAATATAAATATTATATTCACAGTCTTCTGTTCATTTCTATGCGCTTCGTTTATTTTTTCTCTTTTGAAACAGACAGGAGTCGAAGCGACTCCCGCGGGCGTTCTAGGGGGAAAATGGTAGCGGGCGTTCTAGTGTTAATACTCACATAAAAATAATTTTAAAGGCCTATAAAAGCCAAACAAAATCAACAACGGATAATTTTACATGTTTAACAAGAAAATACAGAAAAAACTAAGAAAAACAGGCTGCGACCTGTCTCGGTTATTTCTGTATTTTCTTGTTGAAATTTTAACTTTTTAAAAACAGTTATATTCTTTTTTCTTGTTCTACGATGGAGTGCGCTGGTTCAGGCTAGATAAATCGTTTTGCTAGTTTGTATATATATATACACTGGTTTCCAAAAATTAAGGAAAACAACAAAAGTAGTGATTACTCAAAATATTACAAGTAGATTTTAATAAAACTGGGACACAATATACAACACATAGTAAGGTATAAATTGACATTAAAAGAAATTTCCAGCCGATTGTGGTGTTTCAGAAATTAATACAATTATAAAATAAACAAAATAACTGTGCGAGTTTGGTATAGGAGAAGTACGTTTAATATGGAGTATGATCATCCCTAGAAACAACACAGCACATACAGTGATGTGTGATACTGTCAATTATGCGATCGATAAGTTCGCTGGGAAGTGCGAGCCATTGCTCTTGTAAAGCAGTAGTAACCGTGGCAAGGGTCTGAGGAGGGGGATTGAGAGCAGAGACACATCTTCCGAAAGCATCCCAAAGATGCTCGATGGGATTCAAGTCCAATGATCGAGCTGGCCATTCATGCGCTGAATTGTTTGGTGCTGAAGATAATCTTCTACGATGTGAGCCCTATGCGGTTTATTATCGTCCTGTAAAATTAAATTATTACCTATTGCGCCGGCATAAGGGTGTACATAAGCATCAACAATGTCATCTCTATAGACGTGAGCATTCACAAATCCACGTGAAAAGACATGGAGGTTTTTACGTTCACCCAAAGAGGTACCATCCCAAACACAGACAGCGCCTCCTTCATACGAATCTCTTTTACGAATGTTTGATGGATGATAGCGTGTTCCCTGTTCTCTCCAAATCAAACAATGCGTACTATAGCTGTGGAGGCTTAACTGGAACTCATTTGTGAAGAGAACACGCCTGCATTGATCAGCCGTCCAGTGGACATGTTGACGTGCCCAACTTAAGGGGTCTCAGAACTCTTAAAGCTCTAAAATTTTCGAAATTTTAATTTTTTTAGATGTTAAACTTCTATGTTTTCTGAACATTTTGATATAATTGTTATCTTGAAATTCCTATTAGAACAGAAATTGTGGCATTTAGAATTATACTAGCTCAATAGCTGAAGCGGTGTTTCCAAAACTTTGAAGTTATTTTTCTCCAAATGACACTTTTGGGCATAACGCGCACGATATCTCAAAAACATCTGAATATTTTTTCATGAAATTTTCAAAAAATATGTTTCATGTTAGTCTGTATAAATTGAACCTGGAACTCCCTTTTTATTGTAAAAAGAAAACGTTTTTTTAGGGGTTTATATTGTTAAAATTTTCTAAATTTTGCATTAGCTAAGTACAACTTTGTATTAAAAATATAAACATACTTTAAATACAAATTTATTTAGATTCAGTGTAATTATTATAATCTGAGGTATAAGAAGGCACCAAAATTTTTTTTTCTAGTTGCAAATGTATTTTGTAATCGTGCGCATAAACTGTTATGCCGATTTTCTGCTCGCCAAATGTCTGACAGTTTAGAGCCCCCTGTAAATGCTAATTCTGCATAATGCAATTTTTCAAATATTTGAAATAAAGAACATACTTGTATCTTTCATTCCCATCTAAAATTATTTCTTAACATCAAATACATTTTAAGATATTAAAAGTTGAAAATGGTCCTTTTTTTCATTTTTTCCAAATTTAAGAGTCCTGAGACCCCTTAAACGTTCCCTCCGGTGACATGAGATGAGCGGCACACAAATGTCTAGTCGCATCGCGTAAAGACCACCTTCACGAAGCTTTCTACAAACAGTAGACGTTGATACAAACCTTCCAGTGGCTGCAACAAGGTAGGCCCTGAGATGAGAGGGGGTTGCTATTCTATTCTTTCGTACACATAACCGAAAATATCTGTCACCGGTGCTTGTCGTAGCCCTTGCCTGTTTATGGCTAAACCTTCTGGAGGCCGAAACAGTGGTTTGAAATTGTTTCCAAAGCCTATGAACAACAGAAGATCTCAGATTTAGCCATCTGGCCACCTCTGTTTGACTTTGGCCTACATCCAACCTTCCAATAGCTCTATATCGCAGTTATGCAGACAAATGATACCTCGAGGTCATACTAATGAATTGGCTATCTAAGTTTTCTTATCTCATAATCACAGTGACGCCAGCAATCGTACTCTGTAGCATGCATTTTTATGCTCCGCACAGATGACGCAATCCAATTGCAGCGCCACTAATTTGCATTTTGTAATTTTAATCAGCATCTTTTAGTTAACAACATATCCAAATTGCATACGGATAGGTTAAATTTTGAACGAGTTACCGCTCTTTTTGTGATTTTTCCTTAATTTTTCGAAACCAGTATATATATATATAAGCATTAATTAAACATTACCGACCATCATCAAAAACTGCAATATTGTGAAATGACAATAAATATGGATACCACAAACCTATAATATAGAACTGTATGTATAATGTAAAGTGCCTTATACATAATTACAAATATTAATATAGAAGAAAAAAAGAAGAATATGGATACCGAAAAAATTGAAAAACTTATATATTGATTTACGTTTTCAAGAGTACAGAATTCAATGATATAAGCAAATCGGTTGTTTCCTGTGAGAAAAAATCTAAAAGCTGAATTTTTTTTTCTCCGGTACTCAAACAACCAATATGATCAAAAGAACAGTTTCAAGATGAAACAGAACATTATCAAATAGCATGAAATGGAAAAAACAATACAACCCTTTAAATATCTTATTTATAGCATAAAAAATAGAAATATTATACAACATACTTAAAAGAAACCCAATTGATTTTCAAAATATCCTTCCGCCCATGGTATCCAAGCATGATCAGATTAAGGTGAATAAAACAGTTAAGTTAACACAGAAATTAAAACTATGGATTCAGTTAATTCATTTTGAAATACCGTGATAAAGTCAATTAATATAATATAAATAGAAAATAATTACATAATTTAAAATACCTAAAAAACACATTTTAATTGTTTAATTTCAGTTTTACAATATTGCCAATTAGCAGCGTTTAATACTACCTGGTGTAAAAAATTAAAATTATTACTTTAATTGAAGCACATTAAAAGACAAAAATTTTTAGTGCTGCCATCTATTATATTATTTTAAAAACAATTATTATTATTCAAATGTCACAAGAAGAACATAATAAAAGCTAATGAAATTAAAAAAGCTAAAAAATATAATTGTGAAAATCAAACATATTAAACCGATAATTAATCATGGAATACAAAGTTGAAAATAAAACAATATTAAAAAGTATAGAGGAATAATAATAAAAACCAATTACCCAATTTTAATACATGCAGTATAACATTAGTTATATCAAATTAACTTATATGCATATTAATCACTATAAAGATGGTATACTATTATTAATTAATATGACATTGTCCTGAGTAAACTGAAATTTAAAAACAAGTTAATTTTGAATTTGATTAAATAAGCTAAATTTAATATGAATTGAAATAAAAAAAGAAATGTCACCAATTACATATAAAACATTAAATCAACATCCATATAAAATGCGTAATAGAAATGTAGTTATAATACAAAAGCCCCATCATTTTTTTTTAAATTAACCATTGCGTCCAGACAACTCCACCCTCCTCCGTACTCTAACATCTACGCACCCAACCATCCTATAGTAATTTTTTATTATTATTTTACAATTTTTAATTTTTATATAAATATTTTTTTGTTTATAAATTTTTTTGTAATTTTGTTTACGCATGTATTATTATTATTATTATTATTATTATTTTTTTTTTTTTTTTTTTTTAAAGATCATGTAAATTCTAATTGTATATTAATGGATATATGAATTTTTTTGGAAAACCATGATTTAATGCTTCATAAATTAGTTTTTTAATATTATTGTTAATTAGATTAGAAGAACATAAACATTTTATTCTATATAAATGATTAAGTATTGTATTTCGATATACAGAATGATGAAGACAAGATTTAAAATTTGTAAATGTATTAACTTTGAATTTAAATTCTTTACGTTTATCATATATATATATATATATATATGTCTTTAAATCTTATCAACGTGAATTAAAAAGAATATTTACATTGTTTTATCTGTATTTAGGTGTATATTTCTGATTTAAGTATGTATTTTATTATTTATGAAACTTTAAATAAATAAATTCTATTCAGACTTCGTGATAGAGAATATACATATATTTAATTTTTTTTAAACATTTAAACTGAAAATGGACAATAATCATTTCTCTTGTCTAATTTACTTTGAAGAACTGATTTTGCAATGAATTTGTATCACAAAATTCTTTTTATATTCCACATTTTAGAAAGGTTAAAACTCAACTTAGGCGACTTATTATTGATCGCATTCGAATCGAGTTTCTTCGATTTCGCACATTTGTATAATATCTTCCATTTTAAGTAACTACATTTCTGGTTACATCAAAATCCCACTAAAATAATGCATAATTACTTATCATTTAAATAAGAGCCTGGAAGTGTTTTCCTTTAATAACACTTTTAGAACCCAACGATAAGTTCAGCTCTCATGAGTCGAAGGATAAGCACTCATAAGGGATTGTTGCACTTGCTCAGTCGTGGATTAACAGGAATGTTCTGTACACTGAAAGTTTTATTGTGTAATTTAAAATTGTGAATGGATAAATCCAGGTTATTACGTGATAATGCGTGATAATGAAGGTGTTAAAATGAGTTTGTAAGCTCTTTTTTTTTTACAGTTTTTAAGGAATAATTTATTTTTCATATTTTTTTTTTTGGAAAATAGAAACAATTTCCTGCTTTGAGTAGCGACATTAAGCTAAAATAAAACAATAAAACATAATATGTGGAAATAGTAATAAAACATTGAAATTTTATCTATCCATTTATATATTGTTTACAATTAAAAGTTTTCGTCAAAATCTTGAAACATGTTCTACGCACCACTAAGGTATTTAAGTTGATAATTAAAAAAAGTATAGTTTTCATATTCCGCATTTTAGAACAATTAAAATTTAGCGAAGGTAACTTATGGTTGATTGCATTCGAATCGAGTTTCTTCGATTTTGCCCATTTTTATAATAGCTTACATTTTAAATAACTACATTTCTGATTACATCACAATCCCTTTAAAAAATGCTTAATTACTTTGCATTTAATTCTGGAAATTTCTTCTTTGATTAACACTTTTAAACCCCAACGATAAGTTTAGCTCTCATGAGTCATAGGATAAATACTAATAAGTGATGGTAACACTTGCACAGTCGTGGATTAAAGGAATGAACTATACGCTGAAAGTCTCATTGTGTTATTTAAAATAGCCGTTTTAAATGGAAAAGCCTATGTTATTACATGATAATGAAGGTGTTAGTGCGCTATTTGTGTTTTACAGGCCTCAAGGAATATATATATATATATATTTAAGAACATACAAACAGTTCAATGCTTTGAGTACCGGTATTAATCAAAATAAAACGTATTATGTTTAAATAGTAACATAACATTTAATTGTTATCTATGCATTTAAATATTACTTACAATTAAAAGTTTTCTTCAAAATCTTCACGTATGTTCTGTGCAATACTAAAGTATTTAAGCTGATAATTAAAAAAGTATTGTTTATATGTTTCACATTTTAGACCAATTAAAATTTAATGTAGGCGACTTATTGTTGATCACATTCGAATCGAGTTTCTTCGATTCCGCATGTTTGTATCATAGCTTACGTTTTAAATAACCAAATTTCTGATTACAACACGATCTCTATAAAATAATGCATAGTTACTTTGAATTTAAATAAGATCTTGGAAATTCCTTTCTTGATTAACACTTTTAAAACCCAACGATAAGTTCAGCTCTCATGAATCGTAGGATAAACTCTCATAGGTGATTGTTGCTCTTAGTCAGTCGGGGTTTAACGGAATGAACTAACTCAGAAAGTGTCATTGTGTTATTTAAAATATCCGTCTTAAAAGGAAAAGTCCAAATTATTACATTATAATGAAAGTGTTAAAATACATTCTTCAGCTATTTGTATTTTAACAGGACTCAAGGAATAATTTATTTTACATTTTTTTTTAGGAACATACAAACAGTTTGCTGTTTTGTGTAGCGGTATTAAGCTAAATTAAAACGTATGATTCCGAAATAGTAACACAACATTGAAATGTTTTCTTTACGTTTCAATATTATTTACAATTAAAAGTTTTCGTCAAAATCTTTAAATATTTTTTTTCACCACTAAAATATTTAAGTTGCTAATAAAAAAATAATTTATATAAAGGCTTATAATGCGAGTTTTTGATACTAGAAAATGTATCGAAATTTTCCAGGTGCACGTTACTCGTCGATTACAAAATGAAAGATTCAAAACTAAAAAAACAAGAAAGAAAATGATGCTTCAAGCATAGATTATATAACTCTTTCCAACTCATTAAGTATACTGAAACAAAAATTCACTGTTTAACCCCTTAACAGTGTGTCTTGCACTGGATTCAGGCAAGAACGCTTTGCTTGCTTCGTTATTAAAAGCATTTTGATACCACTAATTTGTAACTGTAAATTTATCTTTATTGATTGTCAGATATTTTTCGTTTAAGTAAGGTATATTTTAGTATGGAAAAAGTGGTGTCTAGCCCCATTTTTAATTTTTTTGTAAGAAAACAAATGTCACTGTTAAGGGGTTAATAAGTAGACTGATATATGATGATAAACAATTTTAAAAACTTATAAAACACATGGAATCTCAATTTCGGAAATTACCATTTATAGTCGGAAAGTAGTTAAATTTATTTTTAATCTCTGCAACTGATCTACCGATTTGAATATGTAGAACATATTCAATTACTTAAAATGTGAAAAAATCCCTTTCATTAACTCCCGTAAGAAAAGAATAAAAAAGAAATTTTCTAAAATCCCCTGTTTTCTTTATAACTCCAACATAATTTAATAGAAGATGCTAAAATGTTTTCAAGTTTTAAAGCATGAAAAGATTTTTTCAGACAGTTTTGTGAAAGATCCAAAAATTAAAAAGTATATTTTTCTTTCACAAAAAAAAGAAAAAAAATGTTCTTTTCCAATATAGGGACCTTTCAGTATTTTTTTATATAGCTTGGCTCAATATGAGCTCCTAAAAGTGAGACTTTTTACCAAATGATATAAATCTTTTGCTAAATTTTATAAACACTGTTCACAAATGATATAAACAAAAATGAACACAGACTTTTATACTTGCTTATAGAGGATTTTATATGTTTATACACATTTTATTTATATATATAATTATTAGAGTAACTTATTTACGATTCAGTTTTGTTTATACACAAAAATAGATACATGGCTTAAATTTATAAGCTACAGTTATTATACGTTATTTTTTTTACAACGTTCAAACACAAAAATACGTACAACACCATGACATCAAAAACCATATAGGACCGTTTCAAGGATTCCTCGATCCTCTTCCTCAGTGACAGGAAAATAAAAATAAAGTTTAAAAGTGGTTCAAAGAACCCCTGAGTTGTAACCCCGGTTACTGGCTAATGAATTGACAGAAGTGGCGAAAGTAAGAGTTTGTGTATCTGAAAGAAATGACGTAACTGACATGAAAACACTGAAAAGGAGAAGAAACTACGCAGGATCTCTCCACACAAGCGAGAGAAAAGGGGTACTAGCAATGTCATTCACCAAGGAAATAGTATGTTTATGTATGTAATAAGCTTCGTAAAACTCTAGATAAAAAACTGAATTACATTTTTGAAATATTTTAGCTTCAGAAAAATTAAACTGGTGGTTGCTATTCCAATAATGTTCAGCTGCGTCATATTTATTCAGTTCCTGCATTTCTAACTTAATTCTCGTAATCTCTCAGCCTACATTTAAGTTCTTGCTTCGTCTGTCCAATGTAGGAGAGGCCGCATTCACAAAAAAAAAAAAAAAAAAAAAAAAAAAAAAAAATCTGCAAATGCCCCAGGTATTATGGTCGTCAATTGGATCTTTGATGAGGTAGAAAATTTATTGATTGGAGAGAAAATAACTTTGAAACTAAATTTATTGAGTTTACGAGAAATTTGAGTACTGATTTTTGGAAAATAAGGTAAGACAAGAACATTTTTAAATTTTTTATTTGCTGGACCAGAATCGGTGACTTGTCGGGGATTTAGATAAAATACAGTGAATGGTATTCAAGGAAAATCCACGATCGATCCACAGTCGTCGTTGATTAATTCAGTGCTCAAATTTTCCGCATTCTCAATAAGTATAGTTTCAAAGTTGTTTTATTTCCAATCAATATAGTTTCTTTCTCAGATCTCAAAGATGCAGTTGACGACCATAATACCTGGTGTATTTATAGATATTTTTGTGAATGCGGCCTCTCCTACATTTGGTAGACAAAACGTGCACTTAGAATTAGGCTGTCAGATCACAAGAATTATGTTAGAAGGCAGGAATTGGATACATCTACTATAACCAAACATTGTTGAATTCCATCCATCAGTTTAATTTTTTTTAGGCTAAAATCAAAAAAGTAATTCAGTTTTTTATCTATATTTTTACATACATAAACATACTTCTTCCTTGGTGAATGACATAACTAGTACCCTCTTTCTATCGATTCTGTGGAAGGATTTGCGCAATGTCTCGTATTTTCGGGAAATTTGAGTACTGATTTTAAGAAAATAAGGTAAGGCAAGAACATTTTTAAATTCTTTATTTCTTAGAACAGAATCTGTGACTGTCGGGGATTTAGATAAAATATCGTGAATGGTATTCAAGGAAAATCCACGATCGATCCACAGTCGTCGTTGATCAATTCAGTACTCAAATTTTCCGCATTTTCAATAAGTATAGTTTCAAAGTTGTTTCATTTCCAATCAATATAGTTTCTTTCTCAAATCTCAAAGATGCAGTTGACGACCATAATACCTGCAGTATTTATAGATATTTTTGTGAATGCGGCCTCTCCTACATTGGGTAGAGAAAACGTGTTTTAGAATTAGGCTGTCAGATCACAAGAATTATGTTAGAAGGCAGGAATTGAATACATCTACTATAAACAAACATTGTTGAATTTCAACCATCAGTTTCATTTTTTTAGGCTAAAATCAAAAAAAGTAATTCAGTTTTTTATCTAGATTTTTACATACATAAACATACTTCTTCCTTGGTGAATGACATAACTAGTACCATATTTCTCTCGATTCTGTGGAAGGATTTGCGTAGTGTCTCGTATTTTCGGGTAATTTGAGTACTGATTTTTGGAAAATAAGGTAAGACAAGAACATTTTTAAATACTTTATTTCCTGGAACAGAATCTGTGACTGTCGGGGATTTAGATAAAATACGGTGAATGGTATTCAAGGAAAATCCACGATCGATCCACAGTCGTCGTTGATCAATTCAGTACTCAAATTTTCCGTATAGTATAGTAACGATAACTATAGTTTCAAAGTTGTTTTATTTCAAACCAATATAGTTTCTTTATCAAATCTCAAAGATCCAGTTGACGACCATAATACCTGGGGTATTCATAGAATTTTTTTGTGAATGCGGCCTCTCCTATATTGAGTAGACGAAACGTGAACCTAGAATCAGGCTGTGAGATCACAAGAATTATGTTAGAAGGCAGGAATTGGATACATCTACTATAACCAAACATTGTTGAATTTCAACCATCAGTTTAATTTTTTTAGGCTACTAGAGGGATTCCTCCCCCCTGCTCGCTACGCTCGCCAACCCCCCGCGTAATCGCTTAGCGATTCCGTTTGGTATCGTGAAGCAATTCCTATTTTCTAGCCAACACCAGCCGTAACAGTTGCGCGTTTCAATTCTGGATCGCTTCGTGATCCTTATTTTCTATGCATTCAATTTTTAGATTCTACTTCGTAAAAACGGGCTCCTCCTCAACTTCTGACAATTTTACTTCCTTATCTCCAAGCACATCTGTAAGCTGATTAGCTTACAGATTTTCATAATTATAAGAATTATTAAATATGCCGAAAATTATATATATAGTATTACGAATATTGTAAATAGGTAGTGTTTGTGCTTAAAAATAATGTAAATAGTTCAATTAAGCTCTATTCATAAGCTAATACACTGGTGTGCAAATATTAAGGAAAAGTCACAAAATGCTAATTTTCAAATACGCGAACACTAAAAAGGAAATAATATAATTCGAGTAATTACTATCTCTACAACACAGCTAGTCTATATAACATCTAATTCATGTCACACATGGTCACAAGTGTCACAGTCACTACGGCGAAGCAAAAAAATAGGAAATTCCATACATCTCATTATGAGTCTCAAATTATCACTATATGTGACTCCACTGAGACGTCACTGTGACTGCTGTTTTGTGACGAGTCACCATGTGACTTTACAATGTAGTTACATCGTGACTCTCATGTGACTGTCATTTGTAGACTCATTTTCAAAGTCATCGTGGACGCTGCATTGTGATAAGTTATCAAATAATGTCAAATTAAAGTCACATGATGACTTTCAGGTGACAGAGAGACTACTGTGAAGTCGCCATTGTGCTCTTTTGGGAAAAGTCTCCATGTGACTATAATATGATATTATTTGGTGACTTATCATAATGCAACGTTCATGATGACTATGAAATTGAGTCTAAAAATGACAGTCACATGAGAGTCACAATTTAACTACATTGTAAAGTCACATGGTGACTAGTCACAAAGCAACAGTCACATTGACTTCTCAGTGGAGTCACATATAGTGATCATTTGAGACTCATAATGAGATGTATGGAATTTCCTATTTTTTTGCTTCCCCGTAGTGACTGTGACACTTGTGACCATGTGTGACATGAATGAGATGTTATAAGGGCTAGCTGTGTTGTAGAGATAGTAATTACTCGAATTATATTATTTCCTTTTGAGTGTCCGCGTATTTGAAAATTAGCAGTTTGTGACTTTTCCTTAATGCTTGATAACCAGTGTATTAGTTTTTATTGCATTGAAATACCTCAATTTGTTGATTTTCTGAAAGCAAGTAAACCCTATTGGATTTCAATGGGAGTCTATGGAAATTTGGCGAAATACTGGAAATAGCGCCAAGTTGGCGTCACTTTTGGGGACTCATTTTGGCCGCCAAATTTGGCGACATATCGCCAGATTGGCGACAAACTTGGCGACGATTTAAGACAGAGCAGGGTCCTCCCATGGGTAACCCACCATATAGCGTCAGAAAGCTCTGATCAATGAGATGCGTTTCGTAGTATCTACGCAGATTTTCATTGGTCCATTTGCAAAGCATTACTTTTTTTTATATATAGAAGGAAAATCAAAAATGTAATTCAGTTTTTTATCTAGATTTTTACATACATAATGATAAATCTTCCTTGGTGAATGACATAACTAGTACCCTCTTTCTCTAGATTCTGTGGAAGGATCTACGTAGTGTCTCGTATTTCGTAGTGGTTTCCTGTCAGGTACGTCATTTTTTCCGCTTTATAAAAATTCTTACTTTCGCTACTTCAGTCAATACATTAATCAGTACTCGGTATGATAACCAAGGGATTCTTTGGACACATTTTAAATTTTGATTTCCTTCGGAATGAGAAAGGGGATCCAGGAATTCTTGAAATGGCCGTATGTGGTTTTGTATGTTATGGTGTTGTACATATTTGTGTGTTTGAACGTTGTAAGGAAGAAAAAAACGTATTTAATAATTAAAACTTGCACAAACTAATTAATTTATGGAGATAAAAGGTTTGTTTATAATAAAAATATTGCATAATTAAAAAATATATATATATTATTGTGTATATGAAACAGTGAATATGTTGCTAGAAAATATCAATGCAAATCTTTCCTCTCGCCAAGTACATTTTCTTTATCTAGTCAAGGCACATATAATGGAAGAGTAGCAAATTATCTATGAATTTGTGAAACTGATATACATTTTACTAAATCTTAATTATTTATTTAGTTAAATGTTGTAGTCTTTTGAATAAATCCATTTATCTTTTATTTTAACACGGCTTTCAAGTAAAATTTATACAAAAAAGTTGATATTTTTCTCACTGAAAAATGTGTGCAATATACTCTTCTAAATACGGTACAGTTTGTTTTAATTTAATTTTTATTTCAGGAACAAATATTGTAACTTTCCAAAACATATTTCAAATAATTTCTTATTTATTAGAAATACAATATTTCAATAAAGATACAATTCTTTACATTTGTACAGAAAATCAATTTCAGAGAATATTTTGAAGAAGTTTCAATTTCATACAGTCTGCGAAGATCCATATTTACTTTCCATTGCTAAGATTTTAAATGGATAAGTGTAAGTTGTAGTTTAAAGAAATCTGTCAATTTGAGTGTTTATTTCCTTACATGAATGTAACAGAATTAAAACATTTATTGGAAATTAATGTTATTTTATTTCAAAGATAAGAGTAACTTTTGTTAATAAACTGAATGCAGAGAGTTTTAAATACCATATTAGAAAGAAAATATGAAGATAAATATATTTTGTGTATTTTTAATAATAATTTTAAGTATTTAATTTCAAATATAAAGTCATCATCTATTGTAAATATTTTAGTTTACGCTGTTTGTAGAAAATATGAGTTAGAGTAAATAATTAATAAATAATCATAACATAAATGTATCTCTTTTAAAATGAATATCGTAATTCTTAAGAACAATTTTAAAATAAATTTGTAAGTAATTTCATGCTGTTATCATTATGAATGCATTCAAAGCCCATGATAACGTCATATTTAAGAGAATAGTATTAGAATTGTATCAATTGGATTCTAAAGCTTTTCTACTTTATTATATTTTAATTTTTTTTGTTAATGGTATATTTTCCATTCATATTATATGAATTAACATACAGTTCGATTTTTTTTTCTTAAATCAGATTTCAGTTATATTCTGTTTAAATGGACAAAATATTCAAAACGTTATGCGATATATTTCATATTACTTTTATTTTAATATAACCTTTAACAATGTTTAAACATGATATAAATTTATGTATTTTATAAACCAATTTATACACACATACACATATATATATATATATATATACCGGGTGTCCTAAAAAGGACTGACTGATTTTAAAATTCAATAACTTGTAAACGGGGACAGATATTTAAAAAATTCTTGCTGGAGGGTTATGCATAAGGTCAAATTATTTTTACAGTGATTTTCGATTTCAGTTCAAATTACAAAGAATAGATGGCGCTGCGATCAATAAACGCTAAATTCAGGCTCGATTTTTGGTACTTCGTGGCCCGCGTAATACATTTCCATCTCCTTTTTCTGCATGGAACAAAAGAAAGGACCAAAAATCGAGCCTGTATTTAGCGACTATTGCTTACAGCGCCATCTATTGTTGTAATTCGAACTAAAATCGAAAATCACTGTAATAAGACTTTTGACCTTATGCATAACCTTCCTGCAAGAATTTTTTAAATATCTGTCACCGTTTACAAGTTATTGAATTTTAAAACCAGTCAGTCCTTTTTAGGACACCCGGCATATATATATATACTATACTTATGTATATAAGTAAATATATATATATATATATATATATATATATATATATATATATATATGATTTTGTCATGCTATATCACTCGTTTTTATGAAGCCATTTGAATGTTACTGAATATGTGTTCAGACTTATCCAGTTTTCAACCAATTTCTTAATCGGTTGAAAACTTCATTCACCATCTTGTTTCAAAGTGGTGGACACTTAAAGATTTCAGATTCAAAAAAGATATTTCTAATTTTAGAAATACCCAAACTTTTTCCGGTAACAGTTGGGTTTTGATATAAGGATTCCGGTGCATCTTTGCTTTGCCCCTATCTTAAAACAAGAACGAATAGCCATGAATAAAGTATAGATTATGAAACACTTTCCAACACTTTCAGAATTATTTAACTAAACTTCCCTGTTTAGGTAATTAAAAATTAGGAATTTAAAAAAGAAAATTCTAACTAAACATTTCACAAAATGCATAGCACATTTGAAAAGGAGATTTCAGTAATCGCCGTCTATAACCGGAAATGTAGTGTAACTCTTTTTTGGATCCCTGTGTTAAATCAATAGATTCGTATGCATTCTACTTAGTATGCTAAAACTTAGATTAGTAAGAAAATGTGTAACAGATTGAAAGTAATTATATATGTGTAAAATGGATTATTTTAAACCTGTTGAATATTTCAACGTATTATTTTATCTATAAAATTTATGTCTTTTAGGATGTCAGTCAAAATGCATAAGGTTAAAAGAATTAAAAAACTCCCGAGCAGCAAACATTACCAAATCTGATCCTAAACAAGAACTGAAAAAACTAATTAGCTAATTTACTCTAATCAATTCCGGTCGGAAGCGTTTATAAAGTTTTATGCCCAACACAACGCCTGTAGTGTTCTGCATTCTGAATCTTAAAATAATAATAATACATGGCATGGAAATAAGTAAAATTGCTCAAAATAAAATGGAATTCTGGAATTAGTCTTTATACTCTGTTCCAAAATAAAGTATTTAAATAATTCCTATTACATTTTGTGTTTAACATTTATCTCTAATTTAATAGAATATTCGTTTACGTTAAATTACGTCAAAATATTTTAAACGTTATTATTATTTATCTCAACCTTTATATTGTAGACACCTAAAATTAAAAATTTTACAGTTTTCTATTTATTTATTTATTTATTTATTTATTTTTTTTTTGTCAATTGGTAATTTACCAAAAGTCATGTTGTTATATGTAAACTTGGCCTTTACCAAACTAATTTAGAATACAATATTTATCAAATTTTCCAGTGCTAATTTGCTAGGGTATTCATACTCACTTTAAAATATCTTGAAACAAGTATTTCAAACGTTATATCAATTTACACTGCAACATCGATGGTTAAAATCATAATTCATTTAATAGCGATTATAATAGCATGCATATCGCTGACTTTAACTTCTACACTAAAAAACATTTTAATTCATTCTAATTTTCATTACTTCTTGACACAGATCTTTATGGTTACAACATACCAAAGTTTCTAAGTTTGAAATACTAATTCAGTCGTCCGTTATTACATCAAGAATAGCAACATTACATTTATTTTGCTTCTTAGAAAACAATTTAAAATACAGCAAACATCATTTTTCTTTTTCTTCACATTAAACAACAACCTATATATATAAGATAGTCTTTCTTTCAGTAAGTACATCTCTGATTCAACAATCATAATTAATTCATTTTCGATATTAATAACATGAGTAGTCTAAATTTAACTTGTGCATAAAAAAAAAAAAAAAAAAAAAAAAAAAAAAAAAAAAAAACATTTTAAAACCTGCTTATTTTGACACTTCTTGGTATAGATCTTTATGGTTACTATATACCAAAGTTTCCAAGTTTGAAATACTAATTCAGTCGTCCGTTATTTCATCAAGAATCGCAACATTACATTTATTTTGCTTCTTAGAAAACAATTTAAACACAGCAAACATCATTATTCTTTTTCTTCACTTTAAACAACAACCTATATACTTAAGATAGTCTTTCTTTTCAGTAAGTACATCTCTGATTCAACAATCATAATTAATTCATTTGCGATATTAATAACATGAGTAGTACTAAATTTAACTTGTTCATTAAAAAAACCTTTTAAAACCTGCTTGTTTCGACACTTCTTGGTATAGATCATTATGGTTACTATATACCAAAGTTTCCAAGTTTGAAATCGTAATTCAGTCATTTGTAATTACATCAAGAATCGAAACATTACATTTATTTTGCTTCTTAGAAAACAATTTAAAATGCATCAAACATCATTATTCTTTTTCTTCTCTTTAAACAACAACCTATATACTTAAGATAGTCTTTCTTTTCAGTAAGTACATCTCTGATTCAACAATCATAATTAATTCATTTTCGATATTAATAACATGAGTAGTACTAAATTTAACTTGTGCATTAAAAAAAAAAAAAAAACATTTTAAAACCTGCTTATTTCGACACTTCTAGGTATAGATCATTATGGTTACTATATACCAAAGTTTCCAAGTTTGAAATCATAATTCAGTCATTTGTAATTACATCAAGAATCGTAACATTACATTTATTTTGCTTCTTAGAAAACAATTTAAAATGCATCAAACATCATTATTCTTTTTCTTCGCTTTAAACAAACAACCTATATACTTAAGATAGTCTTTCTTTTCAGTAAGTACATCTCTGATTCAACAATAATAATTAATTCATTTGCGATATGAATAACATGAGTAGTACTAGATTTAACTTGTGCATTAAAAAAAAACTTTTAAAACCTGCTTATTTTGACACTTCTTGGTATAGATCTTTATGGTTACTATGTACCAAAGTTTTCATGTTTGAAATAGTAATTCAGTCATTTGTAATTACATCAAGAATCGTAACATTACATTTATTTTGCTTCTTAGAAAACAATTTAAAATGTAGTAAACATCATTATTCATCTTCTTCGCTTTAAACAACTACCTATATATTTAAAGTAGTCTTTCGTTTCATTATGTACATCTCTGATTCAGCCATAATCCCGCTCAAAGAATGCGTAATTACCTTACATTTAAATAAATCAACTTAAAACTTCTTCCTCTAATAACTCGCTTAAAACCGCAAGGATAAGTACTGTTCCCCCAGGTCTTAAGATCAACACTCATTAGAGATTGTTGCAGTTGTTTATCCGTGAATCTAATATTAAGAATGTGAACGAACTTAAATTTTAATTTTGTTCAGTAGAATTGCAATTTAAAAACGGAATAATCCAACCTCATTTATTTCATTATGAAGAACATAAAATTTGTTTGTATTCAGAAATTTCTTGAACATACTATTTTTATTGTTTGTGTTTATTTTAATATTTCTGTCTTCTTAATGAAATTTTATTTATTTATTTATTTATTTATTTATATATTTATTTTGTTTTCTTTTATACTTAAATTGACATTTATAAAATACCCGTTTATTTTAAAGATGTATTACATTTCAAATTAAGTGACATTAAAATTTTTTTTAAATTATATTGCAAAATTAAGGGTCATTATGTATCATTTTTTACAGAAACAAATCAGTATAGTTTTATTCTAATAAAAAGAAAGTAACGTAGCTCAATTAAAAAAGTTTTATAGGACCAAAAAATTTGCATTGAAACCATCTTTGTAACACGCATAAATAACAACAACGCATATGCAGTGTCCAATATATATATATTTTTTTATTTATCATTTTTTTCCAATTTGCAGCTTCCAATCATGTTTTTAATTTGTCCAAATTTTAGTTTCTTTTCCATATTTAATTTGAACCTTCAATATCCCAATAATGATTTATTTCTTATTTTGAAATAATTCACTTTTTCCTTTTTTTTTTTTTTTTTTTTTTTTTGCCAAATTAAAAAAAGAAAAATGCTCAAATAGTAATATTTGCAAATATTTCGCAAATGAAAAATATAATTTCACTCGAATATTAAAAAATAAAGAGCACATTTATATAATTAAATTATTACGTGCAAAGAGCATACAGTATTGAAAATTTCATCATATTAAAAAAGTCGAAATAGTAATATTTCGGTACACATTTCAATTGAAAGTTATTTGCACGTGACTATTAAAAAAAAAAAAAAAAAAAAAAAAAAAAAAAACTTTGAAATAATTTATATATTACGTGCAAAATAACACGAAAATGTGAAAAGTGCGTCAAATTTAAACAACAAACATGTAAAACGTCATATTTAAAGCGGTTTTCTACTAGAGTCTAAGACAAATGTCAGACGGGCGTCTTTTTTGTTTACGTTTAATGTCAGACATGCGTTTTTTTTTGCTACTTTTTTGCTTACGTATTATCCATTCACAATACTACAGCATTGTGAATGGATAATACATAGGCAAAAACGCAGCAAAAAAGACGCCCGTCTGACATTGGTCTAAAGTAAAGCTTTTCATGTACACATTAACTTAAAAGTGTAAGAGGAAGCGAGATATTTTACTTATGCTTGTTTTCAATTTTGTGTAGGGCTTAATTTATGAATCAAGCAGATAGCCATCAGCTGATACGACAGTTCTGGATTCGGATCGAAAAATCCACAGATCAAAATCAAAGGTACGTAAACCAGATTACAGTAGATTGCCAGTGGTCGAGATACTTTTTTTTTTTAAATGAGATAAACGTCTCTAAACTAGAGAGAGCAAAAGCGCCTGCTCTTTGGATCTGAGGCCGAGTAGCTCGTAGGTGGCATGGACCACTTGTTACACATAAAAAAAATAAATATACAGTTATATTTCCGTATGAAACTTATTCCTGAATTATTACATTAATAGTTATGTGACGTTTTTAGTCTAATTGTTTTTTAAGGGATATATTATTAAGGAATTGTGAACAACTAAGTAATACTACTCTGTATATCTAAAAAAAATGCAATAGTAATTTGTTATATAAATATGAATTTGCAATAGTAATTTGTTATATAAATATGACTGTTCAAAGAATAGATTATTAAAATTAGTTAAAAAAAATAGTGCACTTTTAACAGAAAAACGAATGCATATAAAACTAGTCGTTGGGTGCCACCGTAATACTTACCCATCATGGATATAGATAATATAAAACTAGCGGGCATGACCGATCTAAGATCGGTCAAAATTAGCCTTGTGTTCAATTCGATATTTCATTCTCACTGTATAATTCTTGCTGTTTAGATAAAATTGGTATGATCCTAAGCCATAGGGACCCACTAACCGAAATTTTTCGAACACATCACCTAACCTATGTTCTTCAGGAACCCGAAAATGATAGAATACAAAATATAGTCAAAATCGCTAAAGTCATTTTATAGATAAAATTAGCTTGACCCATGGTAACCCCAAAAGGACCTACTAATCTAAATTTATCGAACATCTGACATATCCCAATGGTCTTCTAGTACTAGGAAACGGTGTATTAAGAAATTTTGTCAAAATCCTTTGAGCCATTTTTTTAGATAAAATTAGCTAAACCTTGACCCATATTGACCCAAAATGACTGGTTAATCGATTTATCTTGATTATGCGACCCAGACCAATGGTCTTCTCGAACCCGAAAACGATAGAATACAAAATTTAATCAAAATCATTAAAGCTATTTTCTACATAAAATTAACTTGACCCACAGTGACCCAAAAATGACCCATTCATCGAATTTTTTCGAACATGTGACCTAACCCAATGTTCTTCTCGTGCCCGGAAACAGTATAATACATAATTTTGTCAAAATCGTTTGAGCCATTTTTTAAGATGCAATTAGCTTGACCCACAGTGAATCAAAAATGACCCATTAATCGAATTTTCCAGAACTTCTGACTTAGCTCAATGGTATTCTCATGCTCAGAAACGATATAATACAAAATTTTGCCATAATGTTTTGAGCAATTATTTTAGATACTCTTAGCTTGACCCACAGTGACGCAAAAATGAACCACTAATTGAATTTTCTCGAACGTTTGACTTAGCCCAGTGGTGTTCTCATGCCCAGAAACTGTATAATACAAAATATTGACAAAATCATTTGAGTCGTTTTTTAAGATATAAATAGCTTTTCCCACAGTGACCCCAAAATGACCCACTTATAGATTTTTCTCGAACTTGAGACCCAAAATCCGCCAAAATCATTTGAGTCGTTTTTTTTTATACAAATAGCTTTGCCCACAGTGACCCAAAAATGAACCACTAACTGAATTTTCTCGAACATGTGACTTAGCCCAATGGTCATCTCATGCCCGAAAACGGAATATTACAGAATTTTGTCTAAAGGTATTGGGCCTTTTTTTAGATTCAATTAGCTTGACCCTGACCCATTGTGACCCAAAATTACCCACTAATCAAATTTTCTTGAACATGCGACCAAGCCCACTGGTATGCTCAAGCCCGAAAACGATAAAATACAAAATTTCGTCAAAACCGTTAGAACCGTTTTCGAGATAAAATTTGCTTGACCCGCAGTGATCGAAAAATGACCCACTAATCGAATTTTCTTTAATATGTGACTTAGCCCATTGGTCTTCTCGTAATCCAAAAAGACATAATACAAAATTTAGATAAAATCGTTAGAGTCGTTTTTTACATAAAATTGGCTTGACTCAAAGGGATCCAAAAATGACCTACTAATCGAAATTTCTCGTACATGTGACATAGCCCAATAGTTTTCTCGTGCCGAAAAATGGTTGGATATAAAATTTATTCAAAATCGATTGAGCCATTTTTAGATATAATTAGATAGACCTTGACCCATTTGACTCAAAATGACCCACTAATCGATTTTTCTCGTACATGCGATTTAGTCCAATGGTCATCTCATGCCTGGAAACGGTATATTACAAAATTTTGTCGAAATGTTTTAGGCTTTTTTTTATTCAATTAGCTTGACCCTGGCCCTGACCCATTGTGACCCATAATGACACACTAATCGAATTTTCTTGAACATACGATCAAGCCCAATGGTATTCTCATGCCCGAAAACGATAGAATAGAAAATTTCGTCAAAATTGTGAGAGCCGTTTTCTAGATAAACTTTGCTTGACCCACAGTGACCCAAAAATAACCCACTAATCGAATTTTCTCTAACATGTGACTTATCCCATTAATCTTCTCGTAATCGAAAACGACAAAATACAAAATTTAGTCAAAATCGTTAGATCCGTTTTTTAGATAAAATTGGATTAACCCATAGTGACCCAAAAATGACCCACTAATCGAAATTTCTCGTACATGTGACTTAGTCCAATGGTCACCTCATGCCCGGAAACAGTATATTACAAAATTTTGTCGAAATGTTTTAGGCCTTTTTGGGGATTCATTTAGCTTGACCCTGACCCATTGTGAACAAAAATGACCCAATAATCGAGTTTTTTTTTAACATGTAACCAAGCCCAATGGCATTCTCATGCCCGAAAATGGTAAAAAACACAAAATTTCGTCAAAATCGTTAGAGCCATTTTCTAGATAAACTTTGCTTGACCCACAGTGACACAAAAATGACCCACTAATCAAATTTTCTCTAATATGTGACTTAGCCCACTGGTCTTCTCGTAATCCAAAACGACAGAATACAAAATTTAGTCAAAATCGTTAGAGCCGTTTTTTAGATACAATTGTCTTGACCAAAAATGACCCACTAATGGAAGTTTCTCGAACATGTGACCTAGCCCAATAGTTTTCTTGTGCCGAAAAACTGTTGGATATAGAATTTGGTCAAAATCGATTGAGCCGTTTTTTAGATATAATTAGATTGACCTTGACCAATTATGATCCAAAATGACCCACTGATCGAATTTTCTCGAACACGTGACCTACCCCAACGGTATTCTCGTGCCCGAAAATGGTAAAATACAAAATTTCGTCAAAATCGTTAGAGCCGTTTTTAAGATAAAATTTACATACACACACACACACAATTTTTGCTCGCATTATAGTATACGATATGAAAATAAAACATGTAATATTTACCATGCATTGTACCATATTACTTTTATTCATAATTTAATTTATTTGGACTCCCTTAAATATAATTAAAGCAGAGATGTCATATACGCCCCATATTGGCGCGATTTTTTTATGACGCCAATATCATATACGCAACGGGTACTTAACTGGCGCCAAAGTGTCGTTATTTTGCTTGATATGGTAACCCGTATGATGTTGTTTATGCTTTTGATATATGACATCTGTGCCATAATTAATATATCCCCTTAAGCTAATATTACTTTCTGTTGCATTAAAATAACTCAATTTGTTGATTTTCTGTAAGCAAGTATTGGTTTACAATAGAAGTCTATGTGAATTTGGCGAAATATTTGAGATACCGCCAATTTGGCGTAACTTTTGGCGACTCATTTTGGCCGCCAAATTTGGCGATATACCGCCAAGTTGGCGACAAACTTGGCGGTATTCGGTGACAGAACAGGGTGCCCCTATGGTAAACCCCCTTATAGGTATAGAGAGGCATTAAATGCTTGACATTTACGATAAGCCATTAGTGGCCTTTAATCTTATAGTTTGGCGATAGTTTTTTGGTCGGCGGGATAATCGAGTAGTACCGAATTGCGTAAAAGAAACATCCTTATAATTCAAAAAATTACAATCGTATTAACTAACAGTTTACCGCGTCGGATTAAGGGTACCATTGGGCTAGATCACGTGTTCGAGAAAATTTGATTAGTGGGTAATTTTGGGTCGTAAAGGGTCAAGGTCAAGCTAATTATATCTAAAAAACGGCTCAATCGATTTTGACCAAATTTCACATCCTACCGTTTTTCGACACGAAGAAACTTTTGGGCTAGGTCACATGTTCGAGAAAATTCGATTAGTGGGTCATTTTTGGGTCACTATGGGTCAAGCCAATTTTATCTGAAAAACGGCTATAACGATTTTCACTATACTCTATATTCTACAATTTTGGATTACGAGAAAACTATTGGGCTAAGACACACGTTCGAGAAAATTCGATTAGTGGGTCATTTTTGGGTCATCGTGGGTCAAGCTAAACTTATCTAGATAACTTCTTTAACGATTTTGACGAAATTTTGCACCCTGCTGTTTTCGGGCACGAAATGACCACTGGGATGGGTCTCATGTTCGAGAAAATTCTATTAGTGGGTCATTTTGGGTGATAATGGGTCAGGGTCAAGTTAATTATATCTAGAGAACGGCTCAATCGATTTTCACTAAATTTTGTATCTAACCATTTTCGGGCACGAAAAGATCATTGGGATGGGTCTCGTGTTCGAGAAAATTTGATTAGTGGGTCATTTTGGGTCATAATGGGTCACGGTCAAACTAATTATATCTAGAGAACGGCTCAATCGATTTTGACGAAATTTTGTATTTTACCATTTTCGGGCATGATAAGACCATTGGGCTAGATCACGTGTTCGAGAACATTTGATTAGTGGGTCATTTTGGGTCGTAAAGGGTCAAGGTCAAGCTAATTATATCTAAAAAACGGCTCAATCGATTTTGACCAAATTTCACATCCAACCGTTTTTCGACACGAAGAAACTATTGGGCTAGGTCACACGTTCGAGAAACGTCCATTAGTGGGTCATTTTTGGGTCACTATGGGTCAAGCCAATTTTATCTAAAAAACGGCTCTAACGATTTTCACTAAACTCTAGATTCTACTGTTTTGGATTACAAGAAAACTATTGGGCTAAGTCACATGTTCGAGAAAATTCGATTAGTGGGTCATTTTTGGCTCACCGTGGGTCAAGCTAAGCTTATCTAGATAACTTCTTTAACAATTTTGACGAAATTTTGCACCCTACTGTTTTCGGGCACGAAAAGACCATTGGGATGGGTCTCGTCTTCGAGAAAATTCTATTAGTGGGTCAGTTTAGGTCATAATGGGTCAGGGTCCAGTTAATTATATCTAGAGAATGGCTCAATCGATTTTGAGTAAATTTTGTATCTAACCACTTTCGGGCACGAAAAGATCGTTGGGATGTGTCTCGTGTTCGAGAAAATTCGATTAGTGAGTCATTTTGGGTCATAATGGGTCAGGGTCATACTAATTATATCTAAAGAACGGCTCAATCGATTTTGATTAAATTTTGTATCTAACCATTTTCGGGCACTAACAAACCATTGAAATGGGTCTCATGTTCGAGTAAATTCGATTAGTGGATAATTTTGGGTCATAATGGGTCAGGGTCAAGCTAATTATATCTAAAGAACGGCTCAATCAATTTTAACTAAATTTTGTATCTAACCATTTTCGAGCGCAAAAAGACCGTTGGGATGGGTCACGTGTTCTAGAAAATTCGATTAATGGGCCATTATGAGTCAGGGTAAAGCTAATTGTATCTAAAAAACGGCTCAAGACATTTTCACAATCTTTTTTTTTTTTATTGGGCTAAGTCGCATGTTCGAGGAAATTCAATTAGTGGGTCATTTTGTGTCACAATGGGCCATCGTCAAGCTAATTGAATCTAAAAACATGCTCAAGACATTTTGACAAAATTTTATATTATGTATACCGTTTCTGGGCATGAGAAGAGAATTGGGCTAAGTCACATGTTCGAGAAAATTCGATTAGTGTGTCATTTTGGGTCGCAATGGGTCAGGGTCCAGCTAACTGTATCTAAAAATCGGCTTAAACGATTTCGACTAAATTTTGTTTTCGGGCTCGACAAGATTATTGGGCAAGGTCGCATGTTCTAGAAAATTCGATTAGTGGGTCATTTTGGATCACAATGGATCAGGGTCAAGCTAATTGTATGTAAAAAGCGCTTCAAAACAATTTGACATAATTTTGTATAGTACCCTTTCCGGGCATGATAAGAGCATTGTGCAGGGTCGCATGTTCAAGAAAATTCAATCAATGGGTCATTTTGGGTCCTAATGGATCAGGATCACTCTACCTGTATCTAAAAACCGCTCAAAGATTTTGACAGAAACTTTGTACTACACCGTTTCTGGACAAGATACAACCATTGGGCCGTGTCGCATGCTCAAGAAAATTCTATTAGTGGGTCATTTTGGATCACAATGGATCAGGGTCAAGCTAATTGTTAAAAAGCGCTTCAAAACAATTTGACATAATTTTGTATAATACCGTTTCCGTGCACGATAAGAGCATTGTGCAGGGTCGCATGTTCAAAAAAATTCAATCAATGGGTCATTTTGGGTCCTAATGGATCAGGATCAAGCTAACTGTATCTAAAAAACCGCTCAAAAGATTTTGACAAAACTTTGTACTACACAGTTTTTGGACAAGATAAAACCATTGAGCAGGGTCGCATGCTCAAGAAAATTGTATTAGTGGGTCATTTTGGTGATAATGGGTCACGGTCAAGCTAACGACATCTCAAAAAGGTTCAAACAATTTTGGCAATTTTTTTTTGTTTTACCGTTTCACAGTACAAAAGGACCATTGAAATAGCTCACATTTGTCGATGAATTTCGGTTAGTGGTTTTTTGAATCAACGTGGATCAATCTTATTTGACCTAGAAAACGACTAACGATTTTCACTAAAATTTGTATTCTATCGTTTTCAGGCTCGAGAAGAGCATTGTGATAGGTCAGATGTTGGAAAAAAACTCGATTAGTGGGTCATTTTGAGTCACTATGTTTCATGGTCAAGCTAATTGCATCTAAAACAGCAAGAATGATTCAGTGGGGAAAATATATCGAGATAAACGGAAAGCTAATTTTGAATGAGCTTAGCTGGGTCATTCCTACTATTTAATATAAATTGCAAAACATTCAGTAACAAATATTGTAAACATTTTAACCCATAGAGTTGAGTAAAGTTACTTTTCTATGTAATTTGCAGTTTCTTGCTACACAAAGCAAATTTATTACATAAAATTATAACAGTAAAAATAAATTGATTCAAGAAATTGTATTTTTAAATTTTATGCTTTATTTGTTTTGTGATACAAAAAACATCATAATGATATAAAACATTTTTTTAGAATGATTTGTTTTCTAAAAGTATGATGCACATTTAAAACTTGAGTCTTGAACAAAATTTAGCAAAAGTACCTGTACTCAGAATACTCATTTTTTTTTAAAAAAAAGGTAAATATTTCTTTCAGGAAAATTCTCTTTTGTTGAAAGTAAATATTCCGATAATGGCTCTGTCTGGAATAAAAATAAAATAATCAAGGTGAAAACTTTCTGAAATGTTCTTTCTTAGAAAACGATATGTAGTATTATTTCAACAGTAGTGCATAGTTACTGGGAAGTTATATCACCAACATACAGTTTTATTTCTTATAGATGTCTGCATGCATTTGTAGAACTGCTTTTGAACAGGTCATCGTCTTGTTTTCCTTTTTAAAGATATTTCTCCTAGTTAGAAACTTATGGTATAAAGACTATATATTTCTTAAATTTGATGTTAAGAAATTTTGATTATTAATTGGTTGTAAGTTACCAATGTATTCATTACAAGGTTAGTATAATGTGTTTTAAAGTATATATTATTCTGTATTATGATATTTTCTTGGTACCTGTACTCAAAATATTTTGAAGAAAAAAAGGGTAAATTATTCTTTCAGAAAAAGTCTCTTTTGTTGAAAATAAATATTCCGATAATAGGTCTGCCTGCAGTATAAGTAAAATAATCAAGCTGATAACTTTCTGAAATGTTTCTTCCTAGAAAAAGAAATGTAATATTATTTCAAGAGTAGTGCATAGTTACTGAGAAGTTATGTCATCAACAGAAAGTTTTATTTGTTATCAATATCGGCATGCATTTTCAGAATTACTTCAGAACGACATTTCATCCTGTTTTCATTACGTTATTTCTCCTAGTTAAAAATTCCTGGTATAAAGATATTAATTAATTTTCTTCTCTTAAATCTGGAGTTAATTTTGTTCAGCTAAATGGTTGAAAGTTATGTTTGTTTGATGCTTATATATTTTCCTTATTAAGATAATTTTCTTTGATAAACTGTAATATTTTAATGATGTGATAGGTGGTATTTTATTTGAATTATTATAAAAATAATCGAAAGACTTCTAAAATTGCCAATGTTTTCTCTTGAAGGACGAAAACAATAAAACCGATATCGAAAATAGAGAATTATGTACATATTTCAGTATATTTCATATTTAAAAAAATCATATTTAAAGCAAAGCATTTTAATTTATTTGGCAATTCAAATTAAAAACATGAAAAAAAATATGTCCTATAAATTTGTAAGTTGCTTGGATTTTTCATTAAAATTCTAAAAATAAACTGAAAATTCAGCATATATTTTGTATTAGCTTGACATTAGTTATTTCAATGAATCCACATGGTCTGTACTTCATACTTGTTATTTTATAAACATAGACCTTGTAGAGAAAATGTTTTGAACGGAACAATTCGGAACTCAATAGCTTATTTGTAAAAGATATAATTATCTTTTAGAAGTATTAACTATTTCATTAAAAAGTAATTATTCTGATAACGGGCTGACTGCAATAAATGTAAATTAATCAAAATGGTAACTTTCTAAAATATAACCTGAAAAAATCCCACAGGAATAACTGTTCATATAAATAAGACTTTAATGTTTTTACTTCATTTTTATTATTTACGAAATATAACAGATTAAAAACAATTTTCAGAACAGAAGAGTCTAGAACTTAATAGATTATTAATATATATATATATATATATACACTTTTCTTTTAGAAGAATGTAACACTTTCGCAAGAAGTATTTGGGTAAAGATTTGACTGAAATAAATGTAAAGTAATCAAATTGTAAAAACTTTCTAAATTGTTCCTTCTATGAAATGGATACATAACATTATTTTGAAAAGAAAAAAAATCTTTAATTATATAAATAATTCAATATAAATAAGTCTGATATAAATAAGTCAATGAGTCTTTCTAAATTGTTTCTGCTTACACAAGGGTTGGGTTGGGTTGATTTTTGACGGCCAATTATCTACACGAGGGATATAGGCCCGGGGGGAGTGCCCTCCGTGGGAGTCTTTCTAAGGGAGCTTACAGAAGGATATGTACTATTATTTTGAAAAAAAAAAGTGTTTAACTATCACGAATCCTAACAATTAATTAAAGTTCTATTTCTTGCATGGTATACAGGATCTGATATAATTAAGTCAAATTCAAAGCAGGCATTTTAATGTGTTTAGCAATTAACAATAAAAAAGAAATTGAATAAATACATGAAGAAAGTTAAATATGAAAATCATTTCAGTAAAAGAAATAAAATTGATAGTTATTTTGAATTTGATTCAAAATACTAACCAAATACTCTGGAACAAACTTTAGAAAATTTCTGTTTGAAAACAGCTCGGTTAAATAAGACCAGTGCTTCCTATTTATTATTTACTAAATAAGGCAGAATAAAAATAATTTTCGGATCTGAAGAGTATGGGACTAAATAACTCATTTGAAAAACATGTTTTCTTTTCTTTTAGAAGTTATAACTCTTTTATAGAAAGTAAGTACTCTGGTAATTGATTGGCTGCAATAAATATAAACTAAGCAAACTTACTAAAATGTTCCTCCTTAGAAGTGGAACTGTATTATTTTTTTGGTAAAAATTCGCAATTGCCGTCTTTCAAAAGATGATTTTCTTATTATTTAATACACATAATCTGATATAAGCAATTTAAATTTAAAGCAGTGATTTTAATTTTTTTGGCAATTCATAATTAAAAAATGGTTTGATTAAATAAATGAACTAGTTGGATATGCCAATCCCAATACTTTCCTCTGTCTCATATATTTTAACATTTCAAAATGTTGTTAAAAATGTCAATATTTCATTTTTATTAGTTCAATACTATATCAACTTTGACTTTAATCCTACATTTCTGCTTTAGTCAACTAATCGGATTAAAAACGAGTTTATTTCGATCATGATATTTATTAATATCGATAGTTTTCCGTTTTCCTGTTGTATATTAGCTGTTTGCGAAAAGTCGGTTTATCAGGAATGGAAGTTCTTGTTGCTTCCCGATCCGCCGGTGTTCAATAGATCTACGAAACTTCAAGAAAATTATACGAAAATCGGTATTATAGTGCCCCCTTTCGGCGGAATATTTCCAAATCAGGGAGGACCTTCTCGCCATGGACCTAAACATACAAAAAAAAAAAAAAAGATTCAATTCTATGCATAACTCTTTTCAATGGTACAATATTCAAAATGGCACAAAAATTCATAAAAATTGCTATTACAGCGCCCCCTTACGGCGGGGGGGGGGGGGGGCATTAACTTAAGGGATGACTTGCTTGCCATAGCTAACAACTCAAAACAAATTTTGATTCAATTATATGAACAACTGATTACACTTTTTGATGGTACAATGGCGATATACGGACACACGTACATACAGACATTGGGACACAAGGATACAGAGACATTTCCTATAAACATGTTTTTTGGGATATCTGACCCCTAAAACGTGTAAATTCGTCGAAAACCGAATGTCGGCAAAACTTTTCGATTGCAATACTTTCTTCTATTGAAGATAGAAGAAATTAAGAAAATGAAATATTGAAAAATAGAGTAAAGGCAATGGAATTGTAAGTAATTTTGTATTTTTATGGAAAAGACTAAAACTATACTCTGTTAAATTCCTCAGAAAATTTCCATTACTTTATAAATAATTCTGCTAAATAAACCTAGATCATATGTGCCTCATATTTATTATTTACGAAATAAGTCTAAATAAAAACAATTTTCTGAACGTAAGAATCTTAAACTCAATAGCTTATTTGAGAAATATACTTTTTTTTTAGAAAGTAATAACTCCTTTGTAAAAAGTAAGTATTCTGTTAATGGGTTAGCTGCATGAAATATAAAGTAGTCAAAAAAGTAACTTTCTAAAATGTTGCTCCTTAGAAGAGGAAATGTATTGTTATTTTACCAGAAATAAGTAGTTACTTTGAATCTTTAACGTCTTTGGAAAAAGTTTTTTTCTTATTTAATATATATAACTTAGTATAAAGAATTCATATTAAAAGCAACTATTTAAATTTTTATTCACAAAATTAAGTGAAAAGGGGGATTGGTTTAATCAGTGAAGAAATTTACGTTTGAAAAAAATGGAACAAAAGAAGTAAACTTGTAAGTAATTTTGAATTTTCATTCAAAAGACTCAAATTATACTCTGAGAAATTCCTCCGAAAATTCCTATTCGTTAGAAAACAGTTCAGTTCAATAAACCTAGATGATCTGTACTTTATATTTGTTATTTACAAAAGATACAAATAAAAAGAATTTTCTGAATGGAAGAATCTGGAACTCAACAGCTTACTTGTAAAAGATATATTTTTCTTTTAAAAGCATAAAACTTTTCGTAAAGAATAAATATTTCAATAATGATTTGAATGCAATAAATGTAAAACAATCTAAATGGAAAATTTCTAAAATGTCCCTTCTTAGAAACTGAAATATACTATTATGTATTTTTTTAAATGCAGTTATTAAGTATCCTTACCATTACCAATATGTTTTATTTCTCGTATAATATACATGATCTAACATAAATAAATTATATTCAAAGCAGATAATTTAACATATTTGACAATTAAAAATAAAGAGGAATTGAAAAAATACATGAAGACAGTTAAATATGAAAAATAATTGCAGTAAAATTAAAAGACAGTTATTTCGAATTTAATTCAAAATACTAGATAGGGGAGACTAGGGAGGGTTGACCATACGGGAGGCTTGACCCACCCATCAGTTTTCATATTTAAAATAATTTCAGAGTTTTACCAATAGGTGTTAACCAAAGCTATTGGAATGCTCAAACAACAGTCTTGGTTTCATACAGCTAATCGAAATAGGTGTGGAAAAATCAAATGGGGAGCGTTTTCAACCTAAAAAGTGCGTTTTTTAGAAATAATTTGTAAGCTTTTTTCAGATAAAATATATCATACAAATTTAAGTAAGTAGGTTTAAAGTAATGCAGAAATAACGAGCTTTCATTCCAGGTATAAAGATTGTACTGTAAGTTAGGCTTAACATAACAATATGCTATTATTTAGAAAAGTGGTATGTGGGGAGGTTTGGCCCAGTCAATGTGAGGGTGGATTGACCAGATGCTCAAGGCTCCCTTAATTAAGTGGTTTTGGCAATCTGTTTATTATACACTGTGCATAATGAAAAGGGTTATATATAAAAAAGAATATATATTTATCCTCTAAAGCTACTGTAAAATGGGGTGATGGAAAAGAAAGTGTTTGAAACTGCTTAAAGAAAGATGTAAAAAATTGCTGTATTATCACTGCAAGAAAATACTCAATGAAATATAAATGGGAAAGTTGATAGGAACTTTTCTACATCTAAATATTACTTAAAATAGGTAAACAGAAACAATGGAAAAGAATAAAAAGTATGAAAACAGCAGTCTTAACCATTTCAGGGACAGTGACATGCTTATGAAACCACTTAATTTTAATTCCCAAACGCCAGAATGACACCAGAATTTTACTAAAATGTTTTCCATTTAATATGTATGTGAAATATAGCCTTTTTTATTTCCAAATAAATTTGTTCGTAAATTCCGGTGCCAGTCATTTATTCCAAAATTTTAGTACTGAAAGTACTTTGCTCCCGAAAGGCCTAAACGATGTTAATAATAAGTTGTGTGCCCAATGCGGCTGCAAAAGAAAATATCATTGATCGAAAAACTTCAGGAAGGCATGTAGACAAATTTCACCAGGATGAATAAAGTTAGATGAAGCCAAACTATGTGACAACTATGTTGTTAGGTCGAGTGTCACAAAAAGTAGGACAAGGAGACAAAAAAAAATAAAGGCGGGTCAGTGTTTCCTAAATCCAGACATATTCATACATGAAACCCTATGAAAACGGAACTTGTCTGTACCGGAATATTGTCTTAAATGTTAAAATTTCATTTTCCCTACTGTACAATTATATATGATCAGACAAAATCATGTTTAAAACAAATGTTTTCTCCTATGACTTGCGATTGCGTCAAAACAGATTTTCTTAAGCGTCATGTTTTCAAAAATATTTTTTTAATAATTAAAGCATGTAGCATAAAGTTATTCTGTTTTTTTTTTTTTTTTTTTTTTTTTTTTTTACTGATTTTATTCTCGTCTCAAATATTTCAATATAATACAAAGTGGGTCAAGCCTCCCATATAGTGGGTCAACCCTCCCGTATGTGGGGAGACTTGACCAATTATTTTGTCATGAATAAAATCATTCATTTTTCAAATTTCTTATATATTACACTTATGTAGTAATTTTATTTTGATAACTGATTGTATAACGTATAAAATGATATATAAAACTTTATTCTACGTTCAATATTTAAAAAATAAAAAATCATTTTGTAAAAAGTGGGTCAACCCTCCCTAGTCTCCCCTATATACTCTGGATAAAACTTGTAAAATTTATATTTGTTTGAAAATAGATCTGTTTAAATAAAACCAGATTAGATGTGCTTTATATTTATTATTCACTAAATAAGGCAGAATACATTTTCTGATCGGTAGACTGTGGAACTAAATAATTTATTTGGAAAAAGTATGTTTTTTTTTTTTGTTTTGTTTTTTTGTTTTGTTTTATTTTAGAAGTAATAACTCTTTTATAAAAAGTAGGTTTTCAGGTAATGGGTTGACTGCAAAAAATATAACATAATCAAACTGACGACTTTCTAAAATGTTCCTTTTAAGAAGTGAAAATGTGTTATTATTTTTGCAAAAATGCCTAGTTACATTCTTTTCAAAAAGGTTTTTTGTTATTTAATAGATATAAAATGATATAAACAATTCATATCTAAAGCAGCGATAAAATATTTTGGTAAATTCATATTAAAAAGCTATGAGATTAAATAAACGAAGAACGTTCAATGTTGAAAAATGAAGTAAAGGAAATGGAATTATAAGTAATTTTGAATTTTTATTCGAAAGACTGAAATGATTCTCTGGGAAATTTCTCAGAAAATTTCTAGTAGTTTGTAAATAGTTCATTCCATAAACATAGATCATGTGTACTTCATATTTATTATTTTCCAAATAAGACAAAAACAATTATCAGAACAGAAAAGTTTCGAATTCAATAGCTTATTTGTAAAAGATATGTTTTGCTTTTAGAACAAATAATTTCTTTCTAATAAAAAAAAAAAAAAAAATCCCGACTGCGTAAAAAATGAAATAATTAATTATTTCTCATCAATGCGAAACTATTTTTTTATATTTACTTGCATTGATGACTTTTTCAAGTTGTGTTTAATTGTTAGTTCCTATCTATAAACACAGTTTTGATGAGTCATATAGATGTCTATGAAGGTTAGAGTTGCAGCAAAGCTAGATATCTTACCTACATAACTTCCAGGTTGTGTAATATTTAAACGGAGCTTCTGACTGTAAAATAGTCAATGAAACATCGTCTTCATTTTGAAAGAACTATCCAATGATATGCCACTCAATAGGGTACGTAAAAAAAATTTCGTCTCTACCGCCATTTTGTTAGTTTACGGCCGCCATTTTGAATTTATAAAAACAAATCCTAGCCTATAACCATCGGACAGATAAGACGAATCGATAAGACATCCTTCATTAAAATCCATTCAGCCGTTGGGATGTTTCGAGGGTATAATGAAATCAGTTATTTTAAATCTTTATTTATTTTTTTTAATATATGTAATCTAATATAAAGAATTCGTCTTAAAAACAGCTATTTCATTTTTTTTCTACGATTTCTATTTAAAAGGGGATTGATTAAATAAGCCAAGAAAGTTAAATAAGAACAAAAATGGAGTAAATGAAGTAAATGAAGTAAAAATTTAAGTAATTTTGAAATTTTATTCAAAAGACTAAAACTACTCCCTGGGAAATTCCTCAGAAAATTTCTTTAATGTTTTGACTGTAACAAATATAAAGTATTCAAACTCGTAACTTTCTAAAATGTTCCTCCTATGAAGTAAAAATGTATTAGTATTTTTCCAAAAATGCATAATTACCGTCTTTACATTTTTTAACCATTTGGAAAAATGGTTATTGTTCTCGTCAGGATGGGAAATCAAAAGCATATCTGAAGGTTTTTATTGGTTTCATCCGCATTTTATTCGTTTTATGATTGGTCTATACAGTAATATGTATTTCCCTTTACTTTCAACAGAGATCTGTTGCCACTATGACAAAAAAGTAATAAAAACTAAAAAAAAAATATTAATAACTCAGAAACAAATTGAGATACAGCTTTCAAATAAATTGCATTTAAAAGTACATTTTTTTTCTCTATACGACGGTAAAAAAAGTAATATTGTGGAATGCTTAGAAGTTTAAGAATGAAATTTCTTTAAAAATGGGACGTCAGATTTCTTGGGAATCTGGCGATGGATAAGCCTTTTCCCGAACAGCCAATGAAATGCTTGGATAACACATAAGTTTCAGGTGGATAATACAAACGAGTAGCAGGCGATTTTTGTCGCTTGGAATTTTTACGTGTCATAACACTATTAATGTTTAATTCATGGCGCACGTAATGTATGATCAACTTCGTGCGATTTTTTATGTCTTAAATTATAGTCTTCGATAAAATCATTTTCCAAATGGTCGTTGTAATTTGATAAATTGCTTTATTTATTTATTTATTTTTTTTTTTTTTGGATTTATTACATATAATATGATATAAACAACTCTCATATTTAATGCCCCCATTTTTTTTCAATTCATATTAAAAAGTTGTTTAATTAAATAAACGAAAAAAGTTAAATATTGAAAAGTAGAGTAATGCACTTAAATATTCCTCCTTAGAAGTGGAACTGTATTATTATTTTGCCAAAAATGCGTAATTACTGTCTTTCCAAAATGTTGTTCTTATTATTTAATACACATATGATATAAACAATTCATATTTAAAGCAGCCATTGTAATTTTTGAGGCAATTCATATTAAAAATGTGTTTGATGAAATAAGCAAAGAAAGTTAAACACTTAAAAAAAGAGTAATGGAAATGGAATCGTAAGTAATTTTGAATTTTTATCAAAAAGGCTAAAACTATACTCTGAGTAATTCCGCATAAAATTTCTATAAGTATCAAAATAGTTCAATTCATTAAACTTAGATGATCTCTACTTCATATTTATTATTTAGGAAATAAGATCAATAGAAACAATTTTCTGAACAGAATCTGGAACTCAAAAGCTTATTTGTAAAATATAATTTTTTTGTAGAAGGAATAACTCCTTTATAAAAGGTAAGTACTCTGATAATGGGTTAATTGTAAGAAATATAAAGTTATTTAAATAGTAACTATCTAAAATGTAAAAGAACTAAAATTGGCAATGATTTTGAATTTGCTTCAAAATACTAAAAACATATGCTGAGAAATTCTTCAGAAAATTTCTATTTGTTTGAAAAAAATTCAGTTAAATAAGATCAGGCGAGATGTATATCATAATTATTATTTACTAAATGAGAAAGTATTCAGAGTTGAAGAGTATTAAACTTAATAGCTTATTTGAAAACTTTTTTTTCTTTTAGATGCAATAACTCTTCTGTAAAAAAATAAATTTTCTCGTAATGGATTGACTGAAATAAATATAAAGTAATCAAAATAGGAACTTTCTAAAACGTCCCTTCTTTAGAAATGGTAATGCACTATTATTTTGACAAAAATGCATAGTTACATAGAGTCTTTACCGTCAGCTGAAAAGGTTTATTTCTTCCCGCTGTCTCATATTTTTGCAGAATTACTTCTGAACAAAGCTGCACTATATTTCGATTTTGGAATTTCTTTTCCTGGAGAAGTATCTTCAGGTAGGATTTTAATTTTATTTTTCTGAAACTTTGTATGTATACTGAGAAGGTTTCTTCAGGAATCTGATTGTAAATATGCATTATATATATATATATATATATATATATATAACATTTTAAAGGGTAAAGATCCATTAAAGGACAAAACAGTTTATAAGTTATGAAGAAATATTTTATTAAAAGGTAAATTCAAATTGTCAACGAAACTCTAATATTTGCGAAGTTTTCCTTCTGATAGAAAACAAAACAAAATTATAACTCAATATATACACATTAAAGATTCAACACGTTCTGCATAAAGAAATTCATATTCCAATGACTAATAATAGAGAATAAAATTCATTAATACAGGCATTATGAAATGAACAATACAAATATTTTACACGAATACTTGGACTTACACTGTCAAAATTAATTTTAAAAACACACTATATACTAATCACCAATTATATATATAATATCAATTAAATTTTAACGACTTTTTTCATTCATGCAACTTAATTGGTTATACACAGTGGGCTTCAAACGAAGGTCAAACCCCTGAAGATGCCATTAAAGACAAAGTTCGAAACATTGGGTGCATTTTCAAAATGTGTTTTAATTTTAAATGTTGATTCTATATATATATGTGTGTGTGTGTGTGTGTGTGTGTGTGTGCGCTGATTAGTTTTTAGTGTTTTTAATAATTTAAAAAAATGTATGAGGAAATTAAACGGCCAGTGAACTCGATTTAAATTCAGAAACCTAAAAGTTTTTTTAATCCACATGCTGGCAGAATACTCAGGATATTTTACTATTATTACTATTATTATTATTATTATTATTAGATGGGAAATAGTTAAATCCAATAAAGTCACATGTTATGATTTCCATATCTACTTTTTAGTAAACAGAACAGAAAATTAACAATTTTCTAAATCGAGATAAATAGCGTTTCAGAAATACGTAATATTTTTTCTTAAAGAAAAGGTATATCTTTTGTTGAAAGTAAAGTTTCCGATTATGGGTTGAATTAAATAACAAAAAAATAAATGATTGACAATGGAAACTTTAAAATATTATTTTTCTGTGAAATTAAATTGTAGGACTATACGAACACGCACACCGTAAAAAAAAGTCGGATTTTTCTAAATCTAGGAAAATATAAGGTGTCCCACAAGTCACTGACACATTTTAAAATTCAATATAAAATCAAGAAATTATCGATATTTGGACTAAAATGTTTCTCAGGATGAAAAGATTTCTTCAAGCGATTAAAAAAAAATAGTTCCAAACTTCGAGTTAAGATGTCGCCACTTATCCGTATGTTTCGCATCAAACATGCATTTTTTTTAATTTTCAGATTAGTTTCGAATTGTTTAGGAAGTACCAATCTACGCAATTAGCTTTTTCCTCCGTGAGTCGTCATTTCTGTGTTACAGCGTCAAAACTAATCTGAAAGTCAGAAAAAACGCATGTTTGAAGTCAAATATATGGCAAGTGGCGCCATCTATCATCGGAGTTTTGAACAAATTATTTTCATTAGCTTGAAGAGAACTTTTTATAATGAGAAGAATTTTAGTCCAAACAGCACTCCTGTACGACAATTACTTGATTTTATATTGAATATTAAAACGAGTCAGGGTCTTCTGGGACACGCTGCATAATATAACCACAAAAGAAAGCATACCATAATCTTATCCGAGTAATAACTGTTTGGAAACGTTGTTTGTCTTTAGAATTCCCAGAGAGGAATATATTTTCAAGATTTAAAGAAGCATATAGAAAAGTAATGCTTTTTTTGCTCCCACTGATTTTCGGAAAAGTTTCCGAGTAGTTTTTATTGTGCATTTCCTCAAACCTAAATATGAGTATTTCGGATGCTAACAATAATTAAGTAAATATTTTCATTAAAACAATGTTTTACAAGCAAACAGGATGAATTAACCCTCCAATTGACAAAGCCTTTTTAATACGATTACTAAACTCCAGGTTATAAAAAAAAATAACAATGATTTAAATTAATATACTTATTTTGATTTAATGCATTTTCAATACATCGAATAGTGATTAATACTCTCAAGGTTTACGTTCATATTTGTAATTAAGCTTATTTAACATAATGTTAAAAGTGTCGTCTTTCTTCAGCATTTAACACAAAATACTGAGAAAACAATATTTTTGCACTTTGGCAAGACACTTAGAGTTTTTTAATTGCGTAAACATTAGCTTAAAATTAAAATTATTTAGTACTCTTACATGCATGAATTTAATCACGGAGCTGAAAATGTTTGATTGAGAATTACAAGCATCTTCACAACTAATATTGCGGTTTGAGAAAACCGAATAATGTAATATACAAATTACTCGAAAGTTTTTCCGAAAATCAGTGGCAACCAAAGAAACTTGGGTTTTATAAATTCTTCTTTAAATATGAAATCTTGGTTTCTGAGGTTTCTAATGATAAAGAACGTAGCAATAAAGAAATTAACGCATATTTCCTATCGCCGTTATATTATATTAACGTAAATTAAGAAACATTTGTCTTTTTATTTTACAGTGTATGCGTAGTTACAGAGAAGCTATACCATCCAAAGAAGACTTTATTTGTCACAGAAGTCGCACAGTCTATTAATATTCCTTCTCATCTAATCTCATGTTTACACTATTTAGGACTTAACGTTATTATTCTTTTCTGTCAAGTTCAAAAACTAAAACTATTAACACATGCTGGACAACTGCACCAAATAATTTAATAAATATGAAAGTATTCCTTAAAAGCACATAAAGTTTGCTCACTGGTACACATAAAGAAGAACTTCTGTATGAACTTGTACAGTTAAAATTAATGATAAACACAAAAAAACTACGTTTCGAGCTGCTTCTGCAGTCGTCCCGGGGATAAAATATGTCGGTGAAATGACTAAATAACCAGTGATGAAGACTTTCTATGCGAGAGACATTTTGTCGAGTTTTGAACAATGACACAATTGCTCAAAATGCAGTAGCGCCATTAGTGAGTACTTCAGAATTTTTTAATGAAATAAGTTTGAAATGAATCAAAAGTTCGATTGAAGAACAATGAGTGTCGTCATCTATGCACAAATAAACGAACACATTCATACATGTTCCTGGGGGAAAAAGTGGAATGCAGAAATATAGTAAACAGATACAGAATTAAAACTTTATCACATTGTGCCAGATATTTGGTATGTTATAGGATAAATTATCATTGCGTGCATTATGCTCATGAAAAGAGAACCAGTTGGAATCATTGCACGTGAGCATAATGCTTATAATGATAATTTATCCTTATTAAAAATTTTGCATAATATAAAGTCTAATTCTGTCACTGTTTGCAATATTTGAGTTTTGCCTTTTTTTCTCCAGGAACTTGTTTCAATATGGCTCGTTCCCTTGTAATAGATGGCGACACTGGTTGTTCTTCTATCGAACTTTTGATTCCTTTCATATTTATTTCATTAAAAAAAAAAAAAAAAAAAAAAAAAATCTTAGGTACTGGATGGCGCAATTGAATTTTTGCAATCTTCTCTTTTTTCAAAATTTGACAAATTGTCTCCCGCACAGGAAGCCTCCATCTCTGGACTTTTAGTCATTTCACCATCATATTTTATCAAAAGGACGACGACAGAAGCACCCCAAAACATAGATTTTATATTTTTATCCTTAATTTTAATTGTACAAGTTCATATAAAAGTACTGGTCAGATAAAATTGTTTATACAAATGTATTATCACTGAGCAAATTTTATGTGCTTTTTACGAATACATACTTGTTAACTAAAAGTATATTGATAATAAACGTTACTGTTTTTTAAGTATATTATTCTGCAGGAAAATATAATAAAGATTAGAAATCAGGAATTCTTCTTTTTCAGAATTTAGTGTCGCCCCAAATGAAAAAAAAAATGTATATAATTATAAATAATACGAAACATATTTCAGTTTTAAGACTTAAAACACACGTTTTTATTTTAAATAAAATGACTTCATTCACATCCTCTGAAGAATTCCTCATTTACGTTCCAGCCTTACACAACTTCTACAGTAAAGTATTGATATGACGTCACTATCGCTGAATAATACACAAATCGAAAAAAAAAAAAGATGTTGTCATTCAAGAAACTCGACAAAACAAATCGGTTATCTAATGATTCACATGCCTTCATTTGTTTGTAATATAGATAATTAAATTAAGTATAGTTTATAATAGCAAAATGGTTTATCAGAAATCATTGATTTATAATTTATATTTATATAAACAGCACAAACAAATGTGCAAGAATTACTTTCAGGTGCATGCACATAATTTAAAAGTATTTCAAATAAATCAAAATATCTTAAAATGCATTAGAAAAAACCCAGAACGTTTTCAACCATCAAAAGGCCGTCGTCAGTGGGATTTAAATGTGTTATGTTGTTAATTACTTAAGGGGTCACAAGACTCTTAAAGCTTTAAAATTTTTGAAATTTTAATTTTTTTAGATGTTAAACTCCTATGTTTTCTGAATCTTTTGATATAATTGTTTCCTTGAAATTCCTATTTGAACTGAAGTTATGGCTTTTACATTTATACACGTTCAATATCTGAAGTGTCGTTTCGGAAAATTTGAAGCCATTTTTCTCCAAATGACGTTTTTAGGAATTACGCGCACGATATCTCAAAAACTTGAGAATATTTTTTCATGAAATTTTCAAAACATATGTTTCATGTTAGTCTGTATGAACTGAACCTAAAATTTCCTTTTTATTGTTCAAAACAATATTTTTTTAGGTGATTATACCGTTGAAATTTTCTTAATTTTGCATTAGCTAAATACAACTTTTTATTAAAAATATAAAAAAGCTTTAAATACAAATTTATTTAGGTTCAGGGTAATGATTACAATCTGGAGTATAAGCAGGCACCAAAATTTTCATTCTAGTTGCAATACTTATTTTGTAATCGTGCGCTTAAACCGTTATGCAGATTTTTTGCTCGTCAAATGTCTAAAAGTTTGGAGCCCCCTGTAAATGCTAATTCTGCATCTTATAATTTTTCAAATACATGAAATGAAAGAACAAACTTGTATATTTTATTCCACTTAAAATTGTGTCTTAAAATCCAATACATTTTATGACATTAAATGTTGAAAATGGTCCTTTTTTTTCATTTTTTCCAATTTTAAGAGTCCTCAGACCCCTAACAATAAGAAATATGTTAAATGAGTATAAACGTTTAAATGCCACTGACGACTGCCTTGTGATAATTGTAAACGTTCTGGGTTTTTACTTTCTTCTATCTTTACAAGAAGAAAGTATTCGATTCGTGAAAAATTTCAACTTCCGGTTTTCGACGGATTTATGCATTTTAGAATGCCCAGAACACGATTTGATGGTTTTTGAAAATGTCTGTCTGTGAGTCTGTCTGTCACTCCCCGTATGTGACAAAAATTTTGTGAGTCCGTATGTGACAAAAATTTTGTGGCCGCTCTATCTCAAGAACTAATGCACTGAATTCCACAAAACTTCACATTTAGTTAGACCTTGATATAAACTGGACCTGATTAGTTTTTGTTGAAAATCGCCCAACAGGTGGCGCTGCTATGCGGCATTTTTCAGGATTTCTGCAATAGCTATATCTCAAGAACTACTGCACGGATTTTCATAAAACTTCAGGTTCAGTTAGTCCAGGATATAGTTTGGTGCTGATTACTTTTTTGTGAAAATCGCCCAACAGGTGGCGCTGCTATGCTGCATTATTCATGATTATCGCAATATCTCTAACTCAAGCAAAAATGCACGAATTTTCAACAAACTTCAGATTTAGTTAGTCCCTGATATAAATTAGTGCTGTTTATTTTTGTAGTAAATCGCTCAACAGGTGGCGATGCTATGCTACATTTTTCAGAATTTCCGCTATAGCTCTATCTCAAGAACTAATGCACGAATTTTCATCAAATTTTAAATTCAGATATATTTTGATATGAATGGGTGCTAAATGGATGTAATTTCTTGTACTATTTAAATGATTTAATGGACGTGATTTATATAGAAGAAAGTTTTGTGATGGCCACAACATACTAGTTTCTAATGTATTTTAAGATATTTGATTTATCTTAAATACTTTTAAATTATATGCATGCACCTGAAAGTAATTCTTGCACATTTGTTTGTGCTGTTTACTTGAATTTAATTATTTAACTCAAGGTGAATTGAGCACTATAATTGTAACTTCCAGATTTATATTTTTTTCAAAATAGCACGTATTTTAATTAAATTTTCTCAGTAGTTATGGTAAAATGGCAACAAAAAGATATAATTGCAATTTTCCAACTATTGTTTTTTTTTTTTTTTTTTTTTTTTTTTTTTTTTTTACTTTCTACAGAAATGAAGTACTTGAGTTGCTAAAATTAAGCAAATAGCTCTAAAAACTAAAAAAAAAAAATAATAATAATATCTAACGAAAAAAAGAGATGCAGTTTTCAAACAAATTGCATTAAAAAGGACTTTTTTCTCCCAATACGACGGTATAAAAATTGAAAATTTGCGGTGCTTAGAAGTTAAAACAATTGCAGTAGAGTATTTAACAGTACAATGATACACCTGCTTTGTTTTACGGCTGGCTTGTTCAACGGAATATTATTTTATGGAGACGACATTTAAGAGCTGGGAGAAAGAAAAAGCATATCTGGGTCTAATAAATATTAATTTGTAGTTCTAAAATACGAAATTACATAAAAGCTGAACATAAAACGGTTATTATTATTTTTTTATTTGTAAACATTTATTAATATAGTTAGTTTATTTTACTTTTTGAGGTTTTTTATTTTAGTAAAAAAAAAAAAAAATTTAACCATTTTATGAGGTAAATTATTTAAAATGATAAAAAAAAAATGTTCCTTGAAATCTTAAAGAGTTTTTGGAACAACATTGTTAAACTTAAATGAAATTATTAATGAAATTCTTTTTAATGAAAAAAAAGCAATTTTGTTTAAGTTCTGTATGTTACAAATAAAGAATTTGCCACTTAAGCAGCATATTTATTTCATAATTTAAAATTAATCTGCTAAGAAAATGAAAAATAATTTGGAAAAAATAAAAAAAGACAAAGGAATTTGGATTTTAATTGCAATTGAGAAAGAAATTAAAAAAATATATATAATATCTTTATTATTATAAAGATATTCATTTTTAGCTTTAAAATATATTAAATTGACTAATCCGAATGAACTTGATCCATCATTACATTTTTAGTAAATGATAGTGTACAGAAAAAAAATGTATTAAGTAGATCAGACATGATATCAATATCTTTTGTGAACGGAGATTGCTTGAGAAATAACCTTTTGTTGAACATAAAGATTCCGATAAAAGGTCAAATGAAATACAAATAAAATGACTTTGATTGAAACATTCTTTCTAAGAAATGAAAATGTAGTATTAATTTGGCAAAAATTGCAGTAACTGGAAAGTTATACCGACTTTATTGATTACCGATGTCACAGACCTTTTGACCTTTTTTAGAATTTCTACTAAGTAAAGATGCACTCTGTTTTGTTCTGTCTATATAAACAAAAACAAAACTGCTTAGAAAAAAATACCGAAAATATCCCATTGGTAAATTTACACAAGTTTCTTTTTAGAGATTCGGATATCGATCTGCATCAGCTTTGTAACTTGTAAACAAAAAAATTAAAAGACAGTTAGGAGAGGAAATCGACAACAAGTAACAGTTCGCCCGTTCTTGTATTAAATTATTAAAACAATTTAAATGATACAACTCGTTTGAATTTTGAAATCTTTAAACGACTTATATATATACATAAGGAAGAGAAGCCGAGACAGACACACAAAGAGAGACAGAAATAGATAGATAAAATTATTAGTTATTTCTTTTAGTAAATATTTGAGAACTATTCGTCTTTCCTATATTTAATGTGAATTTAATTTGTAAGAAACAATTAAATAATGTACATTTTCAATAAAAAAGAAAATTCTGAAAGCTAAAGATATGGAATTATAAGCAGAAACTAATCACTTTGTGTGAGTTTTAACGTCAAAATGCACAATCTTCACCAACATAGCGTTAAACCACAAGCGGTCGTTTCAAGGACACGCTGATCCCCTTCATCAATGTAAAAATAAACAAAAACAAAAGTTTATAAATTAAAATGAGTTAAAGGAAAACCCTCGGCAATAGGCCCGAGTAATGAATAATCGACTGAAAGCGGCAAAAGCAAGGGTTTAAGGCTGCGTATAAACCCTTGATTTGCCATCTTTCTACAGTTTTCCAGGAAATCTTTTGTTCTGGACCCTACTGCAGTTTATTCACAAAGGATGAGGAGTATCAATGGAACAGGAGATAAGAAGCTCAACTCTACTTGACGGAAAAGGTTTCTCTTTTGCAGGACATTAGTCCCTTTCCTTTTAAAGTCATTAAAGATAAAAAAACACCGCGTGGCAACAAATAAAGACGCCGATACTCATAAGAGTTAGAAGGATGGTCTATTCGCACCTTAAGGATACGTATACACGCTTGTTTTACCATCATTCTACCGTTCTCTAGGAAATATTTTATTCTGGAACCTTCTGCGAATTATTCCCAAAAGGATGAGGGGAATCAACAATGTGTCATGAGACAAGGAGCTCAACTGTTCTTGACGGAAAAGTTCCTCTTTTGTAGGACATCAGTCGCTTTCCTTTTAAAGTCATTAGAGATCAAAAACATCGCGTGGCCACAAGAAATGTCGCCGATACTAATAACAGTTAAAAGGATGGCCTATCCGCACCTTAAGGGAACTTTCTACATTTGGACACAAAAAAAGCATTTTTTATGATTTTTTTTTGTAAGAAAACGCCATGATGGATCTTTTTTGAAATTTTAACAGTTTATTGTACATATCTTACGGTATACACAAGATTTTTTTTATTAGATTTTGTTGCTTCTACTCTAAGTTATAAACAAATATGTGCAACCACATTTTTTTTTTGACAAGGTGGGCAAGATTTAAAAAAAAAAAAAAAAAAAAAAAAAAAAAAAACAACTACTCAGTGGATCATCTTGATTTTTTTAAAATTAAAGCTTATTTAATTGCCTTCGATACGAGGTAAAGCTTTTACTAAAATTATTTAAAATAAGTTATTAACAAATAAGAACGATTTCCTTTTTTTTTAATCAGCCATTATATAACTTTTTTTAAATAAATTTATGGGTTCCTTTAATATAACTAGAAGCTATTCTCAGGAGGTTTAAGAAAAAAAAAATGTGTTTCAGATAATTCTACAAGGCTCTATCATGCCCAGCGTCAAGACGAAATTTTCCAAATCAGTTGGTGCTTTTTTTGGTCTCCTAATGTAGAAGGTCCCCTTAAATATCCAAAAAAAAAAGTAAAGTACCTGACAGACATCACTACGCAGGATCTCTCCACACTGAAGAGAGAAAAGTCGTGCTAGTCATGTCATTGACCAGGAAATTCGTATTTTTTATGTGTACAACAAGACTACATCTTTTAATAATTTTGGATCCAGAAAACTTAAACTGGTGGTTGGCAACCGTGTTCTCTGTCCAATTTCTGATTCATAACATAATAGTGTTCACCCAATCTTAATCAAAGCGAACGTTTTATCCGTCCAGGGTATGAGACTCCACACTGATAAAAAGTTTTATAAATGCCCTAACTATTATGACTTTTAATTGGAACCATGAAATTGGAGAAAGCAACTTTATTGACCTGATTCAAGGTTGTTATATCCAGTCGATAACGTTGCTTTCTTTATGTAAGAGTAAATAAATTACAAAATTATTTTAACAAAATAATTATTAAAAACAGTTTTTAATATATAATTTTAACAATGCATCAAATCCACACTCAAAACGCAAGACACACAGTAAGTTTAAAGCTATTATACCGAAGCAACTCTTTCGTTAAAACTTATATTTTCTTTTATCCTAAATGTAATCAAGTTTCAAATTCAGAAAACATGCAATAAAAATATTGCGTAGACCTATAAATAATATCTCATCATGTTACAGGAATATACCTTATATAATAAAATATTAATTAGCTATGGGTGCATATTTTTGCTATTTTTCTTGATACACTACTTTTGCTATTATATTTTATTTATACCATACGAATCTAAACTGATTTAAACATACCCTCCTAAGAACAACCACATTCAAGCTTGAAGGAAAATGTTATAAACTTTTTGTTTTTAATTAGACAAAAGATATTTGAAATAACGCCAAGTATCAGAAGTTTGTTTAGAGTATTTCTGAAAGTGCATTAAACTTTTGTGAAAAATAAAGCGTCGTCTCTTGTCGATATAAAGTATTCTTAAATGCGCACTTTTTCTTAAAATAGTCACATTTCCAGTCTTTAGAAAGACAATTTTAGATTCTATCTACACACAATATCTTTTTCTTGGCAGTCGGTCCATTCTTATAAGCCTTTCTTTCGACAAAAAGAGTTATTATTTCATGAAAAAAAAATTGACAAAAGATATGGAACTATAGTTTGTTCTTCAAAGGAATATTTTTGTACTGCATAATTTTAATTACATAATAGATATGTAGTATATTTGATGCGATTTATTTGAACACAACTATTGTGAAGGTTAAAAAATATTTGTGAGTCTCTGTGATATTTTTCTTTCTATTCGGAATTAAAATTTATATTACCTTGTGTCTCACGTTCTTTTGCAAGTATGTTGTTTATAAGTTGTTCTTTTGCAACTAAGCAACCTTGAAATTAGTTATAACGACTCATTATCCTGATATGTGGAATTTTACCTACGGGGTTAAAAAAATTAGATATATACTGGATCTAAAAGAAATGGGTCGACTTAATACAGTCGTCTTTTTGAATGCTGCTCACGTGCTTTTGAAAGTATGTAGTTTACAATGTGTCCTTTTGCAAATAACAAACCTTGAAATTAGTTATAACGACTCATTATCCTGATTTGCGGAATTTCCTCAACGGGGTTAAAAAATTTAGATATAATCTGGATCTAAATGAAATGGATCGATTTAATACAGTCGTTTCTTTGAATGCTACACCCGTTCTTTTGCAAGTATGTTGTTTATATTTGTTTCTTTTGCAACTAAGCAACTTTGAAATTAGATATAACGACTCGTTATCCTGATATGCAGAATTTTCCCTACGGCGTTAAAAAAATAGATATCTAATCTGGATCTTAAATAAATGGATGAACTTTATACAGTCATCTCTTTGAATGCTTCTCACCTTCTTTTGCAAGTATGTTGTTTATAAATTGTTCTTTTGCAAGTAAGCAAACTTGAAATTAGTTATAACGACTCATTATCCTGATATGAGGAATTTTCCCTACGGCGTTAAAAAAAACTAGATATAATCTGAATCTAAATGAAATGGATCGATTTAATACGGTTGTTTCTTTGAATGCTACTGACGTTCTTTTGCAAGTATGTTGTTTATAAATCGTTCTTTTGCAAGTAAGCAACCTTGAAATTAGTTATAACCACTCGTTATCCTGATATGAGGAATTTTCCCTACGGAGTTAAAAAAATTAGATACAATCTGGATCTAAATGAAATGGATCGGTTTAACACGGTCGTTTCTTTGAATGCTGCTCACCTTCTTTTGCAAGTATGTTGTTTATAAATTGTTCTTTTGCATCTAAGCAACCTTGAAATTAGTTATAACGACTCATTATCCTGATATGATGAATTTTCCCTACGGCATTAAAACAAATTAGATATAAACTGGGTCTAAATGAAATGGATCGATTTAATACGGTCGTTTCTTTGAATGCTACTGACGTTCTTTTGCAAGTATGCTGTTTATAAATCGTTCTTTTGCAAGTAAGTAACCTTGAAATTAGTTATAACCACTCGTTATCCTGATATGAGGAATTTTCCCTACGGAGTTAAAAAAATTAGATACAATCTGGATCTAAATGAAATGGATCGATTTAACACGGTCGTTTCTTTGAATGCTGCTCACCTTTTTTTGCAAGTATGTTGTTTTTAAATTGTTCTTTTGCAACTAAGCAACCTTGAAATTAGTTACAACGACTCATTATCCTGATATGATGAATTTTCCCTACGGCATTAAAACAAATTAGATATAATCTGGGTCTAAATGAAATGGATCGATTTAATACGGTCGTTTCTTTGAATGCTACTGACGTTCTTTTGCAAGTATGCTGTTTATAAATCGTTCTTTTGCAAGTAAGCAACCTTGAAATTAGTTATAACGACTCGTTATTCTGATATGAGGAATTTTCCCTACGGCGTTAAAAAAAATTAGATATAATCTGGATCTTAAATAAATGGATGAACTTTATACAGTCATCTCTTTGAATGCTGCTCACCTTCTTTTGCAAGTATGTTGTTTATAAGCTGTTCTTTTTCAACTAAGCAACCTTGAAATCAGTTTTAGCGACTCATTATCCTGATATAAGGAATTTTCCCTACGGCGTTAAAAAAATTAGATATAATCTGGATCTAAATGAAATGGATCAATTTAATACGGTCGTTTCTTTAAATGCTACTGACGTTCTTTTGCATGTATGTTGTTTATAAATCGTTCTTTTGCAAGTAAGCAACCTTGAAATTAGTTATAAAGACTTGTTATCCTGATATGCGGAATTTTCCCTACGGCGTTAAAATACTTAGATATAACCGGGATCTAAAATAAATGGATCGACTTTATACAGTCGTCTCTTTAAATGCTGCTCACCTTCTTTTGCAAGTATGTTGTTTATAAGTTGTTCTTTTGCAACTAAGCAACCTTCAAATTAGAAGTAAGGACTTATTATCCTGATATGCGGAATTTTCCCTACAGCGGCGTTAAAAAAATCTAGATATAATCTGGGTCTAAATGAAATAGATCGATTTAATACGGTCATTTCTTTGAATGCTACTGACGTTATTTTGCAAGTATGTTGTTTATAAACTGTTCTTTTGCAAGTAAGCAACCTTGAAATTAGATGTAAGGACTTATTATCCTGATATGCGGAATTTTCCCTACAGCGGCGTTAAAAAAATCTAGATATAGTCTGGATCTAAATGAAATGGATCGACTTAATAAAGTCGTCTCTTTGAATTTTACTAAGAGAAGTATCTTGAGGCAGGTATAGTAAAAGAAGAAATAACATAGATTTCGGTCAACATATTCATAAATACTCATCGAAGTAGATAAATATTTTCCCTTTTTTCAAAATGACTATTTTTTATGAAGCTGAATTAAATGTAGCACACACATATAATACAGTAACAGAGGTGTAACAGACACTATTTTGCGAATTGGAGAAGTGCGAAAGTTGCATCTTTTCAGTGTCTTCAAAACAATGTTGCCTGAGTTAATTCTGTTGGCAGAGATGTCTTCAAGATAGCTCAATTGGGGGGGAATTTTCAATTAAAGCTAAAATTCCAGATTCTGATTTCCAGGAAGTACACATTTTCTCTCATTCGAAAAAATGGCTAATGTCGTCTTTTGTCCAAAATATATATTTGTTCCGAAAATACTCAAAGAAACTAGACGGAGTTTCTCACCAAGCACAAAAAAACAACAGCTCAATATACAACGAACAAAATGAATTACCGCAAATTGTTTGCAAACGATTTTTCAAGATTAATAGTAATCTGTTTACTTCATATATTTCGGGCTGAGCAAATGGCGTTTCGACACCTGTCAAACTAGTTTTTCATTTAACATAGAAATAAATTTATTGTTTTCTTTATTTAATAAGTAGTTGCAATCTGTGCTTTTATTAATAAATATTTTGTGAATGAGAATCGTAAGTCTATCTGCTCTCTCCACGCACCGTGAAGAAATGTTACAATTACGTTAATGAAAGTAAAAAACGATAAACAACAACAACAAAAAGAAAACTAGTATGTTGTGGCCATCACAAAACTTTCTTCTATCTCATACTTGTCAATACTTCAAAATTCATTATCACAGTGCATCTATGCTCATCATGAGGAATCTAAAAAGATGAAATTCCGTGCATTAGTTCTTGACATATTACTGTCCCTGAAATCGTGTAAATCCATAAAAATGCAGCTTAGCAGCGCCACCTATTGGGTGATTTACACCAGAACCTAATTATCATCAACGTATGTCAATGTCTAACTGAATATGAAGTATGGGGAAAATCCGTGCATTAGTTCTTGAAATAGAGCTATTGCGCAAATCATGACAAATGCAGCATAACAGCGCCACCTGTTGAGCGATTTACACAACCACATAATCAGCTTTAACATTTATCAAGGTGTACTTGAATCTGAAGTTTGATGAAAATTCGTGCATTAGTTCTTGAGATGGAGCTATTGAGGAAATAGTGCAAAATGCAGTACAGCAGCGCCACCTATTAGGCGATATTCACCAACACGTAGTCAGCATCATTTCATATCAAAGAGTAACTGAATCTGAAGTTTGATGAAAATGAGTCCATTAGTTCTTGAAAGAGAGCTATTGCAGAAATCATGAAAAATGCTGTATAGCAGCGCCACCTGTTGAGCTATTTACACCAAAATGTACAAAATGTTAATTTATATCAAGGATTAACAGATTCTGAAGTTTTCTGAAAATTGTTGCATTAGTTCTTGAGATACAGCTATAATGGAAATTCTGAAAAGTGCAGCACAGCAGCGCCACCTGTTGAGCGATTTACACCAAAATATACAAAACATCAATTCATGTTAAGGACTAACTGAATCTGAAGTTTGATGAAAATCCGTGCATTAGTTCTGGAGATTGAGCTATTGCGGAAATCGTGTAAAAGGATGCATAGCAGCGCCATCTGTTGAGCGATTTACACCAAAAACTAATCAGCACCAATTTATATCAGGGACTAACAGAATATAAATTTTTATTAAATTCCGTGCATTAGTTCTTGAGATAGAGCGCCCACAAAATTTGTGTCACATAAAAACAGACAGACAGACAGTTTCACAGACTAGCAGTGTTTTTCACAGACTAACAGATTCACAGACTCACAGACAGACATTTTGTAAAAACATGTTTTTCGGGTTCTCTGACCTCTAAAACGTGTAAATCCGTCGAAAACCGAAAGTCGAAAATTTTCACGAATCCAATACTTTCTTCTTGTAAAGGTAGAAGAAAGTAAAAAGTAGAACTCCGGATCACTTGGTGAATGCTGCGAAAAATTTTGATGATAATATACAAACGAATGTTACTATTTTAAGAATACTTTTTCGTCTCTTAAGTAATGGGGAGTGATAGCAGGGTATCTTTAAACTTAATCACTATTTTTTTTTTATTAAAATTGTGAATTAACCTTAATTTTTGTTAACTGAATCGCCCCTCATGCTAAGTACACCGAAAAATTCATTCATATAGAGTTTTATTTTCCGTTCGGTAAATTATGATAACTTAACTCTGTGGCTCATAAAAAAGTATCTATTCAGAAGTATTATTGAAATGAGAACAGGGTATATTTGGCAAAACAGATATTTGTTAGCCAAAAATATTTCTCCAATTTTACGCGGATATTATCTAAAAAATCATACTCTAAATTAAAGCTGTCAATCGATATATAAAATTTTTATATGGTAACATTTCCATCCAGAAAAAAGGGTGAAATGGAATAATTCTTACGTTGTATTGGCATTTATAAAACATGTTAAAAAGACATTTATCCAGAAACAAAGCAACGTTCTGCTTAAATTATATATATATTTTTTTCTACTGTAGTAAGAAGATCTTTTGCTAAAGTTTATTCTTATTGCTAAATAAAGATAAAATATAAAATGTGGAGATTTTGTATTATATGGAATAAAGTAATTAGAAATTTTAGATTAAAATCATCTCAGCAGTTCCAAACTATTCAAAACTTTTACATTTTAAGATACAAATAGCACAAACCTGACTGAGGAAAAAAAACGTACTACTAATAAAAGTGCTTAAATCTCTTTGTACCTTGATCATATTTATTTTTTAAATTATTGTTTTTTTTTTGTTGTTGTTTTTTTCAAATCTATTTTTCTTTTCCAACTGAATAATTTATAATGTAAAATACTTAAAATTTTCTTATCATTATACACGTCTGTAGTTATACGACAGTGTCCAAACATTTTCAAAAATCCTTAGCCTGTTTTGTCAAAAGGAACAAAATAACTATATAAGAAATAACTATGTTCGTTTAATTTCTGTAAATGGCATATTCGTTAAATTTCAATAAGCATCGATTTTTAGGTGCGTTCGTAATTATATAAATACGTAGCACCTATAGTCGTCGTTCAGTCCGTCCGTCCGTCCGTCTGTCCGTCCGTCTGTCCGTCCGTCCGTCTGTCCGCATGTAACAGAGCAAAAACTACCCAACCGAATGGTCTGAAATTTCAAATATATGATTGTTGCAAAATTTTGTCGAGCCATTTCAAATTTTATGAAAATCGGATGTATAGTTTAATTACAGGGACAGTCAAAAGTTTTTCTTTACATTACGGCCAATGGGAAAAATTATTGCAAGTGCATTTTAATGATATTACAGCCTTCCGAATGATCTGAAATTTTAAATATATAACTGTTGCAAAATTTTGTCGAACCCTTTCAAGTTTTAGGAAAATCGGATGTATAGTTTAATTACAGGGACAGTCAAAAGTTTTTCCTTACATTACGGCCAATGGGAAAAATTATTGCAAGTGCATTTTAATGATATTTGAGCCTTCCGAATGATCTGAAATTTTAAAGATATAACTGTTGCAAAATTTTGTCGAGCCCTTTCAAATTTTAGGAAAATCGGATGTATAGTTTAATTACAGGGACAGTCAAAAGTTTTTCTTTACATTACGGCCAATGGGAAAAATTATTGCAAGTGGATTTTAATGATATGAGAGCCTTCCGAATAATCTGAAATTTTAAAGATATAACTGTTGCAAAATTTTGTCGAGCCCTTTCAAATATTAGGAAAATCGGATGCATAGTTTAATTACAGGGACAGTCAAAAGTTTTTCTTTACATTACGGCCAATGGGAAAAATTATTGCAAGTGCATTTTAATGATATTACAGCCTTCCGAATGGTCAGAAATTTTAAAGATATAATTGTTGCAAAATTTTGTTGAGCTATTTCAAATTTTAGGAAAATCGGATGTATAGTTTAATTACAGGGACAGTCAAAAGTGTTCCGTTACATTACGGGGAATGGGAAAAAAATATTGGAAGTGCATTTTAATGATGTATCAGACTATGCGCTTTATGAAGTGCAAAAAATTATACATTCAGTACAATATGGGGTGCAAAAAATAATTATAAAACTAGTTATAGTACGAACGCACCTCATTTGCCATGTTTGACGAGCAATTTCCAACTTGTTGAGATTTGGAGAGATAATTTTAATTATTATACATAAAAGCTTTTTTTAAATTGAAAACAAAACCCAACCTGAAATGGTACAATTAATTGTACGAGAAAATTTAATATATTAATAATTCGTCGATGTACACTGATAGACTAAAACGAATGTAAACGTGCTAAGTACTCACTACACTGAAAAAAAAATGACAGTTGTTTCTTAATTTAGGAAAATCTACAATAATCACGATCACAATTGTATAATAGCCTGTTCCGAGTCACCGAAGATTTCAAAAAGTGTTCCTTTATCTTTAGAAATCTCAGAAAACAATTTATTTTTACTTTCTTCTATCTTTACAAGAAGAAAGTATTGGATTCATGAAAATTTTCGAATTCCGGTTTTCGGCGGATTTACACGTTTTAGGGGTCAGAGATTCCAAAAAACATGTTTTTACAAAATGTCTGTCTGTGACTCTGTGAGTCTGTCTGTCTGTCTGTCTGTCTGTGTGTATGTGACACAAATTTTGTGGGCACTCTATCTCAAGAACTAATGCACGGAATTTAATAAAAATTCATATTCAGTGAGTCCCTAATACAAATTGATGCTGATTAGGTTTTGGTGTAAATCGCTCAACAGGTGGCGCTGCTATGCTGAATTTTTCACGATTTTCGCAATACCTCTATCTCAAGAAGTAATGCACGGATTTTGATCAAACTTCAGATTTATTTAGTCCTTGATATGAATTGATGCTGATTAGGTTTTCGTGTAAATCTCCTAACAGGTGGCGCTGTTATAATGAATTTTGTAGGATTTACACGATTTCCCCAATAGCTCTATCTTAAGAACTAACGCACGGATTTTCATCAAACTTCCGATTCAGTTAGTCCTTGATATGACTTGCTACTGATTATGTGCTGGTGTAAATCGCTCAGCAGGTGGCGCTTCTGTGCTGCCTTTTTCACGATTGCCTCAATAGCTCTATCTATAGAACTAATGGACGAATTTTCATCTAACTTCAGATTTAGTTGTATGTTGACACAAGTTGTTGTTAATTAGGTTTTGGTGTTAATCACCCAATAGGTGGCGCTGCTATGCAGGAATTTTCAAGATTTTCGCTATAGCTCTATCTCAAAAACTAATGCACGGATTTTCTCCAAACTTCAGATTCAGTCAGACGCTGGCATAAATTGTTGCTGATTAGGATTTGGTATAAATCATCTAATAGATGGCGCTGCTAGGCAGCATTTTGCTGGATTTAGACGATTTCAGCGATAGTCATATCTCAAGAACTAATGCACAGAATTTCATATCTTTAGAATCCTCATAAGATGCATAGATTGCCATTTAATTTTGGCAGTGTGATAGCGAATTTTGAAGTATTAACATGTATGAGATAGAAGAAAGTTTTGGGATTGGTACATCCGACTAGTTTTTAATTTAAGAAGAAAATAATAAATGTTTTAGTTATTGATTTTTATCATGATTTTTTTCAATTATCATTGAAAAGGAAATATATATGAATAAATCAAATATTTGTAACATCTAAAAGGTATTCGTATATTATAGTTATGAATATTGAAGAATATAGTAAACAAAATTCTAAATCTTTGAAATTTTAAATCAAATCAAAAATTAATAAAAATTTCATAATTTAAATAAACATTTTATTGCTATTAAACATTTATATAGTCATGCTATCTTAACAAAGTGTATATATATATATATATGTGTGTGTGTGCGTGTGTGTTACATTATTAGATCTAATTCCGAGATTTCCTTATCTTATTCTAAATTACTACTTTATATTCACTAAATCCATATCCTTAAATAATCTCTATCTTTAACTCTGTTAAATTCCCTTTAATTTAGTGTCTCACTTGTCTAAATTGCTTAAATATTACGCTTTTAGTATTCTTAAATTAAATGTTCCCTTTCCGCCCTTTTTTCTTTCTAGGATATTTTTTTAGCTTCAATTTTTACTTTCCCGGGCATTTCTGAGGTTATCCTTCTTCCCTTCAAATTCATCTGCTTCCTCTGTCCGCACATTTTTCATGACGTGATATTCTTAATTATTCATTGGTTGAGAGCGCGATCTACGTTATATTTGTATTCTTACATTTGAGGAACAAGAAGTCGATACTCGCTGTGTTTCAGCAGAATTTGTCGTATTTCTACTTTGATAACTTCCCCTGGTCGCCGTCTGATATTTTCTATTATCTATAATTTGCTTACCCATAATTAAGTACTACATAACGATGGCTTGATTAAAATGAATTGGTGGAAACTGCACCGCCGAAAGATCTTTCAATAAAATCCTGAGTTAAATTATCCATTGTCTCAATTATTCCGGAGAAACCTACACTGGATAAATGTGTTACCTGGTCTACCACTCGATGACTGCAACTCCTTTCCAACATCTATGTTGACTTACTACGAAACATTCTCTTCTTTAAAATTCAAAATTCGTTATATTTGTCGACGAGAATTCAACTTTACCTGTGTTTCTATTATTTTCAACATTGCACTACTGGTAACATAACAACCAGTTATTTCGTTTACTAGTAAAACCTTCCAATGTTAGAATAATCTAACATTTATACATATATATATATTTGTTTCAAGTAAAACGTTTACCTCATAATTATTCTCATTAGCTTTAAATTAACCAGAAATTGAGGAAAACTTTTTGTCAATAAAACATTATAAATAGGAATTTTGACACGTTCCTATTTTTTATGAGACCATATAAAGCATTTACTGCATTTTTATAGAGCTAAATTGTTCATGGCAGCAATAAATGTTTTCATTTTCACGCCAATATAAGAATATATGTGTTAGAAGCTTTGCTAAAATGAATGAGTATTTTTTCCGTAAGAATTTCAAGTTTAAGGGGACGGTGGAAATTGAAAACCATTTTTTTCAATTTTTGCTCAATTGTACGGGAATTTTCCACGCTGAGTAATTCTCATATTTTCTAAGAAAATCATTTTTTTAAATGTGTGTAATTAATTAGATTATTAATTAAACTATGTTAATTAACTACTCTAATAAATAAATGGTTAAGTGCGAGTTTTACTCGCGCTCAGAGGATTCCGCACAGTAAGGCTAGGGACGCAAGATAGGGTTGGGTACAGCTGTATATTACTAAAAAATTATGAATGGGTATACCATAAAAGTCCAAAGAGATATGAAGCCCAAATAATATCAAATATTGCTATTCTGCACAAATCTTTATTTTTAATCTTATCCTAATCTGTTTATGATGCGCTTAATTCAGTGCTGGTAATAAAATTAATGCATATTTAAAATTCATTTGGCATTTACAACTAAACTATTTTAAAACTAAACTCAGCGTAATAATAATCTTTTCCTTTTATGGTGTAGCTAACACAAAACCCTTGTACAAAGTTTAACTTTGGCATTATGCAAAGCGCGCTTATGCAAAGGCCGAAAGGAGGTCGCAAAATGTAACGCTGCCTCAGTCCGTGCCGAGTTTTTCCGGATAGGCTTTTAATTAACTCTTTAAGACACGGGAGGCGTATTGAGAGATCTACTCAATACAAACTTGTCGCGAATCCCATAGTATTTATATGATTAATTCTAATTAAATTATTCTGTTTTTAATAATTTGAAATTTATTGCTTTTATACTGCTATTGGGCATTGTATTACACAAATATATCATTAAAAGTTTTTATCTAGACTTTAAAAGTCGATGGTACATAGAGTACGCCACCCTTGTCATTATACATGTTTAGCCGTCCGTGTCTTTAAGGGTTAATATCTGGGCTAATTACCGACGATTTTTTTCGAAAATCATTATCCACAATGCTTTTATATTTCTGCTACGATAGGTACGTCCAGCGTTCCTCAACACCTTTACTGAATGCCCGTAAATCGGAATTTTTGTAAAACGGGAAAATGCACTTTTCTCAAAAACGATTTGAACTACGGTAATCGCTGTAGTTTTACTGCCAGGTTTACATTAACTTCTAGAAACTATAATTTTTCCGTAATTTTAGTTTCGGTAGATTCGAAAATATATGGGGGCGGGGAGGGGGAAAACATTTTTGCACTGCATTCTCGATCTCAAAAGATATAATAGCGAAAATTAAAAGAAATGTACTTTTGAGTTCAGCGTTACGACAGCTTTCACACCATACCCAACACGATATACAAAGAGAAGACTTTTTTTTCAATTAACTTAATTAACCCCTCCGCGTTTTTACTAAATATATTTATGACTGTTTTATAATCTGTAAATATGTGAGTCAATAGTCTTTATTACTTTCCACAATTTGAATTTTCCACGTTCCATAGTTTATGAGTAAAATGGTTGATAGATGGACAGACAGACATAGGAGTGATCTTATACTGGTTCCGTATTTACTTTTTATGTACGGAACTCTAAAAATGCGCCATTCTCATTAAATTTTGATTTCACTGTAGAAAATAATGTGTAATTCTACAGATGCAAAGTAACAGAAATGTATGATTACTAAAATTTTATCTGTACACCATACAAAAAAGATGTAAATCTACAAATCTAATTTTTGTAAAACTACAGAAATCTGTAGATTTACAAAATAATCTACTAATTTACAGTAATCTTATAAAACTATATGAAAATCACTGTAATGCATCAAACTAAATTAATATTTACTTAAAATGGTAAAATACTTTTAACAAGGCAAAAATAAATAAAGGTAATTTTTGCCTTGTTAAAAGTATTTTATCACTTTAAGTAAATATTAATTTAGTTTACAATAATCTTACGAAAATTTTATCTGTAACCCGAGTTGCAGTTATATAAAAAGTTCTAGGCATCCGAGCTTCCTAAAAAATTCTTAGTAACATTACAGATTTTTTTTTATTTGCGGTTCAAAACTGTATCTGTTTCTTGGATTTTTGTTATTGCCGTTAAATAAAAAGTTCTAGGAATTCCATTTTCCTAGAAAAAGTTTAGTAACTTTAAAGTTTTTTTTCCCAGTGTCAGGAACCTAATGTTTTTTTAAATGGTAGCTTCATAAAATTGCAACAACAGTTGATATGCGCTTTAAAATTATACTGATATATTCAGAAAAAATAATAAAAAACTTCTATTTACACCTTTACTTGAAATTTCACGAAAAAAAAAATTATATTACTAAATTTTCCTTTTATGTACAGTAATGCATACATATGAATACTCCTTTTTTAAATATAGCACATTGCAAACAATTGTATTTCATTTTATGAAAATTGGATTAAAAATAAGACGCGTGGAACTTTTCGAATATAGTAACACGTCGAAAATTCTCCTTTTGTGGAAATGCGACTTTATGTTTTATTTTTAGAGTTACTTATTACGGGACCACCTCATCAAGTTCACGGCTAAATTCGTGAATTAGTTAAAAATCTATTCGCATATTAAAACGCAATCGGTCTGCCAAATCAAATCTTGGTTCAAAACACCTGAAAACCCGATTTTAGTGGTTGATTCGTGGGTTTACCATTATGTTTTCCTACACCCAAATGTATGAAAACATGGAGGACTGGGAGCAGGAAAACACAATGTTAAAACTACGAGTCAACCTCTAATTTCGGGTTTCAGGTGTTTTCCACCAAGATATGACTTGGCCGACCGATTCCGTTTTAATATACGAATCGAGTTTTAACTATTTCTGGAATTTGAGCAGTGACCACGATGAGGTAATTATCTGTGCTGCCACCTCTTTGTCTATAACTCAACTACAGGCAGAAAATTGAAAAGCATGTAACTTTGCTAGGAATCGTTGCAATTGTGTGCAGTTTTTTGCAAATGGTGCAGTTAAGATTGAAGTACATTTAAACCAAAAAATAAAAAACTGTTTTTTAGCCGATTTTTGCTCAACTCAAGGTCCAAGGTCTTCTTAATAAATTAAAGTACAAAAATTAAAGTTGTCTTAACAAATGGATAATTTTACAGAAATAGATTCTAGTATCTGTAATATATTGAGCGAATGACGTCGTTTGATGCTAAAATCAATATACAGAGTGGGCCAATAAGTCCCACATCATAGGTGTTTTGGTACTTTTCGGTTAGCCGGGCGCTAGTGTTATATATACATATATATGTATAGATAAATGTATGTATATATACATATATATTTATATATATATGTGTGTGTGTATATAGAATAAGTGTGTATACATAGATACGTATATTTACATATATGTATGTATATAAATATGTATATATAACACTGGCGCCCGGCTAACCGAAAAGTACCGGAATTTTTATTCTTTTATTGAAGTGCGACCGAGTGCCATGTTATAACGCAAATCTTAGTGTCCAATATTCTGAGGAACATGGAAGTTAGCCTGCAGCTGTGTTTTGACAACGGAGGAACCATATTGAAAACATATTGTAACAATACATGTTTTTCCTATGACGCGGGTCTTTTGGCACACCCTGTAGTATAATGTAAATGTTATGTTAATAATGAATATTTAAAATTTTAGCGTATGATTTCAAATTCAATTAAAAAAAATAATTATCTGAGCGAAGCGAAGGCTAATAAACAGCGCAGTATTACTATCCGTCCACATACAGCTACGATGGATATTAACGCCATGGCCTAATAAAAAGATTTCGTCAAGCATAACTCAAAAAATATTTGTCGGATTTCCTTTCTGATTGCAACAGAAGATACCTATGAGGGTCGCCCACTGAATGCACCTACTATGAAAAATAAGTTCCTAACCGTTTAAAAACTATATAAAAAATTGATAAAAAAGCGCATTTTTTCTGCATACGTCACAGAAATTTGATGTGAGACACTTTCACATGTGACTGTTTTCGTAGACAATCGGATTAGAACACATGGAGTAAATAAAAATACATATACGCGTGCTGGAATATTGAATTACAATAAAACATACTTAAATTTAATCAAGCAGGAGAGCAAATCTGTTTGTTTTTCTATTTAAAAGAAAAAAGTCCTAAAAACTTTGATTTGAGATTTTTCGATAATCTCCAAATAGCATTTTTTAATCGCCAAAAGCATCTTTTATATTTCGCTTGTGAAAATTAGAAACAATTATAGATACTACTTAGTTATCCCGTCAGCCACAAATCTATCGCCAAACTATAAGATTAAATGGCAATAATGGTTGATCGTAAATGTCACATTCACTTGACTTTAAGCAAATTACACATGTTTACCTCATCAAGTGATTTTTATTTCTACGTTTTATTTGTATTTTTATTAATGTTATACTAATTTATTTGTTATTTCGTTATTTAAAATAAAAATTATGTCTATTTGTATAATTTGGCGCAATTGGTCGACGGAATATCTAAGTAGTACCCGATTATATGATGCTTAAAAAATATTTTGATTTATAGCATTATTTCTTCTTATTTTACATGCTTTCTTTAACTTACAATTATGTTAGTCTGTGGCACTCAAATCTTGTCATTTATTTTTCACCCACTTCCTGTTGACGTAGACTTTTGAAATTTGGAATAACGTCTATGAATATATATGTACAAGCAGAACTAGCCGGCTTCGCCCGTGTCAATTATAAGGAGACTTCCAGATAAAATAAATTAAAATGAAATAATACGACTATAACAATAACTGAAATTTGTGCACTCCCATCCAAAAATCGTTAAAAAGACAATAAAAAAACATGACGTTATTGTCACGAAACGATAGTAAAATCCCTGAGTTTTAATAACAGTATGCGCGTTTCTTTGGCGGGTGTAAGAGAAAAATATGTGATTTTCCTGACAATACGGGAAAAAAATCCACCAAATCGCGCATCATTTAGTGAAATTCTCGTTCGCATGGCATATATATAGATTATAAACTAAAAACACTACATCAGCTAACATAAATTGTGCCCCATAATTTGTAACCCATAAATTGTGCCTTTATTGCAATTTTTATAACTTTTAAACATCACAGAATTTCATTTTTTACAATGTCGAATAGAAAAAAGTCCTTTCAAATGAAATTTGTTTGAAAATTGTATATCAATTTACTGATTTTTAATGGATTTTAAAGTAATTTTCCAGCATGGATATTTTTAAAGGTGCGTGCAACCCGATTACGAAAGATGAACCCGTTTACTCTTAATGAAATTGTATAAAGCAAAGACATGTCTATGAATAACGCTGATATCATATTTTCGGTTTCAACAACATAACACTACAATAAATTTACCTTTTACTGCAATTTAACCTCTAAACATCGCGCATACGATTGTTCCAACGTCTTACAGAAAACAAAAATACTTTCAGTAATATTTGTAATGTTTATCTCAATTTACAGATTTTTTATGGATTTTAAAGTAATTTTCAAGAATGAATATTTTTTAAATACGCTTGCAACCCAATTACAAAATATTAACTCAATTGCTCAAAAACATTGTAAATTTTTCAGATTTTGTTTGTTTTCGTGTAATATTCAATAACTAAATTGGCAAACGAAATTAAAACGCCAAAAATAAAATAAATAAAGCACGAATTTAACATATATCAAATCAAACTTCTCAAAATAATCTAATCTAATAAGTATATAAAATGCAGATTGGAATTTCTTTCCGGGTGCATATAACTTGAGTTCTTCAGAACGGATTTTCATGCGACTTGCACTATTAGTTTTTCATCGAAGATTTTAGTACATAGCATATTGTTTTCCGTTGCTTAGTCATAGAATTATAGGGGAAAGTTACATAATCATGTGAACCCAATTATGAAGGATTAGTCTTATTACCTGAATGAAAAACGCAGAACTATTTTTATCTCTTTAAGTGCTGACGGGTTAATCTTCAGTAATCGGGCTGTGCGCCAGTTGGCGTATTCGTATTTTAATGAGTGTGCCTCACACCTATTATGGCATGCACTTTTGTTAAAACAATATAACACGACTTATGTTTTAAGCGAATATCTGGCATGAAACTCGATTACAAAATACTAACCTGCAATAATGCTTAAGGTGGTTTTCCAGTTCCCTGCTCAACAACGTGAATCTTTCTGACACATTAAACGTAAAGGCTTAAAATTTGTAGCACTGAATATTGAAGCGATTTGAAATTGAAATGAGTTTTCCATTTTTTGATAAATAAATTACTTATCGAGTTATGAGAATGTATGTTCACAAGACGGCCGGTTTTTCTCCTTTATCGCGTTGCTGCGTCTGAAATTCAGTTCAAAACACCAAATGAAAGATCTTATACCTTTACCAAAAAATTCACTTTACGTGTAATTATAAGGTATAATTACATCATCAAGGTAATAATTATTCATACAAGCAACAGTTATAAAAGTAAAAGTTTAAATTCAAATGTAAATATATGCAACCGCGCCCACCCTCCCCTCGCAAAAAAAAAAAAAAAAAAAAAAAAAAAAAAAAAAAAAAAAAAAAAAAAAAAAAAAAATCCAACTGTGAAATTAAATTGGCAATACGCGTCACTTTTTAAAATGCGACATTGGTTGAAAATTAGATTACGAAATATTCCTATAAAATTTTAAATAATCACGATACGTTTGTTTAGCCGGGTTCAAATGTAGTGAAGACTATGTTTTTTCGCCAAAATCAGATTTTTTCCACATGTGTAACTTAGATATAACTCTTTGATGTTGAAATAAAATGTTTTGACTTAAGTTATTATTTCTTCTTAATATTTATTTATTTGAATTTTATATGAAATGAGTCGTGTTTGCTAAATGTATTTAATACATGTATTTTAAATTTATGTCTTTTATACGGTAAAAATGCATTTCGGAAGAGGGCGAGAAGAACAATATTTGATGATTCATTACCTGGTTATTACCATGCAATTAATGCTTTTCATGGTACTTCTCTGTTACATGGACTATGGCGCATTTGTAAAAACCGCGCAATTCGGGTTTATGAAAGTGAGATTTTTTTCCAAATGATTTAAATGACTATGAATATAAAACAGAATAAGTATTATACTGGTTTATTTATATATTTTTTTTAATGCATCTGCTAACACGAATTATAGAAGTTATTTCTGTTTGTATATAATCTAATATATAAAAATGAAAATTTGTCTATTTGTCTGTAATTCAATACAAATTCCCAGTTTGGAAACCAAAACTGTGAAAAGTTAAATACATGTGTATGAAAACAAGGACCGAGGCAACTAAAGTAATCCGGAATCGAAATAATTTATAGTTAATTTTTAATTAATAAAAAACCACCAATTTAATAGCAATTTCCTGTCAAATTTAAACATTTTTCGTTATAGTAGTTAACAAGAGTTAAAATCCAGAATACATTTCTTACTACAACAATTAATTTTCTACTGCAAGGTATCCACGTGAAAAATAAAAATGAAATAAATTGTTTGACGAATATAAAAAAATGGAATATTACGTCATATTGGAAATATAAAGGACGTGGTGAATATAGTATAACGTCATATGATCGTGAAAGGACGTATTGAAGCATGATAAAAAAAACCGATTATGTAAATATTGAAGTATTTTAACATTATTGCTCCAAATATAAATTGAAATAAGTTAATTTATAGCTGTATTCTTTTGCGTCTGTTATATAAATTTATGCATTTAAATATTGTGTTTTCATTTGATTCATGTGTACAACACTTCGACTGCTTTTTTTTATTGTTTGTTTTATGTTGTATGTTAAATTTTTATACTGATTTTTCAGAACAAAGATTCTTCAAATTCCGGACAACGTCGGGTACTTTAGTTAGTAACAGATAAATGGCTTCTGCATCTGTAGATATATGCTAATATTGTAAAGCGTTATAATATTATAAAGTGTAAAATATTATTAATGTTTATGCGTTTGTGAGGTGTTATCTCTGAAACTACCTAGCCGATTTAAAAAAATGTTGGTAGCCATTTCTGCTAGGAAAAAAGACTATATTTTAAGTCTGTGCAACAACCTCCATCGGTGCAGGAGCAAAAAAGTTCTAAAATTGCGATTTCTGGTATATTGATTGGGTTAGAAACTTTAAATTCGGTATGGTAGTTACTTTTAAGATGTAAATACTCGTTGTGAACCCTCTCTAAAACGTCTGAAAATTCAATTTGACAAATAAACGTAAAAATTACTAGGGAGATTCTAAATTATGATTTATTTCGAATACTGCAATTTCTGGGGTTCTGTTGGTGCTAGAATCTAGAACTTTGTCATGGCAGTAATTTATAAGATGTAAATGCTCGTATAGAAGGAAATCAAAAAAATCGAAAGACTAAAGACAGCAGAAAAAGATCTAAAGAAAATCTAAGTAACGAAGTACATGGAATTGTTAGGAATATAAACATGAAAATTTACATGGCTGTATTTTTCATGACGTAGTTTCTCGCAAAAGAACAATTTCTAAAAATGTCGCTATATAAAGCAGTGCAGAGAAACAAAAACTTTCGAAATTTTTCTATTTCTGTGTTACTGCTGAGCGCAAGAACTTGATATTTTATTACGGGTTAATTTTAAAATATAAATTTGTCTCTATGAATGGTTTCTAAAAAGTTTAAAATTTAGAAAGATAAAATGAACAGAAAGCGTTTTCAGTCACCATTATTTTGGAATTATTAGGTATAGAAACTTTAAATATTTTATAATACTGCATTATCTTCACAAAACATGCAATTTAAATGCAAGAAAACGGATAGTTACCCACCTAGCATTAAATAAATTGTGTAAATATTGAATAATGGCCTGTATGAAACAGTTGGTAGGTTGCCTGAAAGTACTTATTAAAGGGTTCCTTCTCTAGGCTTTTCTCGCCCCCGCCAAGGCTAACTAGAGGCTAACTAGGCACAAGCAGAGGTAAGTGCCGTTTTAAATTTTATATGAAATTTTTTTCCTTATTCCCTTTTCTAGACCTTTTATCATAAGGTCATATTCTCAATTGTCATTAGCATATTTTTTATATATTAATTTATTCTGGTGAAATTTTATAATCGGGTTTATATTGCCGCATTTTAGCTTGCATGATTTGCTGAAAAATATGTATGGTACATGCAAATTACTTCAAATGACGCTTTGACAGCTCAAAGGTTATGCAGACGATATATTTAGATGTGTCATACTTTATGTTGCAATCATTGCCGATTTATTTTACTTAATACATGCTAAATACAGCTTAACTTGTGCAGAATATGTTTGAAAATAAAACAATACAGTGTATATAGTGGCCAGCATGCACACGTTATTTAAATCCAAATAAGCATATCTAAAACACACTCTAACGATGCATTGCATGCCACTGTTGGTGTGTTCGGTACTTTGATACTATATCAGTTTTTGAAAAGAGTATTCTGTAACTCTTATCGACAACCTCATTGCATCCAAGGAAAACAGATAGTGTATAATATTTACTATTCCGGGGGAGCGCACACCATATAAAGTATTGTCCATTCTCTTCAAACATCATATTTTTTGTCATTTAGAGTTACTAAAAATAGTGCGGAGTGTCTGATTATGCTCTTGACATCATTTTTCAAACATTTAAAATTCCGATATAAGATAATTTAGTGTTTTATTTTCTGTTTTACTTTTAATATATTGCATACTTCGAATTTTATACCCATGCATTGATGTCTTCCATGGATTGTTTCTCATTTTTTATACAGTGTATACGAATTTATATATAAGATTTTGTAATTCTACGATTTGCTTATTTTTATCATTTCAATTTATCGCAGTATATGGACAATTAACACCCTCACTGACAAGCCCGTGTTATTACGTTCACTAAGCTCCAGGTTTCACTGCAATACAAGCAATATTTAAAGTAATATAATTCTATTGATTTAATGTATTTTTAATACATTGAACAATGATTAATGCATCCAAGGATTTCATTCATAATCGTTATTAAGTTTTTTTTATAAAATGTTTAAAGAATCATTTTTTTTTATAGCATTCATTCAAAATGCAGAGAAAACAACATTACAATTTTGCCCTTTACCAAGACAGTCGGAGGGTTAAAGATAACATGTCATTTTCTTTGCTTCCACATGTTATTATTAAATCTATGTTGTCAGCAATATCGCTCAGACTAATCCCTCTGAGGGCAGTCCTAGTACTCTTATCAAACAAAGTACTCAGAATATAGATATTTACAGAATATACACACTTTTTTAAATAAATTCACTGACGGAAACGATTTTCATCAATCACATTATTATGTTGATTTTTTCATGTAAACAAAGAAAGATATTCCATATTTAACACAAAAATGAAAACAGTGAGAAATATTTTACATCAAGATTTTCGGATAATATTATTTATAAAGAATACGATTCACTTTAAGAAGAAAATACTTTTATGATTTCCAAGTAAAAAGACTGCTATAAATATTTTATGAAAGTTGAAGGTATCTGTTTGCTTATTTTACAAAACATCTGCTCCCTTAAATTCACATAATGCGGGTGGTGTCCATTTTGATATTTTTCACTTCAACGAGACCTATCAAATTTTTGAAAGCAATTCGAATATATGACCTTAGTAAAAGTTTCTGCGTTATCACACTGATGGGAAGTATAAATTTTCGTTCAGATTCTGTTTTGAAATCTCTGTTTCTTTATTTAATAAAAACTGTAAATATATTTATATTTTCAATATAAAAATGCAATAAAAATATAGTTTTTGTAAAACTATCCTGAATGTTCAATATTAATTTAGAAACATTTCAAAGTTAGAAATACATTTAAAACTCGAGAATAATTTATTAAGATACACAATCAATATAATGTAAGTGGTATGTTGTAAAAATGTTTTTAGATAATTACAGATAAACGAAAAGACAACTGCAACGCTAAAACATATTTCAATCTTAATTTTACATAATGAAATGTGAAATTAATGTAAAAAAATATTGTTTCAGACAATTTAAAATAATAATAAAAATAATATCTATTTGATCTAACCCAGTTAAATAATGTTGTATTATATATTAATAATATAATGTTTTCATCTAAATAAAAGTTTGTTAATTAAAAAGTGAAAAAATATATATATTATTTCAATAAATATAATATAGTCTTCATCGATAGTTTTAAATATAACTAAAATATCTGTTTTATTTTTCCAGTTCAAATTTCTTAATTAGAAAAACACTGCAAATATATAATCCTATTAATTTAATTTCTACTTTTATGTCAGTCTATATGGCGAGATTTAAAAATATCCTTCATATTAAAAATAACGATTTTATTTAAAAATCTAAATTTTCTACTAAATTATTGTACACATATTTGAAATTGAATAATATGAAATAATGATGGAAAATATAATTATTTATATAACTATTCATTCAAAAAATAATTTCACTTGTAAAATCATAATCTCATGTAAATTTATTATACGGTATTTTTATCATTTTTACATTATTTATATAAAAAAAAATCTAAAGATTTAGATTTTAAATATTTAAAACTCTTCGCAAAAGGAATAATATTTTTTTTAGGGTAAACAGACCTTAAGCGAAAATATTCTTTCCTCCGGATTAAAGCATGCATAAAAGTAATTTATTCCCAATAACTATTCAAAAAGCATTTAATTTAAATCAGAAATCTTAATTACTGGATTATGCATCGAAAGATATTTTTCTTTTAAATTGAAAATATTTTTCGTAAATGTGAATAAAACATACAATGCATGTTTAAAAATACAGTAATAATATTTAAAACTTAAGAAAATCTAATGCGTATTAAATATTAGATTTACAATGTGCTTAATAAATATTTTGTAAAAAACATGTGCTGAAAAACGCATTTGATAAATTAACAGGAAAAAAAATCGGAGAATGTAGAGCTATGTATTAAATTTGAATACGAGACAGCGGCACTGTTGTGATATTGTTTTGATGTTTTCTTGCATTTGACGAAACACTGTTCGTCTCACTCATCTCTCTGTCTGTGACAGAGTTCTTTATCGGAAATGGTATAAGTTAGGCACTTTAAATTTTGCGCACTTATAGCTGAATACCGCTTATTACACAACAAATCCTAAAATTCTGAACAGTGATTTAAAATTTTAAATAAATGAATTCATTTAATGATATCCGATAATTTCTGTAATTTAGCTTTCAAAACAGAATCCTAATTTCTGTTATTTTCGTAGAGGGTGCTGTGGCATGATTCTATCTCGTCTGTGGCAGCACATTTACCTGCTATTCAAAATGTTTCTGGTTTGAAGCCCGGAGCCGGAGTTTAATTTTTTCCACTTGTTATAGTTTTTATTATCTAATAGGTTCAACTGTTCTTTTACTTTATTTTTATATTTTAATGCCAAAAGGAATTAGGATTTTGTTTCTCTCGGACCATAATTTTATTGTCCGATGGACTTAATTAAAACAACTTTCCTTTCCTTTTTTTCTGACATTTTAAGAATTTTGTTTCGTTTATCTTAAATTAAATCATGTAATTACACTGGTTTCCAAAAATTTAGGAAAAACAACAAAAGTTGCGATTACTCAAAATGTTACAAGTGGAATTTAATTAACACAATTTACAACACATAGTAAGGTATAAAATAACATTAAAAGAAATTACCAGACGATTGTGGTGTTTCAGAAATTAATACAATTATAAAATAAACAAAATAAATGTCTCAGTTTGGTATAGGAAATGTACCTTTAATATGGAGTATGATCATCCCTAGAAGCAATACAGAACATACAGCGAAATGTTATACTGCCAATTATGCGATCAATAAGTTCGCTATGAAGTGCGAGCCATTGCTCTTGTAAAGCAGATGTAAGCATGGCAAGGTTCTGAGGAGGGAAATTGAGAGCAGAGACACATCTTCCTAAATAATTCCAAAGATGCTCAATGGGATTCAAGTCCAGTGATCGAGCTGGCTATTCCATGCGCTGAACTGTTTGGTGCTGAAGATAATCTTCTAAGATATGAACCCTGTGCAGTCTAGCGTTATCGTCCTGTAACAGGAAATCATTACCTATTACACCGTCATAAGGGTGCACATAAGCATCAAGAATGTCATCTCTCTAGACGTGAGCATTCACAGTTCCACGTGGAAAGACATGGACGTCTGTACGTCCGCCCGAAGAGAGACCATCCCAAACACAGACACTGTTTCCTCCATACGAATCTCTTTTACGAATATTTGATGGATGATAGCGTGTTCCCTGTTCTCTTCAAATCAAACAATGCCTACTATCGCTTTGGATGTTAAACTTGAACTAATTTGTGACGAAAACACGCCTCCATTGATCGGCCAGTGGACATGTTGATGTGCCCACCTTAAACGTTCCCTCCGGAGATATGAGGAGAGCGGCACACAATTATTTGGTTGCATCGCGTACAGACCACCACCATGAAACTTTCTACGCACAAAAGACTTAATACCAAACTTCCAGTGGCTGCAACAAGGACGGATTCAAGATGAGAGGGGTTGTTTTTCTATTCCTTCGTACACATAACCGCAGATATCGGTCATCGGCGCTTGTCGTAGCTATTGCTCGTCCTTCGTTGAACCTTCTGGGAGCTGAACCAGTGGTTTCAAATTGTTGCCAAAGCGTATGAGCAGCAGAAGGTCTCACATTTAGCCATCTGGCTACCTCTGTCTAATATTTTATACATACAATCTTCCAATTATTCTATATCGCAGTTATGCGGACAATTGATACCTCGAAGTCATACTAATGAATTGGCTATCTCAGTTTTCTTATCTCATAATCACAGCGACACCAGCAGCCGTACTCTCTAGCAAGCATTTTTATGCTCCTCACAGATGACGCAATCCGATTGCAGCGCCACTAATTTGCATTTTGTAATTTTAATCTGCATCTTTTAGTTAACAACATACCCAAATTTCATATGGATATGTTAATTTTTGAACGAGTTATAGCTTTTTTTATTATTTTTCCTTAATTTTTGAAAACCAGTGTAAATATACTTTCCAGATATATAAGCTTATATTGTTGCAATTGTCTGAAAGGCAGTTCTTGAATATTTTTATTTTATTTATTTATTTATTTTTTTTTTTTAAAGCTTGTAATTATTTTTAAATTAAATTTAATGCTGCTTCCATCTATGTTCTTATTGGTAAGGAAAAAATTTCTTTGAAAAAATATATTAAACGAGACCGTTAGTAAGATATTCGATCACACTTGCACAGTTTTTTATGTACTGCTTATCACTGCAACTCCATGTTCAGAGAAATGCACGGTAATTATTTTCTTAATTGTCAATGCATATCTGAGCTATCTGTTTTGATGTATCACTTCGATATAGACTTTTAAAGTTAGTCATTGAAAAATCAAAACACCCGACTACGTAAAAAGCGAACTAATTAATTATTTCTCATCAATGTGAAACTATTTTTTTATATTACCTATTTTTTTATTTACTTGTATTGATTACTTTTAAGTTGTGTTTAATTGTTGTTTCGTATCTATAAACACTGTTTTGATGAGGCCTATGGATGTCTATGGTCAGTTGGTTTATTTTTGACGGCCGATTATCTACACGAAGGATATAGGCCCGTGTGGGGGGGAGTGCCCTCCGTGGGGGTCTTTATAAGGGAACCTAACCGCTAATTACGCTTGGAAACCCAAGTTTCGAAGAAAGCCACGAAAACTCCGAAAGATTATGCCTACGGGCGCTATTGGGTTCGAACCCAACACCTCCGGTCTACCAGCTTCAAGGTCATAACCTATTGGCCACTGGTGGGGCGTAGATGTCTATGAATGTTAGAGTTGCAGTAAAGCTAGAGATCCTACCTACACAACTTGCAGGTTGCGTAATATTTAAACGGAGCTTCTGACTCCAAAATAGTCAATGGAACATCGTCTTCATTTTGAAAGACCTATGCACTGATATGCCACTAAATAGGGTGCGTAATTTTTTTCGTCTCTACCGCCATTTTGTATTTTACGGCCACAATTTTGAATTTATAAAAAAAAACCTAGCCTATAACCATCGGACCGTTAAGACAAATTGATAGAGACTCCATCCATTAAAATCCTTCCAGCCATTGGGATGTTTCGAGGGTATAAAGAAATCCTCATACCCAGATACGCGTGAAAAACATAACTCTTTTTGGCAGTCGGGTAAAAATCATGTACAAATCACGTGAATGTAATTTCAGTTCTAATGATATTGATTAGATCAATTATTATTTTTTCAAACTTCGGTAAATAAAATTACACTCTTATGAAAATTTTAAATGAAAACAATATATATGCAGTGGAACCTCTTTTATCCGATACTCTGTTAACCGAAATCAATTTTTAAAGCTTTTTTTTCTATCACATTCCTTGTGTGCAAAATCCGTTTTTAAAGTTATTTTTTTCTTTTTAACTATCATATTCCTTGCGTATAAGCGGTCTCTTCCGAACTACGAGTACATATAAATAATTTCGATCCCCTTTCTTAGAGCTCCTTTGTATTTAACATGAGTTCTCGTAAGCTGCAGAGCGGAACGAAGAAATTTTGAAGAATAATCCGTGTAGAATCCCAGGCCACTAATGTTAAGTCAATGGGAAAAGTACCTGTCATTCACCGCCAGAGGGCGCAATTGATTTCTCCCTATGTAAAAAATGCTTATATCTTATTATTAAAACAAGTTATGAATTATCCTAGTTATGAAGAGCAATTCTGAAGAATTTGAATGTGTTGCAAAAGGTTTGGCATAGCGGGAACAGCAGAAAGACTGTGATTCTTGTGAACTAATAATATTTAAAAACTCCGTGATTGAGCTTCAAAGCAAAGGCAATTGAAACTGCAATAACAAAAAAAGACAACTTTTGTTCAAACCCTTGTGATACATGTAAAAGGTACTTAATTTCAAAATATAAATTCCGGTAATTTTTCTAGTTTCTATTTTCCTGTTGCTTTATTTTTATAAAGTACTTGTTGCTATATCAAGACATATTGCATATATTTCTCCTTAATCTTAAAATTGAAGCATTTTCGATTATCCAAAATTTTCGATTTTCCGAAAGAGGATGGTCCCAATAATTTCGGATAATCGAGGTTCTACTGTATTTGATATACGAGTAAAAAACACGCCAAGCGTGAGCACTTTCATTCCTGAACAATATTCTTTCAATAACACATACTGGACAGAAGCACCATAAAATATAATCAATAAAATCACAATCTTGCTTAATGGTACACAAAACACCAACTTTAATAAGCAAAAATTAACTTCTAATTTCGATCTGTTTCTACAGCCGTCTTCAGGAAAATATGATGGTAAAAAGGCTCAAAGTTCAGAGACGAAAGCTTCCTGTGCAAGAGATAATTAGTCGAAACTTGACCAATGATTTGAATACAAAAATGTAGTGTTGCCATCTAGTGAAAATAAATAATTATTAATGAACTGAAATCAAATGAATCAAAAGGTCGAGTTAAGAAACCATGAGTGCCACCATCTACACATGGGGGACAAAACCACGTTCAACTGAGTTTCCATTCATGTTTTGGCAACATAATACAAGTTTAAGCTGAAATATTATAATTAGATGTAGAATTTTGACTTTATGATATTATGCCAGATATTTGGGGTATTATAGGATAAATTATCATTACAAAGTTTATCTTCAAGTGCAATGATTTCAACAGATTCTGATTGAAATCATTGTACGTGACGATAAACCTTGTAACGATAATATGTGCTATAATATACCATCAATCTGGCATAAAATCATAAAGCCATAATTGCAATATTTCAGCTCAAACTTGTATTATGTTGCCAAAACTTGAATGAAAACTCAGTTGAACGTGGTTTTGTCCCTCATGTGTAGTTGGCGGCGCTCGTGGTTTCTTAAATCGAACTTTTGATTCATTTGATCTCAGTTCATTAATAACTATTTATTTTCACTAGATGGCAACACTAAATTTTTGTATTCAAATCATTGGTCAAGTTTCAACTAATTATCTGTTGCACAGGAAGCTTTCGTCTCCGAACTTTGAGCCTTTTTAACCATCATATTTTCCTGAAAACCGCTGTAGAAACAGCTCGAAACGTAGAAGTTAATTTTAGCTTATTAAAAATCGGGTTTTGTGTACCATTAAGCAAGATTGTGTCTTTATTTATTAATATTCTTTCATTCCGAAAAATGTACGTGATTTAATACAACAGTTCTCTTTTTTTTTTTTTTTTTTTTTTTTTTTTTTTTTTTTTTTTTAACAGGAATGGAGTATTACATAAAAAAATATAAATAAGACATTATATTATGTTAATTGACAGACATCATTTTGGAATAGAGAATGAAACAATGAAAGTGTGAAAAATTGAAGATAAAGAATGATTAATTGTCGGAAGAGTAAGTTAAAGATAACGAAAACGCGAAAACGGTGAGAGCTCTCCGGCCCAAATGGATGATTTTTACAATTAAATTTTAATAGTATTCTTTGCTTTATTAAATCGCAGAAATTCTGCGATTAAATCAGTTGAGAAATACCCCTAAAATTTTGTGGTAGCAAGCAGTCATTTGGGTTCTAGGGCTCTCATCCCTGATCTTCAGAAGCTTAAGTTAAATATAACGAAACGACTACATTAAATAGTAAACTATCAGAACAACATTCTTTCATTTCGAAAAATGTAAGTAATTTAATACAACAGCTTTTTTAACAGGAATGAAGTTTTACATAAGAAAAAAAATAGAAATAAGACATTATATTATGTTAATTGGCGGGCATTATCTTGGAATAGAGAATAAAACAATGACAAGTGTTAAAAATTAAAGATTAAGTAGGATTAACTTTTAGCAGATTAAGTTAGAAGAGTAAAAGTGCAGATTAAAAAGCAGAATAAAAATGATTAATCTTATGTCCAGTGGTTCCCAACCTTTCTTTGCCCGCGCCCCACTTAAGCATCTCTAAAATCATAATGTCCCCCTCCCTTCTATATCATATAAATCTTATAAAATTAAAAGTAAACTTCTATTTTCCCGGAAGGATCCGAAAATAGAATTAACTTTGACGAGTGATTTCACATTTTTTAATTTATCAAAATCATATTTTTTTATTACAAGTATGTTCTTAATATAACTCTATGAATGCAATAAGGCTATGAATCTTGGCGTTTACATCTACAAAAGTTTTATTTTTTTAGCAACTTACCTCAAATTTAAATTGATTATTAGCCTACATTTTTATCTTCGTAAAATTTCTTTAAATCCCTCTCACATTTTGTATGACATCTAATCGAAATGATACATTTTATAATGGATTTTATTACTTTATTAAGAACAAGTGATATTTTCTTTTATCACCGAGACTGTATGGATAACATAATGCACAAGTAACATTTCCGGATTCACGCTTTTACCCATTTTAAGTAAATATTTTCTTTTCTTTCGTAACATACTTCTTTAATAGTGGGCTTTCTTTTTCCCATTGTTGTTATTTTGCCACAGATTTTAAATTTTAAAATGTTCATGTCATGAATTATGTTTATATATTGTGTATGTGGTTTGCTGAAGAGCCATAAGAAGTTTACATCCTATCCATTTAATTTCGGGATGCGCAAGGGATCTATTAATTTCATAAAAGTAATACCTCATTTAGATAATTCAAAATATTTTTTAGATTAAACATGTCCAGATAGTTAATTTTAGATATACCGTACAAAATTTCACATGTAAAAATTTCCTTCATGGGCATATTGCACTATGAATGGACGTACAAGTTTTTTTTTTAAATAAATAATAATTTTAAAAAGTGTATTTTACTAAAATAATATTTAAATCAGAAAAAATAGAATGATTTTTTATTACATAAAAGGTGTCAAAATATTTAAAATAAATTGCCATAATTATTCCGATGACAGTGTATTTTGAACTTTTAAATGAGAACGTTTCGAAAATTAATTTTTATTCAGTTAGTTTTACATTTTTTCATCTATTACTTCTATTTTTAGACTACAACACTACTTTCACTAGGGAAAAAAATGACAGAATATTTGTTAATAAGAAATCTGAAATTGCCCCCTGAAAAGTCATATTGCCCTCCTGTGGGGCGTACGCCTCATGTTGGGAACCACTGCTTTAGACGATTAAGTGAAAGATAACGAAACGACTACATTAAATGGTAAACAAACAGAACAATTTTCTTTCATTTCGAAAAATGTAAGCAATTTAATACAACAGCCTTTTTTACAGGAACGAATTTTTTCATACAAAAATAGAAATAAGATATTATATTATGTTAATTGACGGACATTATATTGGAATAGAGAATAAAACAATAGGAAGTGTTAAAATTTTAAGATTAAGAATGATTAATCTACAGAAGGTTAAGTTAAAGCTAATGAAACGACTACAATAAATAGTAAACTATCAGGACACTATTCTTTCATTTCGAAAAATGTAAGTAATTTAATACACCAGTTTTCTTTTACATGAATAAAGTATTACATTACAAACTAGAAATAATACATTATATTATGTTAATTGACGTGCTTCATCTTGGAATACAGAACAAAATAATAAGAAATGTTAAAAATCGAAGATTAAGATTGATTAATATTCAGAAGTTTAAGTTAAAGATAGCGAAATGATTACAATAAATAGTAAATTATCAGAACAATATTCTTTCATTTCGAAAAATGTAAGTAATTTAATGCAACAGCTTTTTTACAGGATGAACATAAAAAAAAGATTAGAAATACGACGTTATATCATGTTAATTGACGTACATTGTCTTGGAATAGAGAACAAAACAAAGAGAAGTGTTTAAAATTGAAGATTAAGTAGGATTAGCTTTCAGCAGCTTAAGTTAAAGATAACGAAACAAGTACATAAAATAATAAACAATCAGAACAATATTCTTTCATTTCGAAAAATGTAAGTAATTTAATACAACAGCTTTTTTTTACAGGAATGAAGTACTACATAAAAAATAGAAAAAAAGGACATTATATTATATTAATTGATGGACATTGTTTTGAAATAGGGAATAAAACAATGAGAAGCACTAAAAATTGAAAATAGTAAAAGTACACATATTAAAATAAAACTCTTTATTAATCTAGCTAATATAAAGAAAAGTAAGTTAATCGTCAATGTTTAATAAATTTTTGGAACGTTTTATTGTACGATGTAATTTATTATTATTTTACGTAATATTTTCGCGAATTTTTAATTTTAAATGGAATTTAATCAAACACCTTCATAACCAAGAAATATTCATAATTAAATAATGGTTAGATCTCAAGAGGATTAAATTAAAATTGAATATTACATTTTTCAGAAAATTAATCTGAATAAAACATCATACAAATCCTTGGTGATTGAGACATTTTCCCATGGCTTATCTACTATATGAAAAATAAATTTTTTATAAGTATATTTTGTAAAAAAGGATTGTTGAAGATAATGGGATGATTACAAAAGAAATATAAAACTGAGAATGAAATTCTTTGAAATAGATGAGTATAATTCTGCAAATACCATTTTCCCCTTAGGGAATAACTTTCAATAATTTTACTAAATTTTAAAGGACATATTTTACAAGATTATTTTAGGTAACTGGAATAGAGTATTTTAAAAATATATTTTTTTTGTGGTTAAGATAAAGCTGTACTTTTCAGATTAAAATGTGTCATTGGGGTTGTTAGAATAGTTAATAAACGCGTATTTAATTTAATGTGCTTGTCTCAATGTAGAGTTTTAAAATATTGTTTAGAAAAATTCCTGTCATCTATTCATATAAAACTGCATGCAGTAAAATACGTGTTACTGACAAAATAATGGTTGTTATAAAGAAAAACAATAACTGCACAGGAAGTATATTTAAGAAAACGAAATCATAGGTAATAGTTAAATATTAGCACAAATAAGAAAATTAAATACTGAAAACTATTTTTTGATCGCATGAGTTTTTACTTAAATTTTATTAATGCTTTACCTACTGACGGTACGGATATAAGTGCCATTAAAATAAATTGTTATAAAACTCATTTAATCCATCGATTTGTAGTAATACAGTTTAGAATGAGTTATAGATGCATTACTTTATCTTCTCCCAAAAATATTATTAGTTACAAAAAAAGAAATATATTTTTAAAAAGTTTCGCCTTTGCATCTTTTCAACTTTTTGGGCGTTGGGAGCAAGGGGGGATTTTCCAATTCTAAAATATTTCTATTGTAAAAACATTATCTTTATACATTTCCTAATTCTACAAAATACTAAGGAATAGATTTAAAATAAATAATTTGAGTGTGGTTATAAATAGTGCACAAAATCCCTATAAATTCAAATTGAATTAATCCTTCTAAATCCTTGAACTCTTCTAAATTTTATTAAATGATTATGAAATCTCCTAATATAGTTTCAAACGTTCACGAAGAATGCTTTAGAAAATAAAATTTTCATGAATTCAGTACATAAAAGTTTAAAATATGGAATAGCACATTCCACACTAATGCTAATCGAGTGAACCATATAAATCCTCAAGTATTATATCAGTTCTTCATGATTTAGCTACAAAGTGTAAAACAGCCGTATTTAGCCATCCCTTTTATGTAAAATAAATCATTAAAAATAATGAACTTACAAACATAAAATCTAAAAATTAGAATTAGAAATAAGCGACAAACGTAAGCACTTAAGGAGTCAGGTCAGCTTTAAACCATACAAAAATTTATAATTTTGTTAATCACTTATAATTAAATATGATTCTTTAAGAACATTTAAAAAAGAAACCCATACAAAATTTCGCATTAGAAGAGAAGTTATGTCTAAAACACTTTGAGCTTTTGTTATATGATCAATGGGTAATTTAATCTTCAAATGTCAATTTTCTCAAAACAGCGATTTTTATCATTGCGCACACGATTTCTGAAAAACGGTTACCTAGAATTTCACGAAATTTTCGGTGAATGTATTAAATATACAGAAGCACAAAATGACCTATTATTATATTTCTCAAGTAAGAAGTTTATAATTTACGACTACTTTTGTAATTAAAAAATCTCGATTTTTCAAATTTCTTTAAAAATAAATTTTTACTCGGGATCTACAAATTTAATTTTGGGTGAATCGTAGAATACTCTACTTCTCCCAAACCTTACGATAAATGCGCCAAAGTGGCAACCTTGGTATTAAGTATTAACTTGATATTAAGTGGCAGCCTTGGATGTTATAAAAACGCGCCGATTTGGCGATTTGGCGATTTTTTGAAATCGCACAAAAGAAGTAGATTATTCTCCGGTCGCACTTTAACTTTTTTCACTGTAGTTCATTTTGAAGACACTTTATATATGTACTCATAAAAGAAAAAAAAATCTTGATTTGTTTCAGCCATTCAAATGGGAAAAATCATGCGCGCAATGCATGCAAGAATAATTCTTTAAAAAATAAATTAATCTAAAAATAAATTAAAAATAAATTAAATATATATATATGTGTGTGTGTATATACCTTTTTTAAAAACTTAAATTGATAAAATAAATCGTTCATAACATGTGTTTTCAATTTTATAATTAGAAGACAATTAGTTAAAGAGTGGCTGCAATTCTTACAGAGGTCACTTTTCCACGCACTTTATTGGTTCAAAGGGTACCTGACCACTTAACTGTTTTACCCGAACTCAGTTCGAGCAAGAAAACATTGTTTACTTCATTTCTAAAAGCTTTTAGATACCGTTAATTAGCAACTGAAATCTTCCCTTTATTAGTTGGTCAGAAAATTTTCGATTACATAAGTTAAACATCTTTGCATGGAAAAAGTAGTGTTTTGCATCCATTTTTTAGTTTATGGTGTCAAAAGAGAAAAAAAATAAAGAGTTAAGGTGTTAAGTATAACATAAATATTTTTTTTTTACCGTTACGAGGATGGCATGATGTATATAAAATATATTAATCTAGTGATTTAATGTACACTTCTATATTAATCCCCATAACATTAAAAAAATCCAAAAATAACAGCTAAACGAAATGATTTATTAACTTTAGAATCAAATTTTAAATTTCACATAAATTTGAGTTATTATTTCAAATTATTATTGCAAAAAATAACGGTAGGTTTCTTTAACAAAGAAGTTAGAAAATTCAATACGTTTTGATATTTCATTTTAGTTCTATTAAAATCTTTTTGAAAGAATAAAAAAATACAATCTAAATATGTGTAAATGATACAGTGTAGACATAGTCGGTGGTCGTCTCTTTTTTTTATGGTTTATCTACAAAATAAAATTTATTTTTTGTGGTAATGCATTTTTCGTAAATAATATATATATTAAAGTTACTACACAGGTTACAATAAAATTTTCCTTATACAATTTACATTCTTTTTAATCAATACATTTCAGTTTTTCAAATATAATTCATTTCCAGTAGAGAATGTCATTTTAAATTATTTAAAAATTAGAGAAAATAATCAAAACTTTTCACAGTGTTTTATAAGGCTGCTTATTGAAATATTAAATATCGTTTCTGCATTATTAGTACATAAAAGATGATCCAATCAAGGTTTACCGGGTTACAGAAAATATGTAAAAATATTTTGAATTTAAAACTCTACTATTATTTTTTACATTTATTACTTTTTAGTTGCGTTCGTAATTATATAAATGCGTAGCCCCTATATTCGTAATTCTGCCAAATATTTATAAAACTAGTTATGGTACGAACACACCTCATTTGCCACGTCTGATGTGCAATTTCCAACTTGTTTTAGTTGCACACTAACAACACCAAAAAACATTTTTTATAAAAATTCCAATTAATCAAGTAAAGTTTTGAAATTTATAAAAAGTGATAATTTCGTGTTAACATAAAGTCGGGAGTTAATTGTCCATGAAATTGCCAAAGAGTTCACTATATAAAACACTAAAACTATTTTACTTCTTTTTTTCCAGGGTGCAGTTCAATATATTTGTTAAATGTGCCTTTTATTCATATTATTTCCCTTATTATATATTGATTAATGAAGTTTCATTTAAATTATTTAATTTTATAGGGCTTAATTTCAAACAAAAGATGTACAGGCACTGTAATTTTCTGCAATATTAACAATCAGTGTATATCCCAGTGTAACCCTCCACTCGCATTTTTATGCTTCATACATTATTTGACAATTTTAAAGCAATTTAGTCTTCCGGTGGTTCCAAACTAATATTTAAATAGCACTGAAATAAAGAAGTAATGGAGCTGCTCGGCTGTACACTTCGACGGCAGTAATACACTGCTTAGAGATTAAACGTTTATCATTAACAAAAATTATCAAACACGAACAAAGGGCAGTGAGTAAGCATAACACAACCATGACTAAGAACAGCATATATGACTGCGGTTTATTCTGGAATTCCTGAAAGCATTTCGGAAATGATTAATACAGAAAACCATTGAGAACAAATTGGGGGCACTAAATAGATATACTTCGAAGTGTTCGACACGCTACATCATTTATGTAGGAGATTTAGTAGGCAAAAACACAAAAGGTTGGAAGATGAGAGAGGAATGAACAAAATAATTTAAGATTCGATTTTTCGTAAGCGCTGTTCCGCTGCACTTACGGAGCGCAATATTTATGAGCTCCGCTAAATTCCGACCAATACTTAAATTTTCACTAAAAACACGGATATTTAGTATGAGTTTAAAGTGCTAAGTGCTATCATCCGTAATCGAACTAACTACATAGAGAGAAATAAAAAATAATTCATGCTATAAAAATAGTTTTTATTTATTTTTCATTCGAAATACATTTAATAGTAATTTTTTCTTCTTTTTCACAAAGTTAAAATGAAAATTATGTGATGGTTAGAAGATAAAGAATTTGCAAAACATACGAAATAGATCTATCAAGTCATTGCAACCATCTATATGCTGACACTATTACTAAATGACATATTTTTTGTTTCAAATAAAGATATATATTTTTTTCCGGCACAAATGCATATTTAAAATAATTTACAAATTAACATTATGTAAATATATTTCAATGACAGAGTAGATTTTCAAAAACTTCGTTTGCTAAACGCCTGCTTGCTATAAAAAGTTTCCACCAAAATAAAAATAAAAAATGTATTGAAACAGTAATTTTGGTTATAATACTTAAAGTTATAATAGATGGAAAATACACTATTCCTTTTTCTTATAAGGAAAATACATACATACATTTTAAGATAATAACTGTACCTTCCATCAAGCGCCATTGAAGACCATAACTTTTATGAATAAATTCATATATTTTTTTAATGCAAAGACATTTCATTTTCATAGTAAAACACTTGTATGTTTTAATTAATCATTTTTATAATTATTTAATCATGATAAAAGATTCTAATAAAAGATTTCCATAAACGTGAATTTTGCCTTATAAAACATTATTTTCGGATCTCATTTGACTTCATTTTAAATGAATTGGAAAATTTAATACATTCTGAAAGATTCAAACGTTAATAAAAACATTAGTTAGTAAAGGTGTTTATCTACAGAAAATATTTGCTAAAGACTTTCTTTTAAATTCAAAATATATTTTGGAAAATTCTCCTTAATATTTTTTTAGATAATATACTGAATAGAAAAACCGATGATAAAAGAATAAAATTCCCTTTTGTCGATACACTTAAGCAGTGAATTTACCATTTTCGCCGTTGGAAATTGCTTTTTACAGTGTTTTTACGTTAAACAATGACACCATATTTCTGAATTACTTGACTATAAACATTTGAAAGTAGTATAAGTTTAATTATTGCTTCATGAATACAAACGTATGGCAAAAAAGGTGAATTTTTACAATGAAAGTCGTGTTAAAAAAGAAAAGGTATATGTATTAATATCGTGTTTTTAATGTCATGTATAGGTATTTTAAATGTCATGTGCAGGTATTTTAAATGCATTATATATTTTTTTCATTAGTGTTATGTATTGCAAAGCAAATGAATCAAAGTTCAATGGATATGATTGAATAAAGGTAGTTGAAAAAGTTAAATAATAATAATAATAAATAAGACATCACTAAAATGCATTAATATATGAGCTTCGCACCACAAGGACACCCCCCCCCCCCACACACACACACACACACAAACACACTTTCCCCGAAAAAAAAAATTCACTGGGTCACAAACTTCGATCCGTAGAAATGGCAAAAAAATTCAAAAATAAAATTCATCTAAAATTAATAAAATATCACAAAAAATAATAAAATATGATTATCATCAATCATGTAAAAATCGCTAAAAGCCATAATCTCATTCATAACAAAACATATCCATCAGAAGCCGGGTCCTTCCTTCCTCTTGTTGAAAACGAGGCCTTACTTAAAACGGTTGAAATGTTGCACTGTTTCGCTAAAAGCGCCTATGCAAAAATGTGTATTTCAGCTGAGAATTCATGGTCCAGTTTATTTACTTAATACAAATGTAGTTCAGTAAAATCGTAACATTTCTTCGGAAGATATTGCATTTATATTTTTTATATTTTTAAAATGTTTCGAATCATATACAGAACATTAAAATTTAACCAAATACATTATAATGAAAATGAAACAAATACATAAAACTTGATTTTAAATTTCTTGTACATAAGTAGTACATACGAAAAATTTATCTTTCATTTTTATTTAATCGAAAGTAATATAAAGGATATAAAAAAAAATATATATAAAGGATGTATTTTATTATATATATATATACATACATACATGTATATATATATATATATATATATATATATATATATATATATATATATATATATATATATTGTTACAATATAAATTGCATTAATTAGGAAGAGAAAATAATTTTATTTAAAATGATAATTATTTTATAAATGTTTCAATTTTAATTAATTGCATTTAATTCATTACATACAAAACAAAAATTTGTGAATAAAAATGAAAAATCATCATTGTATTAACACTGTCGTTCTACCAGATAAATTTAAACAAAACTTACAAAGCAGCATTTAATTATTTTTTTTTTTTTTCATACTGCGAAATAAATATTACATGTTAATGGAAACTGTTACATGCCTAGTGAAACAAGTTAAAATATAAATAGAATTTAACTTCTGTTAAATATTTCACCAACTATAATATCAAAGAGAAAGGAAGAACTCATTATGTAACAGCAAGGTATACACTCACCGTCTTTCACTACAGGAAATCCAATAAATATTTACACTGCCATATTTGCATGTGTCAATCTATATCTTAAGACACCAGGCGCTTGTGTTATACATACTCTATGCATTTGTGTTACGGCAATAGAAGGAATATTCTATTGGACAGGAATTATATAATATGAGTAAATTTATGGATGCAGTCTAAGGTTTCTCTATGATAAAAGATAAGCTAATAGAGTTGAACTTCACTTACCTAAAGGGATTGGATGCATTGAACCATCAGTTATAACTGGGGTAACGGATGCTTGGTCACCTAAAAGAAAAAAAAAGAATTACTATTTAATATTTATTACTCGGTTTTTCTATGACGTAAACAGAAAGTAATGTGAAAGTAATAAATCAAAAGTCATCTGTAATATATAAAAAACTTTTTGCAATTGTTTTACTATTTATTTTAAATGTCTTTTGTAAATTAGGTAATAAAAAACCTATAACGCATCGAATTGTTAGTTTTACCCTATGTTATATATAAAATTCGTTTGTAGTAGTTGTTTGTTATTGTAATTGCACAATATTTTTTTAATGATTGAAGAAATTTTCCTTATTTTATTTTCGAATTTTATTGATGACATTTTTGCACTATTTTAAATTAAATAAGTGCGCTGGACCGTATTTAATTCTACTAGTTGGCGAAATCTTGAAAATTGTCGATAATTAGCCAGATATAGTACTTTTATTGTTCGAAAGGCTGAGCAATGACATTTTTGGGGTTGACGCGTTTTTTACGTATGACGTGTTTGTTATGTCATCAAGTGATACTTAGATAGACGTATTATCTGTCTTTTTATTGAATATGATGAATGTATTAGTTTTTGCTATTTGAAATAACAATTGCGTCATTAAATGTTGAAGTCATGTTATTAAAAGAGAAAAGGGTATTAAAAAAATCATCTTCTGTTTATTTATTGAAAACTTTTCTTCCCTTTTATTCACGTTTAAATAACAGTTACATGATTACTTAGTTACGTCACGATAATAAGAGAGAAAAAGCATTGACAAAATATCGTCGTCTGCTTGTTTATTTAAGAATTGTTCATTTATCAGTTTTTATTAATATATTGTAAACTTTATTGATGAAAGTTATTGGTAGTTTACGTTTTAGTGATCGTTGCGTCACTAAATGGAGAAGTCATGTTATTAAAAGAGAAAAAGCATTAAAAAAAGTAATCGTCTTTTTATTTATTGAAAACTCTTTTTCTCTTTTTTTAACGTTTAAATAACAATTACATGATTACTTAGACACGTCACGATAATAAGAGAGAAAAAACATTGACAAAATATCGTCGTCTGCTTGTTTATTTAAGAATTGTTCATTTATCTATTTTTATTAATATATTGTAAACTTTATTGATTAAAGTTACTTGTAATTCTTTTCAGTTATCACTGCGTTTTCGAATTTCTTGCATTTTTTGACATTCCGATATAACAATGTTGCTTAATCCAGTGAACTTTTTTTTATTATTATTTTAATGTTCGCGAGTGCTCATTGGTTCATATTGAACGCGGCATTAACGATGTTGGTATATTTTTGAGTTTCAAATACAATGCGGCCATTGCATCCAGTGATGTTTTACTTTGTTTTATCGTGCGCGAAGCTCTCGTAGATGTGGTATAGTGATAGAGACCTTAAGAAATTCGTGCATTTAGATGAATTCCATTAACACGAGATTGCTGGATCAAGTAATGTATTTTTATTTCCATATGCGCGAAACACTCATACCTGTAGTATAGTGATAGCGGCATTGCCGAATTTTGCGCACTTTAGTTTCTTTTTCAACTTCAAATGATCGTTAACTTTTTCTGTAACTTTTCTGAAACGTGTATAAACATTTTGTTTCTAACTACTCATATTATTTTTTTTATATATTTATATTATTAAATCTGTAAAATAAAATATTCCTGCTTTACTCATAAATGCAACATCTAAAAAAAATCATCCGCTTGTTTATGGTTTAATTTAATAATTCTGTTGTTACTTTATAACTATTTTGTCAAACCTTGTCTGATCTAATAAAACTTTATATCATGTTTGTGCTAAAATCTTTCAAAAGCAATGTATTTTTCAGTGACGTTTTTATCTCTAAAAGCATCACTTTTCCTGCGTGTAATTTTTAAAAAATAAGAATGGCAACACCTTTTTAAAAGGTGACTAATGGTGGAATGAAATAGGATTGTGCCAATTAGTGTGTTTGAAAGTACAACCTGTGGCCAGAAAGTTCGGTGAATGAATTTTTATTTCAAAAACAGTATTGTGCAGCATCAAATACAATTTACTGTCCTTCAAAATAATCTCCATGGATGGTAATGCACTGTTGTGAACGAGTATATAAGTCCTGGTAACTCCTGTAAAACAGTTTTTTCGGAATGGCTTTCAGCTCGGCCGTCACGTTGCATTGAAAGTCGGTGATGTCTGTAAATCTTATTCCCTTCAGGGCTGACTTCAATCTGGCGAAAAGGAAGAAGTCTGCAGGTGCCAAATCAGGTGAATAAGGGGGGTGTCAAGTATCACAACTCCATTCGCGGTCAGAAACTGCCGTACAACCAAGGTGGTGTGCGGACTCCGCCGTGACGGCCGAGCTGAAAGCCATTCCGAAAGAACTGTTTTACAGGAGTTTCCAGGACTTATATACTCGTTCCCAATAGTCCATTACCATCCATGGAGATTATTTTGAAGGACAGTAAATTACATTTAATGTTGTACAATACTGTATTTGAAATAAAAATTAATTCACCGAACTTTCTGGCCACAGGTTGTATATCTCTCTATAGGGTAATTCCGGGATTTATGCCTCACATTTTTTTGAAGTTGTGTATAAAGTCCCATGGTGGACATAAAATTAAAAAAAATCATGCTGTGCTATTTAATGTTAAATATACAACGCATGTACTGTGACAAAACAATTTAAAACAAATTATTAATATTTTTTAAAATTTTTTTTTCTAAAACATTACACTGCGCCGCGTCACCCGTACATTCAGGCTGAGATGCCCAACTTGTGCGGTAGTTATGCCACTCTTGTAACAAGAATAGAATGAAATTATAAATAAAAATATTAAAAAAATATTCATATCCGGACTATAATTAACGATGTAATAACAAAAGGAAACTAAATGAGTAAAATGAAACGTATTGGTAGATTCAAATTAATAATTGTTGCCTACTTTCACTATTAAACAATCGACTTTTTTTTACATTAAATTTTAATTGTTATTTCAGCTACAACGTAACATCAATGTATTAGAAAGGGAAACGAAAAACAGCAATAATATTTTTACATAATTTATTTTTAAACCCTTTCGGGACCGGTTTGATTTTACACTAATATTATTCGGTTGGTACCACTTTTTAAAAAGAAGTTACCTTTACTTAAATAATCATGAAAATGCTCTAATTAAACAAAGCAAATATTACTTTTCTTTTTTACTGGTGCCAGAAACAAATTTTGTAATCTTTTTATGAAGGTGTTTATATGCACCTATGGTCTCGAATGGGTTAAGATACCTGTTTTTTCGACTACAATCTATAGAAAAAGTGTCGAAAAAGTATAGTCTTCATGTAACTACATTTAAACACATGATGCAACGAAGCTAATTACACTTCCTCTTTTTTGGAGTAGTTTGCAAAGAACGTCTGCGTTAATCATATTTTTCTTTATTATCATCTTGACATGCATCTTTCTTGCCCATCTTACTTTTTATTTTCCCCTTTTTCTCCTTTGGTTTCAGTAAACTTGATAATATGCCTAACATGGTTAGTTTGTGCAAAAGAAAAGGAAAAGGTAATAACAGTTAATCATCCCGTACAAAAGAAACTGCGGCATGCATACCGGAATAGCAGTGCAGCATGTATCCCATTTTACATGGTGGATATTCACTTAACAGGCAATCTATTCATTAGAGTTTTCTTCCCAATACACTTTAACATTCACACCCTTTTGTTCATATGTATGTCAATTCTGCATTTTTGTGGTAAAGCGGTTCATCTTTGATCTAACATCTGGTCTAGAAAAATACATTCTCATGCTTTTTTGCCTAACGAATTCGGCCTGTTACTATGCCTTATCCAGAAACAATTTTTATTTTTTTTAACCGCAGCTGTATCAATGTACAGATTGGACTGCGCCTATCATGAGTCAAGAATGTTTGCAGCCCACAATCTGCCCCCCCTCCCTCTACACAATTAATATGGTAGAAGCCTACCGTATGTATTTGGCGAATCCATATCAGCTAATGTTTCTCCACTCCTGTGCATGGCGCAAAAATACTTGTAGATTGACGATATTGTAGTCCGCCAAGCAAGAAAGTTGTAACTGTATATTCGACACTCCTGCGCTGTCTCTTGCCTCGTGATGTCTCTTTAACAAGAAGAAGATCGCTTCCCTTGTACCTCTCCCTTCGCCTTTCATCATGCAATAAAGAAAAAGTTCGTTTAACAAGTTGGAGTTTTTTTTTTTTTAATAGGACCTGGTGTTAAAAATTTCACTACCTTGTCAACTAAAAAACGGCCGTCTCATTTCTAGCGAAAACGTCTTCATAAACTTTGGTCACCGTGACCAGTTTTTTTTCTCCATTTAAAAAAAAAATGTAAGGGAGAGATACGTACTTCCAGTCGTTTTTTTTTGCATGGACTTCTTGGAGCGATGGATTCCTCCCGGCTGTCGCACCGCTCTGTTGCAGTGAGCTTCGAGTAACTCGCCCCGTCACCTAAAGAAAAGTCATCCTGAAATCAACAGCTCGCCACCCCATCTCCGACGAAATATTTCATCCTGGAGTGAACTTCTCGCCCTGGACGACTGCCCTTCGCCGAAGAAGCCTCTGTCTTTGCTTGTTTCTCTCCTGCTTCCCTCTCTTGTTTCAAGCGGAGCATTACCCCTTTCTCTCGCATCGACGGTTGTTTTGAACTGCTCTGTGCTGTCCCACCGGTGTTGTTGACATCAACGGAACTGTGTTCTTCTCTTCGTGCATCCCGCGGATCAGCGTGTGAGTGTATCTTAGCCTGAAAATCATCCACGGTGTTCTATGTTCGTTCACCCCTGCACTGAATTCTGTGATTAGTCTCAAGTCGACTTTGATGTGTGTTTTTCTCCAAAATTACAGCAATATGTGAGTGCTCAAAGTACGCCTCTACATTTTCACGTGCGATATGTGAACTCCCAATTCAAAAGTGTGAGAAAAACCTTATCAGTTAAAAAAAAAACCTGCAAAAAAGTGCTGAAATTGAACAGTGTGTGATACTGTGTATGTGCAAACAAGATTTCAAGTGTGCTTTCCCCTTATGTGTGATAGGAGAATACTCGCGCTAAAATTCCCTTGTTTACTTTCTGTGTACGAAAATGAAAGGAACGTCCGAGCAAGTCAGCGATTGAATAACGACTCTCGCTCTCATTTCTATTTACACAGCCAGCCTTCTCAATATTCTGAAAAGTGTGTTTGGTTACCTTTTTACCATACGACACCGCTGTTTGTAACAGAAATGCCTCAACGTGTTTTTTCGTGATTACTCTTGATTAAAATATCCACCCCAATTTGCCCTGCGATCTGCTCAAGTGCGCTATGTGTGTTGTGGGTCAACTTATCTGATGCTACAGTCAGAATGTGCAAAATATTTGTGTTTGTGAAAATCCTAGTGTGCGCGTGTGTTGATTCGTTCTAATCAAAGGAGTCAATCAAAAAAAATCATTCAAATGACTCCTGAAGTTGTGCTCCATAAATTCTCCGTTGTATACAAATAAAAAAAAATCGTGGAGAGTCAGATAAATATGCACTAAAAAAAACAAAAGTTCACAATCTAAAAAAAAATGAAAGTGCATTAGTAAAAAAAAAGAAAAAAATGTTTCAATAGTGCTAGATTCACTTAAAATAGCACATTTTAGAGTACGAAAGCATGTTTTCATTCCCCCTCCCCATTTGTTTGCTTTCCTTTCGACTAATTTCTTTTCAGTTAATTCTGGAAACGATGTTTTAAAATTTTTTTAAAGTTATTTCATTCCATTTTTATGCTTTCCTACTCCATAAGTACTCACAAGTACTTGATAATTGATTTTATTAATATTATTGTGTTTTTGTACAGGATACGAAAACACAGTGATATTGCTATTTTTAATATTTTGTGAAGTTATTTTGTGCTGTTAATTATAATATTTATAAAGATAATATATTTTTTTTTCCTTTCGCATTGCATGGAATTTTCCAATATTTTTAGTTAATATCAAATACATTCACCTCTGCTTAACTCTTAATGCATATTAAAATATGTTAAATATTTTTTTTTCTCTCAAAAAGAGTTAACGAGGAGTACACTTTGTCCCATATATTGCTTTATTATCTACGAAGGTTAAAATAAAATTTTTCTAGTCTGCCTTTCGGCTTGAAAATATTTTAACTTGAGAGAATTTTAGGTAGCTTTCTTTACAAAAAAGCTACCTATTGCAGCCGTTCGGAGGAAAGCGATTTCAAAAAATTTTGGTATATTTTCATCGATCATGACCTCCAGACCCCGAAACCACCCTCCGTTCAAAATTGATATATATATATATATATATATATATATATATATATATATATATCTATATATATATATATATATATATATATATCTGACGTATGTCACACTGTAACTCCCGTAATTATGAACCGATTTCGATGTAATTCGGTGTGTACATAGTACATACCAATGTCTCGACCGAGTTCGTTGGCCAGCTTCATCCGCCGTTTTGTTTCAAAATGGCGGCCATTTAAAAATTTTAAAAAAATTTAAAACTTGAAATGTGGTACCAAAAAATTAAAAATGGAAAAATATTTTTTTCTTATGTATTTGACCTTTATACAAAGATTCCGGAGCAGTTTTTGTTTCGTCTATATCTTAAAAAATGGCTGAGTTATAGCATTTTGAATTTCTAGCGTGGCTGACATTTTGAAACGTCCTAAATTTTGTCACGCGATAAAAGGCGTATTTATGAACCGATTTGGATGTAATTCGGTGTGTACATAGTACATACCAATCTCTCGACCGAGTTCGTTGGCCAGCTTCATCCGCCATTTTGTTTCAAAATGGCGGCCATTTAAAAAATTTTTAAAAATTTAAAATTTGAAATGTGGTACCAAAAAATTGAAAATGGAAAAATATTTTTTTCTTATGTATTTGACCTTTATACAAAGATTTCGGAGCAGTTTTTGTTTCGTCTATATCTTAAAAAATGGCTGAGTTATAGCATTTTGAATTTCTAGCGTGGCTGACATTTTGAAACGTCCTGAATTTTGTCACGCCATAAAAGGCGTATTTATGAACCGATTTGGATGTAACTTCGTTTATACATAGTACATACCAATGTCTCGACCGGGTTCGTTGGCCAGCTTCACCCGCCATCTTGTTTAAAAATGGCGGCCATTTAAATTTTTAAGAGAAATTTAAATTTGAAATGTGGTACCAAAAATTGAAAATTGAAAAAATATTTTCTTCTTATGTGTTTGACTTGATAAAAAGATTCGGGAGCAGTTTTTGTTTCGTCTATATCTTAAGAAATGGCTGAGTTATAGCATTTTGAATTTCTAGCGTGGTTGGCATTTTGAAACGTCCTGATTTTTCTCACGTAATAACAGGCGTATTTATGAACCGACTTGGATGTACCTTGGTGTGTACATAGTACATACAAATATCTCGACCGAGTTCGTTGGCCAGCTTCATCCGCCATCTTGTTTAAAAATGGTGGCCATTTAAAAAAATTAAAAAATAAAAAAATTTAAATGAGATACCAAAAAATTGGAAAATGAAAAAGTTTTTTTGTATGTGTTTGACCTTAATACAAAGATTCCGGAACAGATTTTCTTTCGTCTATATCTAAAAAAAAAATGGCTGAGTAATAGCATTTTGAATTTCTCTTGTGGCTGACATTTTAAAACGACCTGATTTTTGTCACGCGATAACAGGCGTATTTATGAACCTATTTGGATGTAACTTGGTCTGTACATAGTACATACCAATGTCTCGACCGAGTTCGTTGGCCAGCTTCATTCGCCATCTTGTTTCAAAAGGGTTGCCATTTAAAAAAATTAAATTTAAAATTCAAAATGAGGTATTAAAAAATTGGAAAATGAAAAAGATTTTATTTATGTGTTTGGCCTTGATACAAAGATTCCGGAGCAGTTTTTGTTTCTGAAAATTTGTTCTTTTGTTGATATCTTAAAAAATGGTTGATTTATAGCACTTTGAATTTCTAGCATGGCTAACATTTTGAAACGATCTTGTATTTGTCACGCGATAACACACGTATTCGCCTATTTCGATGTAAGAAGGCATGTGGATAGTATACATCAACACCTCGACCAAGTTCGCTGGCCAGATTCATCAGCCATCTTGTTTCAAAATGGCGGCCATTAAATTAAAATATATATATATATTTAAAGTGAGGTGCAAAAAAATTAGAAATTGAAAAAGGTTTCTTTCTTATGTATTTGATCTTGATATAAGGATTCAGGAGCATTTTTTGTTTGTCTTTACCTTAAAAAATGGCTCAGATATAGCAGTTTCAAATTCTATTGTGGGTGACATTTTGGAAAATCTGATTTTTTGCATGCGACAGCACTCCTATATATTAACCGATTCCGATGTGAGTGAGCATGTGCACAGCAATTACTAAGGTCTCGACCAAGTTCACTGCTTAGCCTCATCCACCATGTTGTCTTAAAATGACAGGCACTTTAAGAAATTGCCGAATTTGCAGCCAAATATAAGTTACTTTAAAGAAAAGCATCTTGGATAAAGCTGACTAATTTCGCGAAATTCTCATTCATTATATTGATAAAAATTAGTATTGAATCTCCTATATTCGGTTTCCACTAAATTGAGCTTCGTGTGTTTGCATGATATAAGTTGGGTTTTTTTAAATAAGGATTATGAAAGCTACCTCTTCCTCCCGGCACTGGCCGGAAGGACTTTTTAATTTCTGTCCTTTTAGAGAAACAAGGACAGATAGCAATTTTTTTTCTCTGTTAAAAAGGATAAAATAAGTATTTATTTCAGTTGCTTGCTCCTAGTAGCTTTGTTGTGAAAGACGTACATATTCCCATCCATAAAAAAAAATAATAGGAGCTGTTGCGAAATTATTTTTTTTTATTTCTCTTTCTTTTGCTTAAAATAAGCAACGATATTTTTTTACTTTGAGAAACACAATTTTTGTCGCTGGATAATTTTTTTTCTCTAATTTTTCTATAAAAGGTTTGAAAAAGACCTTTTGTTTATTTTTTTTAAGTTGTGTGTTATTTTTTAATGTGATTATTATACTATTTTATTCCATTACTTTATTTCATTTACATTTTTGTCTGTTATATGTGTGTTATATTTATATATGTATGCAGAATTTCAGTAACAATTTTTGATTAGAGAATTTGTGTTAGGTAAATCGTTGACCATGTCCGCTAAACAAGTTCAAATCAACATTAACCAATTTGATGGAGATCCGGATTTGCTTAAATTCTTTTTTAACCAAATTAGGTCGGTCGCTGAAATTAACAAATACAGCCCTCAGACTACCATTGCTGTACTTGTAGGGAAGTTAATTGGTCCCGCGTAAAAATTTTATGCTCAGAATACGGAAATTCAAAAAATCAACGATCTAGATAGGCTTGAGAAAGAATTTGCGGCATTTTTCTCACCCCCGAGCAAGTGCGTGGCTGGCGTTGAACTGTCGAGTTTATCTCTTCTGCCAGCGGAGTCAATTAAAAATCTGGCACACCGACTAAACGTGTTAGCCGCAACCGTGTATGCTGATATTAACGACGAAAATGCCCATAACACAATTAAACTTATGAAATTCATGGAGGCTGTGCCAGCTAACATACGAATAAAGTTACAAGAAGAAGGTATCACAGAATATCGTGCTGCTGTTGAAAGAGCACAGACGTTACACGAAATTCTGCATAACGAAAAGATTCTACATTCCTTACCCTCTGTCAGTAAATCTCAAAATAACGTTGAAGAACAATTGAAGGAACTCTCGAAAAAAATAAATGCGTTAACACTTGCACCGCCTGGACCCAAAACAGAAACTAAAAAAAATGACATGCAAGGTAGCCCAAAGTATAACGCAAATGCGATGCGCTATAGGAAAAATTTCAAAACGCGAAATTTCCCAAAACGTTTTTCCCCTCACAAATTTCCACAAAGAAAAGTTGTGACATGTCAACTCTGTATCCGCAATGGCCACCAGGCCCATCAGTGTTTTAAATGGAAAAGAGTTAATACACAGAAAAAGGAAAATTTTAACAGACGCAACAATTACCAGGTTCAGGAAAACTAGAACAGAGACACAATTTTTATGCTGATGATTTTGTGTCTCAACCATGTGACTTAACATCAGCAACATTTCCTATTGAGCCTACAGTACCAAAAATCTCTAAAGAAAGGTTAGTTAATTCAACCGGGTCACAAACTTCAGATCACATTAAAATCGCAAGAAATATCATTACAACCACTCAAACAGAAAATGAAGGCGATAACAATGTTCACATCATTTGTAGTGTTAATACGCATTCTCCATCACTCCGTCTTGTAAAGGCCACTATTGCAAACCATAAAATCACCCTATTGGCTGATTCTGGAAGTAACATTTCGTTACTTTCACAAAATTTATTTAATGAACTTAAACCTGTATTAAAATACAAGAGACTATCAACAGCCATAAATATTAAAACCGTCAATTCGGATGTTTCTTTTTCTTCATGTATTAGAGCATCCATTAAGTTAGAAAAAAAATCCTTCTCGCACCACTTTTATATAGTGAATATTCCTGAATCCTCCAGTTTTGAAGGCATTCTTGGTTTTGATTTCATTAGTAAATTTAACATTATCATTGATACTTTCAATAAATGCATTCACATTAACAACAGCTTGACTATTCCACTAGAAACATCACACGCTAAGTCAAAAGTCAGTGAAAGTAATCAATGTAACACCTTATGTGATGTGGTGACAAATCAAAAAGTTTTCTTAACCTGTAAAATCATTCTGGAACCCCAAGCATTATTTAACCTGATTATGACTTTTCATTTTTTTATGTCTCTCTTCACTCTAGGATTGTCTACCCCTTTTTGATTTGATATATATGTGACATATATCTACTTTTTTTTTATTTTTAATTCTCCCTTTCGAATGTTTTGTTCCCGTTCAAAATTATTGCCCTTAGGGTCCAAAACTTCATTGTGTTGAGAGACAACTCCTTGGAATTGGTGTTCCAATTCACAAAAAATCAATTTTTCCTTGTAAACCGACGTGTGCTCCTTTAGAGGACCGCTAGCGTCTTCGGAGGAGCAGGGACTCATATAAGCGGGCGCTGTATGAGTCTCAAAACTCCCTCCTCATATAAGGCTGAAGCCCTAAGCCGACGCCATAATACTTGTGGTCTACACAAGATTCAGGGTGACACCTTTTTCATGGGCGTGCTTCAGGCATCTCTTTTTTTTTGTCATCCTGTGCTGCATGCATAAACATTACATTTTTTTAAATCATGTCCAATTTCTTTTAAATCATACTACATTTGATTATTAGTTTACAATTACACATTTCACTTATTATTATTTACTCTTTACTTCTAGTGTTGCATTTGTGTTTATATATTATATTTTTATTGTTACTACTTGTGTTTTTTCATAAAATGATCCGAATCAGGATCAATATTTTGATGATGTGCAGCCAATGGTTCAGTTACATGCTGCGTAATTATTTGCTGTCAGAGTCGACTCAGTTAAAAAAAAATACCATGGTATACATAATTTTTGAAGAAAATTTTAATTCACATGGATATGAATAAATTTAATTTAAAAAATATCAATTCATAAAATCTCTTAGGACTGTTGAACTATTGATGAAAGAGATTTTTTTTGTGTTCATGACAGCAACTAGTTTTAAAAAAACTTTTCTGTTTTGAAAATATATTTATATGTGTAACTATTTGCTTGATGTTTTGCCCATGCACACGGGTCAACAAAAAGTTTTTTTTTTTGCGGTGTCCCAGGTGATATATATAACGACTATCTCGTTATATATGTTTGCATTCCATTCCCCCCCCCCCCCCAGCAGTTTCAATTAAATTCGTTTAATAACTTATTTATTTTAGTGCACTATAGTCAAACAGTGCAGCCCCTAAATTCAATTCAACATTTAAAAACTAAATCGATTGTTTTAAAAGCCCTGCATATTTAAATTAAATTATTCTAGTTACTCATCTTTTTAATAAAATAAAATCAGTGAATCACTCTCCATTTTCACTTTGTAAGTCTCTCACACATACGATTTAACCTTGTAAAAAAAACGTTACTGTTGTCTGTTTAAAAACAAGAGCATTTTAACTTCGGGCATTTCCTTATTTCGGCATGAATATAACTCATCATTTATATTCACTTAACAGGCAATCTATTCATTAGAGTTTTCTTCCCAATACACTTTAACATTCACACCCTTTTGTTCATATGTATGTCAATTCTGCATTTTTGTGGTAAAGCGGTTCATCTTTGATCTAACATCTGATCTAGAAAAATACATTCTCATGCTTTTTTGCCTAACGAATTCGGTCTGTTACTATGCCTTATCTAGAAACATTTTTTATTTTTTTTAACCGCAGCTGTATCAATGTACAGATTGGACTGCGCCTATCATGAGTCAAGAATGTTTGCAGCCCACAATCTGCCCCCCCCCCTCTACACAATTAATATGGCAGAAGCCTACTGTATGTATTTGGCGAATCCATATCAGCTAATGTTTCTCAACTCCTGTGCATGGCGCAAAAATACTTGTAGATTGGCGATATTGTAGTCCTCCAAGCAAGAAAGTTGTAACTGTATATTCGACACTCCTGCGCTGTCTCTTGCCTCGTGATGTCTCTTTAACAAGAAACTCTGATCGCTTCCCTTGTACCTCTCCCTTCGCCTTTCATCATGCAATAAAGAAAAAGTTCGTTTAACAAGTTGGAGTTTTTTTTTTTTTAATAGGACCTGGTGTTAAAAATTTCACTACCTTGTCAACAAAAAAACGGCCATCTCTTTTCTAGCGAAAACGTCTTCATAAACTTGTTATATGTTTTCTTGCTAAACTAAATTGCTCCATTATATAGTATCTATATCAAATTACAAATGAAATACAGGACTGTTCAAAAGAATTGGAATACATATTGGCTATGGAAGGTAACTGCTGAAATCAGTTTTTTAAATGTTTTATGCGTTTTCTAAAATGTTTAGTTAGTCCTCTTATATACTTTATTTCCCTAAATAACGAAGTTTTGTTAAAGCATTCAGGAAGTGTTGGAAAGTGTTTCATAATCTATGCTTAACACATGATTTTTTTTACTTGTTATTAATATCTCCTTAAATTATACTCCTAATGTGTTAATTTTTTGTGTAGCAATAATACTAAAATATCCAAACATAAATACGTTGAATTTGCAATTTTTATAATTTTGTGATACAAATTATGAATTATTAAATTAATATTCGAAAAAAAAAATATGAATAGCAACCTACAATTTTTTTAAAGTATTTAGATTTATCAAGTTCTGCTTTATGGAAATCCAAAATTTCACATTTTTCTTCCAAATAGTTTTCAAATTATGCTTAAAAAACGGGAAAATGATGATTTAAGGGACCGTCTATGATACAACTGACTAGATATTTTGAAATTTCTTATGCTGTCCTGTAATCTAGCAGCCTCCAATGACTCCTTTGTCGGAGCTTAATATACCTTGATCAAGAAGAGGGCTGTCTCGTCAACAATTGAGTACCGAACTTCAATTTCGACACAGCCCCAAAAATACGCTGGTTTTAAAATAATTAATTTCTCGGAAACGTGTTGTACGAATTGCAGAATAATTTGTTTTAAAGCTAATTGAAAAGTACAGTTAATTTATTCTGCAGAAGTGAGTACTGCTATTGAAAACAAACCAAATTATGGTTCGTTTTAATATGTAGATGGCCACCGAATCAAATTTTATATACATCATTTAAAATTAGACTTTATTACCAATCGTGTTGTGCCAGTAACTTTCTTCTACGAGTTATTAATGGGTGTTTACTTTTTTTTTTTCTTTTTTTTTTTTTTGCACGACTGTACGAATGTACGTAACGCGATAACTCTTGATAGATACATACGATTTCCTTCATATATTTTTTTCCAGGTCTATTCTGATAAGGCTCTTCCCTGATTAGTTTTGGGGGTTCATTGGTTACGCATAAAAGGTGCAACGGAGGGCTAATCCCCCCTAACCTAGATAAATATCTTTTTATTTAATAAGATTTTATTTTATAAGATTTATTTTATTTTCTAAGATTTATTTTATTTATAAATATCTTTTTATTTTATAAGATTTTATTTAATAAAATTTATCCGATTTTCTTCAAATTTGGTGTACCCGTTAATCCTGACAAGAGGCTTCCCTGATTAGATTTGAAAGTTCATTGTTTAAGTCTAAAGGGAGGGGCGGTGGACTGATGCCACCTTAATTTAGATAAATGGATTTTTCTATCCGATTTGCTTCAAATTTAGTATGCAGGTTTATTTTGATAATGCGCTTCCCTGATTAAATTTGGAAGTTCATTGTTTAAGTCTAAAGGGAGGGGCGGTGGACTGATGCCACCTTAATTTAGATAAATGGGTTTTTCTATACGATTTGCTTCAAATTTGGTATACAGGTTTGTTTCGATAAGGAGCTTCCCCGGTGATATTCGGAGGCTCACTGGTTAAGTATAAAGAGTGAAAACTAGGGGAGGGGGGGGCTGATCCTCAGCCTTCATACATTTTTCGAGGGACATTATTCTTTGAAATAAAAAGTATAATATACAATTAGTGTGAATAGCTTGTGATCTCAATACCATCAGTTTAAGTGGGCATTTTTATTTTTATTTTATTATTCATTAGTTTTATTTTTCATCTCTAATCGTTTAATTAAAAAAAATTCCTAAGAATATCTGTGTATATTCGAGACAGATAATATAGATGCATTTTTTCGGGGTTCGCAATACTTTTATATGGTGAAAATTCTGAAAAATCGTGCACAGATGGAAAACACTTAAGTTATGTTAATGCTATTAAGTAAGTTATCTTTACAAACATTAAAATTTTCGATAGTTAACTTGCCGAATCTGATTAAAGCATGATGCAACTGAATTATGCCCTGGTTTGGAGGCTCCCAAAATTTTTTAACACTTTTCTTAAATCTGATATTTTAATTCTGTTTTCAACTGTTACTCATTATAATAATCATTTTCTACTTTTAGATTGCATAAGTTCATAAAAGAAAACTGTATTTGTCTAAATGAGTAATTATGCTTCCATATATGTATTCAAAAGCATAGAAAATGTTCATTTTTGGGGGGAAAGTGAAAGGAAAAGGATGGGGGTTTAGCCAACAGACTATCAGGCTTTCGGCCTCTCTTTGGTTTAATCAGGTTTTCTTAAATCGAATTATTAGAAATATTGCAAGATATTATCTGTTTATAAGTGTAATATTTTTCTCATGTGACATATTATAATAACTCGAGTTATATGTAATAAATATTATTGATAAAAACGTTATAAATATATTGTAAATACTCTTTTAAACCGTGAACTCCACACTCTTGCGATTTTGATCCAATCAAAATTTAAATTGTTGGCGTTATTTAAATCATGCTTTAATTAATTTGTATTTTTCCTTAACAAAATAATATTTTTGATAAAAATCAATATCTCATTTCGATTCCTTATTAAATTTCTTATAGCAATCATGGGTTATATTTCATTACCGCTATATATACGCATACATAAAATATACGCAATATAGACAATAAAAATATACGCAGTTGAAATTACGGAATTCCAAATAATACTACAGTGGAGTTTACGGGTTAGTATTCACTCCCGAATTTTAAATGATGATTTATTTGAAAATTTCAGCTTAGCTATAAATACTATTTGTGAAATTTTGTTTCGTTTGGAGCCCTCATATTAATGCTAGAAACTTCTCAATAAGTGATTATAAATTATAATAGTCCTGTACATAAAGTTTAGTACAGAAACAATATCCTATGATTTAATCCTTTATCTATTGATGGTACTTCTAAGTTCCCTTAAAATAACTTGTTCATTTAATACATCGATCAGCTATAATAAATTTTAGAATGAGTTATAGATACATTACTTTACCTTGTTCCAAAAACATTATTGGTTACACAAAGCAAAAATATTTTTAAAAGGATGATTTCTTTTGCCTGTGCATCTTTTCAGCTCTCTTGGCGTTGTGGGGAGGGGGGGGGGGGTATTTTCAATTCGGAAATATTTCTATATTTCTATTGTAAGATATTATATTTGTACATTTCCTAATTCTACAAAATCCTAAGAAAATTATTTAAAATAAAAGATTTTAAAGGACTTATAAAAAATGCACAAATTCCCTATAAATTCAAATTTAATTAATCCTTCTAAATCCTTCAATCCTTCTAAAATCCTTCTAAAAATTATTAAATGGTTAAGTAAATCTTAATGTAGTTCAAACAATTCACAAAAATGCTTTAGAAGATAAAATTTTCATGAATTCATAATTCAGTACATAAAGGCTTAAAGAAGATTCTTATTTACGACCTTGGAGAGCGTTCACAGTAGCTATGCTAGAATTTTTGTCACAACACTTAAGTGTTAAATGAATATTTTCAGATAATTTGGCATGTTTGAAACTGATTGTCACATTTACGGCTTTGGTCGTCTGATTTAGGTTTTAATTGTCGTAAATGCGACAAATATATTGTGGGATTATACTAGAGATATTTATTCCATTTCTTCAAAACAAGTTAGTTTTGAACTAAAGACACAGTATTCAATATTTTTCTGCTTAATAAAATATATATTTTATGTACAATATTTTATTGTATATATTTTATGTAAAATATATATTTTATGTGTAAATAAATATATATTTTATGACAAAACTATGTGGAATCGCGTCTCATTTAGGCACAATGACCTTATGTGAACTAATCAATATGCTTAAGTGTCAATTGCAGACTCATTATTAAAAATAAATAAATACAACGTATCATAATATATTAATTCTAATTGATAAAAAGGCGTAAGATTAAAACTTAAAAAACATATAACTTTCAACGAAAGTAAGATAATTTGGTGCGGATGTCATATACGCCCCATATTGGTGCGATTGTTTTCCGACGCCAATTTGGTGAAAGTTTCAACAGCATGGACAACAACATCTGGGTTACCATATCAAGTAAAATAACGACACTTTGGAGCCAGTTAAGTACACGTCGTGTATATGATATTAGCGTCAGAAAAAAATCGCGCACATATGTATATGACATTTGTGCCGATAATTTTTCCCTCTAGCCAACACTATCCATTAATTATAAGAGAAACAATAGAGATTCTAACACGTAAAAAACATATGTAACGATACAGCATCATTCAACTTATCAAAACTGTGTCCAGAGTTACTCAAGGGTTTAGAAAAGAGAAATAAACGTCCAAGTAAATTTAAAAAAAGTAACATGCCTTACATGAAAAACTGAATGATGGTGTTTCAATTTATTACATCTTAGACTGTGCAATTTCAGAATATCATTATTTATTTGTTTTGAAAATAAATCTGCACGAGTTGAAACATGTCAACAGTCAAATAAAACTATTTTACGGTTTTTAAAGTTTTAATCTTACACCTTTTTAGCAATTAGAAATAATATATTATTACAAGATGTTAAATTGTTATATATTCAACGTATCAGAAGACAAAGTATAGAAATTTTTTCTTCACAATTTCGTTCACATCTCAATATAAGATAGCGATTATGAGGGGTTTTTTTAATTGCTTCTCTTGTGTACGTATTTTACATACTTGTGTACGTATGGCTTGTAGCTGTCGTAGCTCATACTTTACGCTTTCTATCAATATGATAAAGATTACATGTTCCGAGAATTTATTGCCGTTTAATGATATGGAATATGCCAACTCAAGAAACACGTAAGCGTGTTAATGTAAATATTTTTTCGTAAGTGACGAATAGCTTAAATTAGATTTATCTTCTTATCAATCTGGATTATAAAAAACATATTTGTGGAAATAAAATTACGTATTTTTCTTATCATTATATTCCTGTGTCAAAGAGAAGCTGAGTATTTAGCAAGTAAACAGCAAGTAAACAGCAACTAAGTTTAAACAGAGCTTTACATTTCTTATCCCGTCGACCAAAAATCTATCGTCGAACTATAATATTAAATGCCAATAATGGCTGATCAGTGATCGTAAATGACACATTCACTTGACTTTAAGCAAGTTACACGTGTTTACGTCATCAAGTAATTTTTATGTCGACGTTTTGTTTGTATTTTTATTAATGTTATACTAATTTAGTTGTTCTTTCGTTATTAAGAATAAAAATTATGTCAATTTGTATAATTTAGCGGGTGGTTGGACGGTTTATATAATTCGGCGAAATTGGTCCACGGAATAACTAAATAGTACCTATCAATCTGATTAATAGTTCTTTCTAAGGAAAAGTTGTTTCATTTGTGTGATTCAGAGCCCGAAATTTTTTAAAGGACAAAGTAAGTGAGCAAATGTTCCAAAAATTGCACATCCTCCTAAGTGGGGAGATCAACTACAGTAACTCGATACTATACACAATAATAAAAATAATTTTGGAGCTGTAAATATTTCTTAAAATGAAACAATTTTTCTAGAATAAATTGTACAAATTTTTGTTTACGTATTCCTTTAAATAATTTCAATGATACATAATAAGAATTTAGTTTAGTTAAGACATAATAATTAAGGATTTTCAATGACATGCATGGATTATATAAAGTTTATTGGGTATATCCACTTAATATTATCTATACATATTCTTACAATATCGTACTTTAACTTCAACCTAAAATAATAATCAAGTTTAGTGTTGAAAATATTTTTTTTCAGGCAATTACACCATAAAACGCTAAATGTATGATACAATGTCAATAAAAAAGTAAAACGAAATAAATATATTACAGATACTTACTTAAAAATAGGTACGCGTTATAAAGATATATAATTCAGAATTTTAAATTTCTATGTTATTTAGTTTTGGAAATAGGATGCGCGTAATGTAAAAAAATATCTGATTTGAGTAAAATAGCTTCAAAGTTTATATTTACCTTGATTGAGATGGGTATTGGAATCACATATTGTATCATAAAACCGATGTTAATTGGAGTATCGTTTTTCTTTTTAAGTTCAATAAGATGTTATTCTTTCATAATAGGCAACAAAAAAATATACTGACTTTTTAAAACTTTTTAAAATTATCTCCTTCCTTAAGGTAGAATTAAATACATTTTTAATTACAAAAAGGCGCAACTGCATTGTAAATCATGTATCTGCATTGAATAGATCACCTTGATAAGCCGCCATTGTATGCAGTGGTTTCACTTTTGAGGAGTAGTTTTCTAATTTCCAGGTAAGAAGGTAGTCTAATTTCCATGTGTTTAAATTCTTGAGTTATGATAGGTTTTATGAAAGCTTATTTCTTTCTCTTTAACTACATTCAATTAACAACATTCAATTCTAATGAATTTACGTGCCCGTAGGTCAGGCCACCTTGGGAAAGAAATATAGAAATCAATGTAGAAACGGTAATTTTAAAACAGTCTACTTAAATATCCGAAAAAAAAACTTATTACCAATTATCTCCACTTATTACCTGACTACTCCAAAAATTTACACTCCATTGAGAATTAAATATGGTTTTTGGTTTTACATACATTGTTTGTTTTATTTATACTAGGGGGCATCGCTCCCCTGCTCGCTACGCTCACCAACGCCCCGCGTAATCGCTTAGCGATTCTATTCGGTATCGCGAAGTAATTCCTATTTTCTAGCCAACCCCAGATTATTGTTTATGCTTAAAAATAATGTAAATAATGTAAAAATAATGTAAATAAAGTTTATTGGGTATATCCACTTAATATTATATATGCATATTCTTACAATATCGTACTTTAAATTCAACCTAAAATAATAATCAAGTTTACTGATGAAAATATTTTTTCAGGCAATTACAGTTCAATTAAACTCTATTCATAAGTTAATGATAGTTTTTGTTGCATTGAAATATCTCAATTTGTTTATTTCCTGCAAGCAATAAGTAAACCCTATTGTATTTCAATGGGAGTCTATGGAAATTTGGCGAAATACTAGAAATAGCGCCAAGTTGGCGTCACTTTTGGCGACTAATTTTGGTCGGCAAATTTGGCGATATATCGCCTAGTTGGCGTTAAACTTCGCAACAGAGTCTGGTCCCCTCGTGGTAACCTCCCTTAAGCGTCATAAAGCTCTGACCAATCAGATGCATTTCACGGTATCTACGCAGATTTTCATTGGTCCATTTACAAAGCATTACTTTATATATATATATAGAAGGATTTGAAAAACAATAATTTTTTCAACTGTATGTTAACAATAAAAAGCTCATTTTAAAATATTCGACTCAGTAAAAACAATGTGTAACATAATAAACAAATCTTGAAACTTGAAATAATTTTTTAACTTCATCGTAATAAAGTATATCTTGAACACAAGATAATATGTATTATAAAAATAATTTATCTTTTAAAATAAAAGAAATGTTTTAATTTAGATTTAACTTTAACCTTAATAAAAAGATATATCCAGTAATAAAATCGTTATTTATGTCTCTTGAAACTGCAAAGATGGATATAGAAGTGTAACTTACAAAAAAAGAAATTTCCACTATATTCATATTTTTGAAATTTACTTTAACCCATGCGCGTAAATTTATTATCTAACAAAAACATAGCTGTGAAAAAAGAGAGCCAAGTTTTGTAAAGACAATGGCAAGAAAAGAAGTGATATCTAAGTGGGTGCCAAGTTCAAATAAAATTCACTCAAACTTACCTACTGAAGTATTATAGCATTTTTTAAATTGTTTAGAAATAAAAATTATTGATAGCATATTAATAATAAATCTAGAACTTGGCAAGTTTTTACCTACGAGTCATTTATTTTTAATAATGACATTATTATATCAAATCATGTTATTTCATGATTGGAAACCTTAATTTGCGTGAGCTCCTTCCCCTTGAAGGGCGGTGGGATAAAATATAGCCCACCTAATTTAACTGCAAAATGCCACATTGACACCAGAATTCAGGACTAAAAAGTTTAATTTTATTAAATACGTGAAAAGAAGCTTTTACCCATTTTGAAATAAAGTTGTTTTTAAATCCTGGTGTGATCCAATCATTTCAGCATTTCACGAATAAAAGATTTTGCCCCTGAAAGGGTTAAAGGAGTGCAGTCTCTAGAGTGATGACCAAGAACAAGCGTAAGTATATCTGTCTCTTTGTCAGGTATCTTAGTCTGTTTGCATTGAGGTTTCTGGAGGGTCGGTGCTAGAGTGATAACCAAAGATGAGCGGGAGTGTATCTGTGTAATTATTGGTTTATCAAATCTTTAACATGAGTCATTTGTTTATAAAACTACATTAATTTTTTTTTGTAATGTCATTGAAATTAATATTAACATCACCATTTTATTAAGACATGAAATTGATAGTCATAACATTTATCAAAAACTTGCCAAGTTCTAGATTTATTATTAATATGCTATCAATAATTTTTATTTCTAAACAATTTAAAAAATGCTATAATACTTCAGTAGGTAAGTTTGAGTGAATTTTATTTGAACTTGGCACCCACTTAGATATCACTTCTTTTCTTGCCATTGTCTTTACAAAACTTGGCTCTCTTTTTTCACAGCTATGTTTTTGTTAGATATCATTACTTTTTGTAAAGTTACAATATATTTAGACACTTTACTTAATGCTTTTTAATGTGTTTACATGTGACTATTTTATTCACCAAGCAACATTCAATTTTAATTTTAACTTCCTACAACAAACTATTTGGCTGTCAATTTGCGGTAGAAATCTATATTTTAATACTGCTACATTGAATGCATGTTTTGAAACAAAATGTATTGATTCGAAATTTTTATTGTTTCTGAAACAACAATTCCTATTAAATTTCTATATTAAATTTTCCTATTAAATTTTCCAATTAAATATCCTATAGCTGGGCCTGCTTTTTTGTACTGAAAGTGAAAAATAAAGTTATGTGCTTATGCCACACACTATGTAACATTCATCCATGGTTGCCGGCAAAGAGGCAGTGCAGAGGAAGGACATTGCCCCTCCCTGGATTTTCAAATTTAATTAACTAAATATCCTTTTCTCTGATGATTTTGAAAATAACAAGTGGGTAAGTGTGATCACAGATTGCACCGAGGGTTTCGTTTAATATTCCTTTAAAAACATTTTATCCTTTTGAAAAATCTGTTAGTTCCACATTTCGCAACCAGGGGCGCACTCTATTCTAAACAAACCTATATCCGAACGAAAGTCAGTTTTACATACTCTCCTTAGATATATTAGTCGAGGGGATTGAGCCCATAGCACCCGAGATAAGTAGGCGCCCCTGGCGGTAAAAAGTGGAACTAAAATATGTAAGGCTATGGTGCATAATATGAAAGAATGGTCAAAGGGGCGTCGGCAAAAGCTGGAAAAGTGCTCCCCGGGTGAAAAGGGCGGAGGTTAGAAAAATTGCTTAAAATACACAAGTTAGAGCCCGGGGGAGTAAATAATATAAGACTTTTTGAAAATTTTATGATTTGTCCTGTGGTCTGAGGTATTCAGCTATACGGATGCAAAAAGTCATGTCTCCAACTTAATTAGGGGCTCCCTTAGAAAGAATTGCTTAAAGTACATATGTGGTACCTCAAAGGGTTAAGCGTAAGACTTTTTCAAGATTTTATGATTTGTCGCCTGACCACAGGTGTTCTGCTATAAGTATGCAAAATTTCAAATCTGCCTTTTAATAAGAGGCTCAGTTAGAAAGAATTGCTTAAAATACGCATGTGGGAGCCCAAAGGCTTAAATGTACGGCTTTTTCAAAATTTTATGATTTGCCGTATGATATGTTGTGTTCAGCTATAAGTATGCAAAATTTCACGCCTCCAACCTAATTAGGAGCTCACTTAGAAAATATTGTTTAAGATACACATGCGAGAGCCCAAAGGGTTAAATGTACGACTTTTTCAAAATTTTATGATTTGCCGTATGATATGTTGTGTTCAGCTATAAGTATGCAAAATTTCCCACCTCCAACCTAAATAGGGGCTCACTTAGAAAGAATTTTTTTAAATACACATGTGGGAGCCCAAAGGGTTAAATGTACGACTTTTTCAAAATTTTATGATTTGTTGTTTGGTGTGAGGTGTTCAGCTATAAATATGCAAAATTTCACGCCTCCAACCTAATTAGAGGCTCACTTTGAAAGAATTGTTTAAAATACACATAGCGGAGCGCAAAGGGTTAAATGTACGACTTTTTCAAAATTTTAAGTTTTTTCGTTTCATGTGAGGTGTTCAGCTATAAGTATGCAAAATTTCACGCCTCCAACATAATTAGGGCTCACTTAGAAATAATTGTTTAAAATGCACATGTGGGAGGGCAAAGGGTTAAATGTACGACTTTTTCAAAATTTTATGATTTGTCGTTTGATGTGAGGTGTTCAGCTATAAGTATGCAAAATTTCACGCCTCCTACCTAATTAGAGGTTCACTTAAAAGAATTGTTTAAAATACACATGTGGGAGCGCAAAGGGTTAAATGTACGACTTTTTCATAATTTTATGGTTTGTCATTTGATGTGAGGTGTTCAGCTATAAGTATGCAAAATTTCACTCCTCCAACCTAATTAGAGGCTCACTTAGAAAGAATTGTTTAAAATATCTCAATTTTTAAAATATATCAATTTGTTGATTTTCTGTAAGCAAGTAAATCCAGATAAACCCCCAGTAAGTAGATAGGTTTACAATGGAAGTCTATGGGAATTTGACGAAATATTAGAGATATCGCCAAGGTGGCGTCACTTTTGGCGACTAATTTTGGTCGCCAAATTTGGCGAGATATCGCCATGTTGGCGAGTAACTTGGCGGTATTTGGCGACAGAACAGCGTCCCCTCCTAAGGCAAATTAAAATTTTGCCTAATAGACGTAATGTTAAAGTAAAAATGGGCACCCCCAGGTGGGTAATTCATCGATTTTCTCAATTTTTTTATTTTTTTCTTTAGTTTTATAGTGTAAACGAACTTCGCACGAAATTTGAAGTTTGTAGCTGCAGTAGATATACGAGATCTTTTTGATGAGTGAGTCAGTCAGTCAGTCAGTCAGTGGTAAAATTATCGATTATCAGACATTTTCAAATGTCATTATCTCGGAAACTAATTATGCGTTATTTATCAAATTTTGGATTTTAGGTAATTAGGGTGGCGTTACTACACATTTCGTATAACAAGTACGTAGGTCTCATAGATTTTCAGTAGTAGAGCATCGAAATTTGACGAAAACAGCTCGAAATGGTTCGTGTAAATAACACACGGCTATGTCAGGCGAACTTGGCTGACACACTGCCGTGTGTCTAGAACTTTAAATCAAAGTCAATTCATACGCTCTCGTTTCCATGACATAGATTATTTATTTCATGTACATTACTTCGTTCCGGGGTTTTACTCGGATTAGAAAGCAAAAGTACTCTTATTTTAAATATATTCAACGTCTAATTTTAAAAGGCGATGCTGTTAAGCATTTTATATTTTATAAAAGACTAGCTAAACTGCCCGGCATTGCCCGGAATTTTAAGAATGTTTGTTTTGAAAAATCAATTTGAAAATTAAACATACAGTATAAAATAATCAATAAAAAAAGCAGTAAAGCAATCTTTATTTCAGTTCTTCGATAAGAATGAGCTCTAGGGACCTAAATTTTTATGCAAATTGCAATATAGACGCAAAAACACACGTATATATAATATAGAATGGATTTTAAAATGGCGACAAACTCGGAGAACCCCAAAATGTTAAAATATGCCAATATTTCCATAATCCTGTTTTTTATCATGTTTCAATACGTTTGTGAAACTCGAGGCTAACGTAAAAGACAGGCTACCGCGGTGCATCCGAAGTGTATTTTTGTACAGAGCGCTTGAGTGACGTGCTGCTCTTTTGGCACACCTCCATTGGTGCATTCGAACATCACGTGACTCCAGCGGTCTGTAAAAAATATACGTAAAATGCACCGTGGTAGCCTGTCTTTTTCGTTAGCCTCGTGTGAAACTCATATGACGTTAATATTCACCTGCTGACTTCCATTATATTTCCAATGTAACGTAATTTCACTTTTTAAAAATTCTCAAAACTATTTATTTCATTTTCATTTTTTCACGTGGGAATCCTTCAATCGAAAAGTTATGCCGTGATATTCACCTTTTATGGAATTCGTCAAACTATTTATTATATTTTCATTTTTCCCGTGGAAATGTTGCAATAGACAAGTAATTGTGGTAAGAATTTTATTGTAGATTTTTAATTTTTGGCAACTGCTATAACGAGAAATGTTTAAATTTGATAGGAAATTGCTGTTAAAAGGTTTTTTTTTTTTATTAATTAAAAATTAACTATAAAATATTTCGATTCCGGATTACTTAGTTTCCTTGGCCGTGTTTTAATACACATGAACGTAACATTTCACAATTCTGGCTTCCAAACTGTGGATTTTCATAGAATTACAGACAGACAGACAAATTTTCATTTTTATATATTAGATTGGTGATGTAAAAACCCAATAACAGTCGTATATTGAATTATGGTACGCACGGTCATTTTTAAACTGTAAAATGACAAATTTCTATAAATATCGAATCATATTTATAGATATATCTATGTTTAAATTCTACAGATGGTTTAAAAAATTAATTGACGCAATCGTTATAAAAATGTCAATACATAAATTACTGGGTAGTAAGAAACCGATTTAAGGTATTTTATTTTTATTGTGAATCAATTTTACATTCAGTGAAAATGCTTCCATGAAAATAATATTGTTTGTTAAATATTAGTTTTACATCTCTATAATAACACCCTAAGTCATGTGACTGTCATCAACAGTTCGGGCTGACCGCTTCACTATTTATATTCCAGGCGGCTATTTGTTACTTTAATGTTTAACGGGGTGCAGGCGATAATTCGCCAAATATTGTTCCATCGCCATCATTTCACCTACATTATAATGGTGTAAGTCCTGCGATTGTCATGAACAATTACGGCTACGCCTTTGCTTTTCATGTGCAATGCTGTCATTTTTAATCAAAATTATTTGTTATAATGCTAGGGGGCTCTACCCGCTACGAGCTACGTTCCAACTACCAAGCCCCGTTCCGTTACCCCATATTCTAAAAGTAGGCTAATTTCATCGGCTTTAAAAAGACTGAATTATAATTTCTTTTTAAAAGTGTCTCTCTCCCTGTACACGGGTTTTCATTCACATTCCTTTGACTGGAGACTTTTAAGGCAAAATTAGCGTTTGTTAAAGGATACAATGGCTGTTTTCGCCTTTGATTAAAAAAAAAATTGGTTAAAAATTTTAAAATAAGCTAATGTAAAATGAATTAAGTAAAGGGAACGTCCATTCGTTACTGTTGTGATAATTAGAGCAAATTTTCATATATAATTTCAATTATTTTATTACAAAATATAAGTAAGATAAAAATTGATATAACCAGCTAAATACCACTGTGTTCCACACACAAACATATACGTAATTTATATATATATAAAAAAAAAAAAAAAAAAAAACTACATATGCATATATTAAATGACTCTTGTGACACTCTGATCACAAGAGTAACAAAATTTTGATTGATTATATAGACAAGGGAAACGCTTTTTGTTACAAATTAGATATATATTAAATGAGTGGAGCATAATAGTATTTTACTGGTTATATAACTTTTTATCTTAATTATATTTTATTGTAAAATAATTGCATGTATTTGTAAAAAACCGCACGAATGGTCACAAGAGTAACAGTGGACGTTCCCTAAACAGAGTCTTTGTTTCTCGGTTTTTTAAAAGCTCTATAAGAAAGTTCTTATAAATAATACATTTGATATGTATCGTTTTATATCTGACGTAATCTTCACCAAAGTTTTCGTTATCTTTTTAACATTCACATGAAAATACTTTTGTTGTTAGAAAGGAAATATTATTTGCGCTGTCTTAGAAATCACAACAATAGTTGAAAATATTATCTCAATATATTAAATAAATGTCTAGCGCAAATATATTTTTTAATTTAAACTGTTTTGCCAACTTTCAATTATTTGGTTTTTTTAAATATGACGTAAATTTCCCCCATTTGCGACTTTAACGATAATAATAATGAATTTATTATTACCCCCCGGCACGGTATGCCATTTCTTTCTCCCAGCTTATTTTGTGGTCGTCTTCAAAAAATAACGTTGCCTTGTATAAGCCAGCCGTAAAACAAAAGACGATGTTTCATTGTGCGATTAAATACTCTACTGCATTTTTTAAAACTTCTAAGCATCGCACATTTTCAATGTTTATAAATGTCGTATTGGGGGAAAAAAGTACTTTTTAATGCAATTTGTTTGAAAACTGCATCTCCATTTATTTTTGAAATATTAATTTTTTTGTAGTTTTTAGCGACATTTGTTTAAGCATTTGTTTCATTTTGGCAACTCAAGTACTCCATTTCTGTAGAAAGTAAAGAAAAAATAGTTGAAAAATAGAAATTATGTCTTCTTGTTGACATTTCCCCATAAAAACTGCGAAAATGTAATGAAAATACGCGCTATTTTGGGAAAAATATTAAATGAATGATTTGTGATAAAACATAGAGCTATTATAAACTATATTTAATTTTAAGTATCTATATTAATGCAAATGACGTCATTTTACATAAAATAAAAGCGTGTGTTTTAAGTCTTAAAATTGAAATATGTTTTGCACTAGAGTAGAATCCCGATTTTTCGAGGTCCGCTTAACCAAGTTATTTTCTCCTGATGGACTGGCGGTTTCTATTATTATGAAACAGTCATTATAAATGAAGCGTTAGGTGAAGATGAAAGAGCAGTCGTAAAAAGTTTAACGCGTAATGTTTAACGTAAAACGTTTAATTAAACGCTTCATTTATAATGGCTGTTTCATAATAACATAAACCACCAGTCGATCAGAGGAAAATAAAGTAATGAAAATTTTGGGGGCGACACTAAATTCTGAAAAAGCAGAATTCCCGTTGTCTGGTTTAAAAATTTCTCTCTCTTTTAACATTCACGTGTAACTATAGTTTTTATGACGTAATTTTCCCTATTTTTCCTGATTTTTAACACGTAATCACGTTCTGATTAAAATATCAATGTGTAAATAAATTTTTAATTTGAAGGAAATATTATTATTTGCGCTGCTTTCAAGATTGGAAACAGTTTAAAATAATATCCTTTTCTAAAATATGTAAAAAAAATTTCGAAATGCTGAAAATTTGAATTTAAATTGGAGATAAATCCTCAAAAAATAAGTCAAATTAAAAACGTAAATGCAGTCTGCACTTTAGGAACTTCTAATGTATTAAATGGTGTAAAAAAGTTTAAATTCCTATGTATAGGTTTTGCTCATATACATTTTTTTAATGAAATGATTTTGACCAATTTTAACATTAAATATCTCTTAAAATAATTATTCGATTTAAAAACCGTCTGCATCAGCGTGTTTATCAAACATTTCTCTATAAGAGCAACAATTTTCATATTTCTGTATGAAAGAGTTTCCTTAATATTAACGAAGTAAGACTCCCGGTCACAAGAAATATGGATGCCGATCTAGAAGTATACCGGGAAGATCTACGCAGATTTTTATTGGTCCATTTCCAAATGGTTACTTTTTTTTATATATAGAAGGAAAACTACATAAAAGTTGAAATGATCGAAAACAATTCTTGGAATTTTTGTGGTAGCCGGACGCAAATCTCGCCAACAGCATTTTTTAACTGGCCAGTTAGCATTTTTTATTTTTCGCGTGGTAAATTAAAACAATGCTTTGATATTGAAATTAAATGTCACGGTTTCTGGTATTATTTATTCTTTTTTTCTTTTTCCTTTCTTTCCTTTAAAAAAAAAAAAAAAAAAAGAAAAAAAGAAGCGAAAGACGTAAGTTTTAAATGTTTCTAGTTTTAAATTAAAGTTATGTATTTTAAATAAAATGAATAAAAGTATTATATTTCAAATGAAAATGAAATACGAAAAAATGTGACGGGAACAATCACCACACGATTTATCACCTGCGGCCAGCTAACATAAAAATACCGAGTTCTTGATTTCTCTATCAGAATATTCCAATTTTGCGAAGGATTGAGCAACTAAATTAAATGAATAAAAATAACATGATACAATGTTTAGAACATATTTAAGGGAGACGAAACCGTCTTCAAGGGCGGCTAGTTGAAAATGTTTGACATTAGATGCAACTATTAAAAAATAAGACTGTGTTGAAAACATTTGTAATGAAATACCAATATTGTAAAATAATGGCTTTAAAGTGAAAATATTTTTTCATGAAATGGAACGTTATTTCTACGGAAAATTTAACAAATATTTACAAATTGTTGTGTTATTTTACCGCAAAGAGTTCGTACTAGTGCTAATTTTTTAGTGCCAATATTTTCGAAAAATGGTAATAACCACTTGTCATTTTTTAAATTCAAGAAATCAGTCTTTCAAAGATATTACTAATCGTAAATATTTTTAAACAAAAGTTGGAATCGTTACTGATTATGTACAAACTGAAATGATGCATATTAGCGAAGGTGTCTAACGTTATACCTATATTTACTAAAATGGAGCAGAAAAGCAATTTTAACCCTTTGACTACGACTCGGAACATATGCGCCTTAGTGGAATATATGTGTACGTACTGAAATGATGAACTATAACGAAGGTGACTAATATTAAACCAGTATTTACAAAAATGGAGTCAATAGAGATGCTTTAACTCTTTGACTACGACTCGTAACATTACGCCCAATGAAATATATATGTAACGGAAATGACGAATATTAGCGAAGGTGACTAATATTGGATCAGTATTTACTTAATGGAGTCGATAAAGGAATTTCGACAGGTAAGTATACATGTACATTCAATAATGAAAAATATTAGCGAAGATGACTAATATTAGACAGACTAGTATTTACTAAAATGAAGCCAATAAAATAATTTTATGCTTTCAACTACAGCTCGGAACACATATGCCCAGTGAAATATATAACGTACAGTCGTGGAAAAAAAAAAGTAAACACCCCCTACTAACTCCTCAACAACTTATCGTAGAAGAAAGTTACTGGTACCGAACGATTGGAAATAAAGTCTACTTTTAAATGATATATATAAAATTTGCTCAGGGGGCCATCTACATATTAAAACAAACCATAACTTCATTTTTTTCAATAGCAATACCCAATTTTGACAGCATAAATGAACTCTACACCCTTCAATTAGCCTAAAAACAAAATTTTATGCAATTCGTACCATAAGTTTCCGAGAAATTAATTATTATAAAACGTGCATATTTTAAGGGCTGTATCCAAATTGAAGTTCCGTACTCGATTGTTAACCGAGAGAGCCTCCGTCTTGATCAAGGCACCTTAAGCACCACTAAAGCAGTCAATGAAGCATGTTAGACAACGGGACAGCAGAAGAAATTTCAAAATATCTACTCACTTCTATCATAGACGGCCCCTTAAACCATCATTTTACCGTTTTGTAAGCATAATTTCAAAACTATTTGGAAGAAAAATGTGAAATTTTGGATTTTCATAAAGCAAGACATAATACATCTAAATCCATCAAAAAAAATTGTAGGTTGCAATTCATAATTTTTTCGAATGACAATTTCATGATTCATAATTCATATCATAAAATTATAAAAATTGCAAATACAGCGTATTTATGTTTGGGCACATTAGTATTATTGCTACACAAAAAATTAGCTCATTAGGAGCATAATTTCAGGAGATATAAATAAAAATATGAAAATATAATTTAACATTAGAAGTACTAAATTTTGAATGTCTATAATTAAAAAACTTATCATTCAAATGACTTGAAATTTGGTGACTGGGCATAGTTTGAACCGAAGATTTGAAATATCTCGTTAAAATTGGGTATTGCCATTGAAAGAAATGAAGTTTGGGTTCGTTTTAATATGTAGATGGCCCCCTAAGCAAATTTTATATACAGCATTTAAAAGTAGACTTTATTTCCAATCGTTCTGTACCAATAACTTCCGTTTACGATAATTTGTCGAAGAGTTAGTAGGGGGTGTTTACATTTTTTTTTTCCACGACTGTACATACCGAAATGACAAATATTAGCGAAGGTTACTAATATTAGACCAGTATTTACTAAAATGGAGGCGGTAAATCAATTTTAATCCTTTGACTACGCCTCGTGTCGTACGCACCCCAGTGAAATACATATGTTTTTTATTATATTCGTAACCCTTCTGAAAAACATCTCTGCCACGTATTTACAGTAGGATATTTCCAAGAGAAATGATTTTTGTTGCGTGATTGATTATAAAAATAGTTGCTGATCTTAGCTCTTAATCTACGTGCGATATTATATATATATATATATATATATATATATATATATTTAACCAAAAGCCAGCATATAAAAATTTGGTTTTAATAGTATTAAATATAAATATAAATATTATAAATGAAAAATAGCACCGTTCTACTAACGTCTACAAAATCATTAATCATTTTTATGATCGCTTATAAAAAATCTAACTATGTTATTTATTTATATTTTATTTATTTATTTTTAGAAATGATTTTTTAGATAATACAAATTCCTGTAGAACATTGCGTTTTCAATTGCGTTAGATTTATGTTATCGCAATATTAGAACCATTAATTAATTACGTGAAGTTTTTGCAAAATAAAATTTGGATGCCATTTTTTAGAATAAATCACAGACTCACAAATAAAGTAGAATTAGGATGCAGATGTTTTACAGGTTTTTTTAATAAATTGAATAACATGAATTGCAAAAGTGGGATCGTTTATTGTGCGTGTGATAACATGCATTTATGATCCCGAAGTCTGAATTATGTACTGATTTCTTATCACATGTATATTATAAGATCTTTTGTTGAAACTGCTTGCAATGTGCTCGACTGGCGTTTTTCTTCTATCTTTATAAATTAGTAATTAATATTTCTGAAAACTATTAAAAGCATTATCAAAATTATTATGTCGTTGCATAGTTGTTATTGTGGAGTCTAAACACTTTAAGCTAAGTATATAATTTAAAATTATCAATTTTTGAGAAATTTTGGTTATAAAACTGAAGAGTGGCATTTTGACATCGTCATCCAACAGAAACATGAATTAATTTTTTCGTTATTTTTTTAGTGGTTAATTAAAAATTAAATAGAGAAAAATATAATGTTTTCCAACCAAAAAAAAAAAAAAAAAAAACTGCATTAAAGGGTTGATGCGCAATATTAAATGAAAGCGACACCCCATGACGTAATGCACATACAGTTTAATTTTGTTAAGCCGTATTTGAATATTGTGAAAAAAAAAATCAATATATTTTAAAGAAATTAATCATTTTATCATTAAGTTTCGTAAGAATCAGAATATTTTTCGAAGAACATTTTTAAAAATATTTCTTAAACTAATTATTATTATTATTTTAATACTCATGTCATTTGTATACGTATAATAAATACTCATCTACTTTACGTTAACTTTAGGTTTGAAAAGCTAAAAGATATATATAATGAATATTTATATTGAAATTTTAAGCCCTTAATTTTGAATGAGTGGATTTTAAATAGAAATAATTACTTCAATTTCACAACTAATTACATTCAAGATTTTGTATATAGTAATTCATTTCAGTATATGATTAACTAAAACTTAATTAAAGTAATTATATATCAAACGAATATATGATTTATTTATTTAAATATATCGTAATTTACAGTTAAATGAAATAATTATACATCATAATTAAATTTATGGTTAATTTGCTAATAAAGAAAAACAAAAAAAAAATAATTATCATCGTAAATCATTGTTAATGGTAAAACAGATTTATTTATTGATTCATTTATTTTTGAATAAAATATAACATCGTGGCACAGAAATAGCGATTATTTGTTAATTGTTTAATGGCAACGCCCAAATGAAACGCATATCTCATTGGTTATTGTGTAAAAGTCCTTTGACGGAATTTAGGCGGTTGTAAATCGGGTTTATTTATGTTTAGCTCTTTTTCTGCAATTATAGAGCTTCAAAATATCATTAAAAATGCCTGTAAAAGATCTCGTCGATTGCTTGAAAGTGGAGAAGAAACCGAATTAAGAAGAGAAAAACAAAATAGTTTGGATCGAGATCGCCGATAATAAGATAAACGATCGCCAAAATAAGCTTAATAACCGCCGTATGCACGAACGCGCTGCTTCTGAAATCCAAATTCCTCATTTAAACGTTTCTACAAAATGTTGTCATAAAGGTAAAGTAATTTTGTCGCCCTTAATCAGAAACTCCCGATTTGATAAAAGATTTGTTGTGTCAAAATTTACTTGAAACCCAAAATTATAGAGAGCATATACGGCAGTGTAACGCCGCTTTATCTTTTGCACAATGGGAGGCAGAAATCAAATTGTCTTCTGGAGCAGGGCCATATTGCTTCCGGATACACGGTCAGATATATCACAAAATTTTTCCTTTATACACTAATGATAACAGGAAACCCAGCTATAAGCTTTTTTTGCCTGAACGTTTCATATTTTTAAACGTAACTGTTATACTAAGTTGAGCAAAAAGTTTTGGGAAATTTGTGAAAATTGCGTTGTTATGCGCCAATTAACAACAAAAGCAACAAGGACTATTCTTTAAGTTAGAGATCATCAGAGTCCACGACTTTCTGCCAGATTCCGGATTTGCAGGCTAAGTTTGTTGCCGTTACCAGCAACGTCATCCTCATTAATCTCATCGGCGGCTTTCAGAATCGTTAGGCCTTTTTTCCAATAATGCCGGGTCTACACACGCAAATCATACTGTTCAATAGGCATTTTGGAGCCAAAGTTCCTGAACTCCTATAAATATACCACTAGTACTCCTATATACGATACAAATTCTGGTAGTTATTAGATTAAAAATTTCCCAGAATTTTTTGCTCAACCTAATACTTTTGAAATTTTAGCTGTTATTTAATTTTTTTAGGAGTTTTTAGTATCCCTATATAATAAAAGGCAGTGTAATGCATCCGGTGCAAACCCGTCAATCTTAGCAGTCTCCGATATGATGGAGGCACGTTAGGCTTAATTTTGATTCGAGATGTATATGAGTAAACTTATGTGCCTAAATACAAATCTTTTCTACCTGAAATCCTTTCTGTTCAAAATAATTTTCTATAAAAGATTCAAAACTAACAAAATTTCAATGATTTACTCAGCCATTTCAGAAAACAAACGTAGCTCACTTCTTGTGTAAAACGTAAATAAGAAGCTGTGGTAGAGAGTCATTCCTTTCGTGATTCATTGAAAAAAATTTAAACCATGTAGCTATGAAGATTAAAGAAGACGACATAAATGACATCACTTGAGGCTGTCCCACCCCTGCTACGTGACCTCAGCCGCGGGTAAACAGAAGAAAAACACCAATAGGCTTTAACAATGCTTCCCCTTCGTTCTTTCGGATGGAGTTCAACCCGAGATACCTATTTATTAATCAATATACATATAAAAAAAAATTAGAGGGGTGCGGGGGTAAACGATAAAAATACAATTTCAAAGTGTTATTAAAAAAATAGTATTATTTGCAATAGTTTCAGCAGACTGTTTTAATTACGCAATTTTACTGCATATTTGTTACATTTTTGTCTTATTAAGAAATCTTAATTTTATTATAGTATATTAGCTGGAAAACCTGTTTTACCCAGAAATATTGTAAATGCTAATTGTGTGTTTATTGGAACATAAACTAGCCGAACTTTGCTCATCTAAACGCTTCCATATTGTCAATAATTTTTTTATCAGTTTTTCAAATTTTAAGTGAAAAACACGATTTTTACTCACCATCCTATGACGGGCATTTACACTAGTAAATAAATATTAGTCAGTCTTTTTTTTTTTTTTTTTTTTTTGATGAAGTCGACTCCACTGTTTTCTATCTCAATGACAGTCTGCCCAGCCAACGCCGGGCGTCTCAGTTAGTGACAAATATTACATCTTAAATTTTCAAAATGAATTAGAATTCTATTAAATTTTCAAAATGAATTAGAATTCTATGTTAGTAAATGCTCTTTTAAATATCACATTTTAGCCATCGTAAAACAAATACTTCTTAGTATATTAAACGAAGTAAACATGAAATTTTATAATAGATAGACTCAGCAATGAAATTTTGAATCATGTTTCAATAAACTGAAAATTCCGATGCAAAAGTGCAACTTCTAAAAATAGAATTACCATTACACTCATATTTTTTAAAATTACGGAGAGATCGGCGTTCTATACTTGCTTCCGGGATTTTGCTGAAATTACAAATCGTGAGTTTACTTATTAAAATATACACTGTAAAATATATATATATATATATATATATACTTTTGGCGACTAAAAACATCGCCAAATAATCGTAGGCTTTATAAGGAGCTCTGTCTGGTTGCGTCGTTCTTTTTGAATTGGGTTGCTGCTTTGGATGGACAGTTTTTAAGTGTTCTTTTCGAATTCGGTTACTGCTTTGGATGGCCAGTTTTAAAGTTTTCTTTGGCCAGTATGGTCTTGACAGATATGGGGGAAGTTTCATGAGTAATAGCCGGTAAAACCCAGCATGCAAGTCTTTAGCCTTGCGGTCTGTCTCCATTGGTTGTTTTCTTTTCGTTCATGATTTAGTTAGTAAGCTTTTTCTATGGTTATTTTGTTAATTTTCTCTGTAGTTCAGTAGTTTTGGGATTGGATGTGTAGTGTGTGGTTTTTGGTATTATATATATATATATATATATCTGTAGTTCTACAGATGTAAAGTTACGTGCTTACTAAACTTTCATCTGTAATTGTACAAAAATAGCTGGAAATCTATAAACCTAGTTTTTGTAAAGCTACAGAAATCTGTAACTTTACAAATTAATCTACTAAAATTACAGTAATCTTGCTAAAGTTTTATCTTTAACCCTGGTTGTAGTTCCATGAAAAGTTCTAAGCATCCCAGTTTCCTAAAAAATTCTGAGTAACCTTACAGATTTTCTGATTTTTGGCGCAAAAGTGTGTCTGTTACATGATTTTTTATTGTTGCTGTTACATAAAAAGTTCTAGGAATCCCAGTTTCCTAGAAAAAATTTAGTAACTTTACAGATTTTTTTTTTCTTTTACAGTGTACATGGTTAGCACAAAGGAATGACTTGATTTTAAAGTATTATATTTTCCAAACTATTACACATAAATTAACATGTGATAAATGAAAATAAAGAAGAACATTCCAAGTGTTTTTTCAGTTACAAATATTCGATGTGCGAACCTTTTGTAATGTGAAAAACACCTGATCTGTAATCAAGTTTTTTCCACACATTTGGCAGTTTTGCAAAGTCAACGATTCATAATGCAGCACTGATTCAATAAAATACTAAATAAAGCAGCACTGGTGCACCATAAAATGCACATGGTGCATCAGACGCCTTTCACATTAATAAACGGTTCAATCCATTTCAAGTGGTCCAACACTGGTTGCTCGAAATTTTTTAAAAAATCTGAAATTTTTTGTTCAACAACCCTAACATAATGGAAGTTCAAAATGACTATTATTTTAATTTTATTAATTTTTGTTTGTGCATGGCGGCCATCTTTGTTTCATCGTCTGCAGCAATTCCCTCACTTGAAGGGTTTACGCAATTGTAAATAATTCATCGTTTATTTTTCCAATTCAAGTGCGGATTAAAGCAATTTGTACAGAATACACTTGGCTAAAAATTGGGTAATAGAGTAGTTTCCGAAAATAAATCCTTATTAGTGAAATTTAAACATAAAATTTCAGTTTTCTTTTCAAAATTTGTCCGTTTTCAAGAGGAATTTTTTCTAGCAAGGACAACTGTTAACATGACATAATTTTTTTTACAAATAGGCCGAAAACGCTTGTACTCAGACGCCGAGTTCCAGATCTGGGACTTGCTTTCTCTTCGCTAAAAAAATTCCGAAATTTTCAAAAATGTCAAAAATTGCACTTTTGAGGCTTTGATATCTCTGGTGGGGCACGAGATAAAAATCTGAAGTTCTGGTTTCTGAGAGTATTGTATGGTAGTGCTATGCACAAGCAATTTCAGGATGGAGATATGACCAAAAGCTGAGATATGGCAAGGGCAACATGTCAAAACAATACTGCCAAACTATTCTTTTGTTGTAGTCACAGGTAAGTAGTTATCTCAGAGTGTCATTTAAATTTATTTTTTTATTATCTTTAAATAATAGTAACAGAAAATAAAGCCTTTTGCAAAACTTAGCAATTAATTAAAAAAAAATAATTTTGCCTAAGGCCTACATTTTGTATGGTTTCAGTAAAATTACTGTAATTTTAGTAACTAAAAGAAACCTCAGCACTATTACATAAAAAAAAAAAATATTTTTATACAAGACCTGAGAACAAAACAGAAGAGGGAAAGAGAAAGGCTATTAATGTTGGCATACTTGTTGAGACATGAACAAACGTGTCAAAACACATCCCTGCTTGTTGGTTTAAAAACCACAATTTCAATGCTGCTTGCCAGTCCCTGAAACTTGTTCCTACCATAAGTATGTTCCTGTAAATGAAACATTATAGGATGTTACCATGCATCAGCCTCAAGTAATTTTCAGAAAGTTAAAGATATCCAAAGCCCTTTCAAAATTTATACTGCAGAAAAATGACATTTTTGCATAAGAAGTAAGCTAGGAATTATTAATGACATGGGACTTGTACATAGCGATTTCAAAGTTTATTTCTATGAGCCAGCAAGGCCGATATCTTCAATCAAGTTATCAAGAGATGACAAGACTTGTTTCCTACAAATAAATTTTTAAGAAAGATCAAAATTGTGGTTTTTAAACCAACAAGCAAGGATGTGTTTTGACACGTTTGATCATGTCTCAACAAGAATGACAAAATTAACAGCTTTTTTCTTTCCGTATTCTGTTTTTGTCTCATGTCTTGTATAAATATATTTTTTTTCTTTATGTAAAAGTGCTGAGGTTCTTTTAAAAACATAAATTACAGAAACCGTACAAAATGTATGGCCTTAGGCATAATTATTTTTAAAAATACTTGCTAAGCTTTGGCAAGGGCTTTATTTTCTGTTACTATTATTTAAAGATAATCAAAAACATGAATTTAAAGTGACACTCTGAGATAAATACTTAGATGCGACTACAACAAAATAATAGTTTGGCAGTATTGTTTTGACATGTTGCCCTTGCCATATCTCAACTTGCAGCCAAATCTCCATCCTGAAATTTCTTGTGCATTACACTACCATACAATACTGTTAGAAACCAGAATTTCAAATTTTTATGTCGTGCCCCACCAGAGATATCAAAGTCTCAAAAGTGCGATTTTTGACATTTTTGAAAAATTTGGATTTTTTTTTAGCAAAGAGAAAGCAAGTCCCAGATCTGGAACTCGGCATGTGAGTACAAGTACTTTCGGCCTATTTGTAAAAAAAAAAAAATATCTCATGTTCACATTCTTCCTTGCCAGAAAAATTTCCTTTTGTAAACGGGTAAATTTTGGCAAAAAACTGAAAATTTATGCTTAAATTTTACCAATAAGGATTTGTATTCGGAAACTACTCTATTACCAAATTTTTAACCCAATGTATTCTGTACAAATTGCTTTAATCCGCACTTGAATTGGAGAAATAAGCGATGAACTATTTACAATTCCGTAAACTCTTCTTGTGAGAAAATTGCTGCAGACGATGAAACAAAGATGGACCACAAATTAATAAAATTAAAATAATACTTATTTTGAACTTCGATCATGTTAGGGTTGTTGTACAAAAAATTTCAGATTTTTTAAAAATGGTCTATCAACGAATAAGTGATTTTCTGGACCATTTGAAATGGTCAAAAACTGTTGTTACCCAAACTGTTTTGTTACAGCAGTATTCTGAATGCGTTGGAAATTGTTTCATAATATATGGCGTACGCAGAATTTTTATGTTCTTGTTATTTGTTTCACTTATTTTGCATGTGGAAATATTGAAACCATACTTTTCAAACCTTTTTTAATATTCGAAAACCAGAATTTTTCTTGGTAAAGCACAAATGCATAACCTCGGATCTAAAACTGTAAAATGTAAGGAAAAAGGAGCTTATAATTTCGTCTTAAATATGTTTTGAATATTTTTTCAGGATTTAAAGAAAATATTTTAAAATACAATGGTTTTACAATAAGCTTTCAAGTTAACGCCATTCTAAACCAATCAAGGCCCCACCAGTGGCCGAGAGGTTCTGTTCTCGAAGCTGGTAGACGGGAAGTGCTGGGTTCGATCCCAATCGCGCCCGTCGGCCTAATCGTTCGGAGTTTTCGTGGTTTTCTTCGAACCTTGGTTCTCCAAGCGTTAATACGGGTTAGGTTCCCTTAGAAAGACCTCCACGGAAGGCACTCCCCCCTTAGGGCCCATATCCCACGTGCAGATAATTGGCCGACATAAAATACAACCAACCAATCTAAACCAATCAACTTTGTATAAAATCTTACATTTATGTTAATTTGAACTATATTTCATACCTAAAAGAATACAAGAGTCATAAATCAGATACCATATTCCTTATAAGAATATCGTTTAATGAAAATGTTAAATCAAATGTATGATTATAATATATGTGATTCATATATATTACAATCAAATATATGATTATAATATCTGTAATTGATATATTATAATCAAATATATAATTATAATATATGTGTTTAATATATTATAATCGAATATATATTTAATTTAGTTTAAAAAAATACCAAAACAAATTATTTGCCATCTTAACTTAATGTTAGAGATAAAACATATTTATATCTTTTTGTAAAAACGTAATATAAAATATATTGTGTTTTAAAATCTAAAAATTCTGTAGAATTTTCTGTAAAATTTTAATAAAATTCTTAACATTAGATACTGAATATAAAGCGATAATTTCTTAATAAACAAAAAACAATAAACATTTTAAAAATGTATTTAATGAATATATATATATATATATATATATATATATATATAACCATTAATTAAACATAACCTTCCACCGTCAAATATTATGAATTAAAGCTGTAAGTATTAAAAAAAAAAAAAAAAAAAAAAAAAAAAAAAAATTAATATAAGAATTATTATGGAAGAAAAAGAAAAAAGTGGACACCGACAAAAATTGAAAAGCTTATACATTGAATTACGTTATCAAGGGCACAGAATTCAATGATATAAGCAAAATGGTTGTTTTCTGTGGGAAAAATAAGCTAAAGATAAAAGTTATTTTCCCCTGTGCCCAAACAACCATAAAATCAAGTGAATTGATTAAAAATGAAAGCAGAATAGAAACAAATAATATGAAATGGAAGAATCAATAAAACGTATTTAAATATTTATAGGATATAAAATATAAATAATAAACACCATACCGATTAATATTTCAGTATTTTACAAAAATCCACGCGCACATGGCTGCCAGTATATCAAAAAGATTAAGGTGAATAAAACAGTTAAGAAATCACAGTAAATGATACCAAAGGATGCAGTTAATACATTTTGAAATAAAATTTGAAATACCTTGTTAAACACATTTAATCTAATATAAAATAAATAGATATTAATTACATTATTTAAAATGCACTCTTAAATTAATTAATAACAGTTTAACAATATCGTCAAAATTTAGCTAAAAATACCCCCCGGTGTATTAAATTATAACTGAAATGGAGCTAGAAAAATTAACAAATAGAGCTATCTGAAAGAGACAAATTTAGTGCTGCCATCTAGTATTACTTCTATTAAACAACTAACGCAAGATAAATATTTGTAAGCATTTAAATGTAAATAACTGTATAAATAATTGTAAGCATTTGAATGTAAATAATTGTAAGTATTTGAATGTAAATAACTGTATAAACAGCAAAACCAAACATATCTTTATATATAGAGAATTATAAACCGAATATAAACCACACAATGTATTTAAAAACTATTGTAAATACAATTTAAAAGCATACAATATATTCTATTAGCTAACTTATTTAAACTAAACTAAGAAATAAATAATTCTAGAACATTGATAATATATAGCATATAGCTATATGCTATAAAACAAAATAAAATTCAGTAATAATTAATATAAATAATTATTAAATATAAAAATTATTTTTTATGAATTATATATCAGATATTTATAAAATGAACAGGAAATAAAAAACATGTGGAAGTAAATAGAAGGTTAAATGATACTTAAATACCCATTACTTAAAAAGCACAAATATAGAGTGTGGATCATCTTCAGACATCCATAAAAAACCATAAAGTATGAATGTGGGACATTCAAAAACATTAAACCGATAATAAATATTAAAAAGAATAGAGTAATAATAATAAAAATAATTACCCAATTTTAATGCATACAGTATAACTATATTTATATTATACATACTTATATGTATATTATTCACTATAAGAATGGCATACTATGAGTAATTAATATGATATTGTCCTTAGTAAATTTAAAATTTAATAACAAATAATTGTAAATTAGATTAATCAATAATTAGGCTAATTATAATATTAATGAAATTCTCCAATTACATATAAAATATCAAATCAACATCCATACAAAATACGTAACAAAAATATAGTAATAATACAAGAGCCCCCATTTTTTTTATATATATACAATTAACCATTGCGTATTATCCATACAACACCGCCCTCCTCCGTACTCTAACATCTATTTCGAACCCACCCAACCAACCTATAATATTTTTTTTATATTATTTTACAATTTTTAATTTTTTATAGATATTTTTTTATTTTATAATTTTTTTGTAATTTTGTTTACGCATGTGTTAATTTCTTTTAATAGATCATGTAAGAAAAGTACTAATTGTATATTAATGAATATATGAATTTTTTTGGAAAACCATGATTTAATGCATCATAAATTAGTTTTTTAATATTATTGTTAATTAGAGGAGAAGAACATAAACATTTTATTCTATATAAATGATTAAGTATTATATTCCGAAATACAGAATGATGTAGACAAGATTTAAAATTTGTAAATGTATTAACTTTGAATTTAAATTCTTTACGTTTGTCATATAAATCTGTGATTGTTTTATTGTCTTTGATTGTAATTTTAAGATCTAAGAAGTTAATTGTATTGTTAGATAAAAGGTTTTCCGTTAATTCCAAATTAGTGGGATAATCAACTGGAAATCGAGTAATTGCAGATTGATCAGTATCAATTAAAATGATGTCATCACTATAACGATATAAATGTAGATTATTATTAGTCAAATTACGTTCATAATGATATAAGTATAAGTCAGAGAGTAAACTGGAAGTACAACCGCCTTGTGGTATACCGACATGCTGTAAATATAAAGTATTATCTTGCAATATATAATTATTATAGATAATGAAGTTAGTTAAAGATTTAAAATATGCAATATCTATATTAGATGGTAATTCCGGTTTTTTATAATATTTTTTAAATAATGCATTTATAATTTTATGTAAATCTAATAGGTCTATATTATTAAAAAGATCTTTGAAGGCATATGTCGTTATATTATAAACACAATGAAGATTTTTTAAAATATTAACAAGTTGATAGCTATTTTTTATACAATGTGTATTATCATTATTTGTAGTAAGTACATATAATTGATGAAGAATTTTTAAGAGAAGTGTATTGGCTTTATTATTATATGTATTACAACCAATAGTAACAGTCCTAAATTTAATAGGAGTTTTATGAAATTTGGGAATAAGAACTAAATATGGATAATTAAAATTAGTAGATAAAATATTTAATAGTTTATAATAACTTCGAATTTTACGATTATTTACAATTACAGTTTCATTAGTTTTTTGAAATGACTTATTAGAAGAAATAGAATTTGTAATAAGTTGGTGATAATATGATTTACATATAATAGCATAATTGTTAGGAGATTTGTCTACATATGCAATAACGTAGTTTTTTTGTAATTTAGTAATTTGTTGGAAATAATGCTTTGTATTAATAGAAACCAAATCAGCAATATTATTTTTTAAAGCCATAGTTAATTTTTCAATTACTAATATCTTCCATTGATTAAAATATTCAATAGGCTTATTATAAGAGATAGAAATTTTATAAATAAAAATATCAATATCATATGTAAACTTTTTGATAATAGATTTAACATTAAATTTAGATGGAAGTCTATATTTAGTACAATAACCCATTAGTTGTTTCAATTTAAAATCCTGAACAATATCAAGATTTCCAGTGATTATATGTCCATGATCATTGTTTATGTATTTTTTTAGAGTGGGGTCTTTGCAGTTACACGGAAAATTACTTGCAGCAGATGTATTTTTTGAAAATGTATTGTAGTTAAAAATCTTTCTCTCAATTGTATTCGGATATTTAAAGGTTTTCGATATATGAAGATTATTGATAGGAAAAAAACAATTTTTATCATATATATATATATATATTTCTCTTTCAATACAATTACATATATTTCTTCAAATTGAAATGACGGTTACAAAAGTGTAACTTCTAAGAATGGAATTTCCGTTACAGCGATATTTTGCAAAATTTCTTCAACTCGAGTTCTTAATTTATGAACGTTAAATCAAAGTAAATTCATGTACTAGACTTCTCATGACATATTGTTTTTCTTTTGTGTGCTTTACTTCCTTTAGGGATTTTACAGAAATTGTGAAAGTGGGATTACTTATTTGAAAATATTCAGCCTTCATTTTTGAAACTTAGGGACGTCGAGTATTTTATTTTTGAACAGAAACTCTTGAACTGTGCGAAAACCCAGAGTAAATTGAAGTAATATATGTATAAATGTATTCTTTCAAACGGATTTTCTAATGTACAGGAATGAGTTTAAGAAAATACAGAATATCTTCTATTGAAATAATATCATTATTGCATTTTCTAAATTGGAAAATTCTCTAAAGAATATGTTACCTTTGTAATAATTAAGGTGCCATAAACCGTCAAATTTTTTGTACGATTCCTCGTTTTAGTGCAAATTACTAGTGATAGATGATCGTGCAAGTAGTATAATTCCTTCTGAGACAGAGGCAGAATACACTCACAAGGAGAGGGCCAACCTTGTTAATCACAGATTTTGATTATTTTAATATATGTTGTAGGGTAGAGACCCCTTAGTCTCAGGTTCAGCGGATTTTATCCAACGCTCCATAGTTCTTGAGAAACCGGGAGGTCTAATAGTAGTACACAACTTAAATACTTACTTTGTAACAAAAAGGATAGGTTGGTCGTAGCTCAGTTGGTACGGCGTTTGCCGGCTGATCTGCAGACCCGGGTTCGGTACCCGAACGTTTGTTTTTTTAATTTTTTGATTTATAAATATACTTACAATTATAATTTAATAATTTAAATTAAACATTTTAATACCATACATTAATTATAATGTTAACAAACTTAAATTTATCATTTTTTATTTTTAAACTATTATTTTTTATCCTTTAAAGAGGTTTAAAAAGAAATTAGATCTATTATTGAATGTTGAAAATTCCAAAATTGTGACACCAAGAACCTGTTGTGGCGACATCTAGTTATGATAAAATAAAAGAATATTCAAATAAAATAAAAATAAAAGCAAAAAAAAAAAAAAAAAAAGATAAAGGGAAAAGCAAAATAATTGAAAGTGCAAGCATACGCATTACAAATTTAAAAATCTTTAATATGCAAAAAATCGGTTGTAATTTATTTCTGATGCTAATTTTTAATATAATTATGCTTGTTACTTTAAAAACAGAATAATAGTATTATCGCATTGACTTCCTTTGTTAAAGCAATGCGTAAATGATGTTTCTTTAAAATCACGAATTGACACAATTGCTCAGTATCATTGCAGCGATAAAGAATATATGAAATACATTTTAAAAGTGATTTTAAAAAAATTAACAGTTTTATGATGTTTTATACAACTATTTAGTTAAAAGTAAAAAATTAAATAGGTTAAAATTATAATTGATATACAATATTATAAATTTTAATTGACAATGAGATTATTAAGTTATACTTACAAATATATTTATAAAACAAAAAAATTAGAAAAACAAACGTAGCGTGTTCGGGTACCGAACCCGGGCTCACAGATCAGCCGGCAAACGCCGTACCAACTGAGCTACGACCAACCTACCCTTTTTGTTACAAAGTAAGTATTTAAGTTGTGTACTACTATTAGACCCCCCCCCTCCCCAGTTTCTCAAGAACTAAGGAGCGTCGGATAAAATCCGTTGAACCTGAGACTAAGGGATCTCTCTCTACCCTACAACATATATTAAAATAATCAAAATCTGTGATTAAAAAGGTTGGCCCGCTCCTTGTCAGTCATGATGCTAATGAAGGAGTCCAAACGTATTCGTTGTTGGGTCGTATTCGTTGATAGAATTTGTTATTAAGTCCCGATTTAGAATTTAGTGTACACGATTCTCTAATATATTATTTGTTAATCCAAATTTGACAACAGCTATGTCGGAATGATACCAAATTAAGTTCAAAATCGAGCACTAAATACGTCATTACATAGCGGAAGAAACATACGCCATACGTTTGAACCCCATTATTTCCTTCATTGCTGGATAATTTCTATCTTTGCCTCGATTGACCGCCTACTGATTAAAACGTTGCCTATCTCTCAAGTTTGAAACTAAATCGCAGTAAAAAACTCCCGACATCATACATTACTCTCATGCAAGAATGTTTTAACAGCTGTCACAATTTGGTAGTTATTGAATTTTAAACTCACTTAGTCCATTTCAGCGCACTCAGTGAACGAAATAAAGAAATATTGTGTTCTACTGGTTATAAATCTAAAAACAATATTTAAATAAACAATGAATATGGATAAATTATTCCTGGGGAATATCTATTTCAAAATTATGAAACAAATATTTATCTTTATTTAGAATATTGTGATTGTTGCATTATCCAATTTCAAATAAACAGTTCGGCGATGCGTTTTTTTTTTTTTTTTTTTTTTTTTTTCAGGAATTTTAGTCTTACAAAACCATTTGAATTAATATCTCTGCAGTGGCATCTTGAGAATTATATTAAATTAATTAAATCAAACAATTGCAAGGAACTATTGAAAAAGTAAATACTTCTAGGCATATCCTTTATCTTTTTATTCATTAATGGAAATCTAAAGCAAATAAAACTTACATGACAATGTTTGATTAAATCACTGTGAAAAAAGAAACCACGACTCAGTTACATATTCACCCCAGATTTCTTGTTGAATTTAATAGAATTAAAAATATTATTTGTTTGAGAAAGTCAGTTTGCAGATTACAACAGCAGATTTATGTAAAAGGAAAAAATATCACATTATATAAAACGAAGACATTTAAATTGAATAATCAGATAATATTGGTTTCGTTTAAAGAAAGTTTTAATTTAATCTTTAGTATTTCACACTCTAATTATTTTAAAAGACATACTTCATAAATTTACTTCAAATTAATTTCATTTTAAATTCTTTAGAAAATATTCCTGTCATATTCAGTGCTATTAAATATTGTTTATTTAGTAGAGATTAAAAAATATTATGACATAATTTTTAAGTGCTTCTTACGTTATCGATAATGAAAAAATAGAAAAACATTTCAATTAAAAATATTTTTTATTTAAAATTTTCTCAATGTATAGAACTAAATGAATAATCATGACACAGCAAAATTATAAAGAACATTACTATAGTTCTGTAATTTTTAAGTTATTCTAATATCTTAAATGAAAACATATTTTGTGTACTGCTAAAAACATTTAAATAAAATAAAATATAGGTAATTGATGAAACGTCAGTTGAGGCTTACTGTATAGAGACGCGAAAAGTTTCTAGTGTCTGTCTGTATGTCCTGCGATAACTATCGCATTGTGATAATTAATATAAAATATAAGGAGTTTCAGGACTTTTAAAATTGGAAAAATGAAAAAAAAAAGACTATTTTCAACATTTAATATCTTAAAATGTATATAATTTAAACACATATTTTTTATTATGATGAAAGATATAATTACGTGCTTTCATTTAATGCATTTAAAAAATTGCCAGATACAGAATTGGTATTTATAGTGAGCTCCAAACTGTCAGACATCTGTCGAGCAGATAACTGGTTACGCGCAGGATTACAAAATAAATTTTGCAACTTGAAAAAATTTTTCGTTCCTAATTGTATTTCAGGCTTTAATAATTACCCTGATCCTAAATAAATTTGTATTTAAAGCATTTTTATATATGTAATACAAAGTTATATTTAGCAAATACAAAATTTTGAAAATTTTAACAGTATAATCATCAAAAATTATTTTTTTCAACAATAAAAATAGAATTTTAGGTTCCGTTAATACAGACTAATATGAAATACAGTGTAACCTCTGAATAACGGTTACACTGAAAAAAATGAAGTACTCAAAAATGAGTAAATCGATGTATTCATATTGAATTGAGTATTTTTGGATCAAAAATGAACGTATGCTTTTTCAATTTTGAAATATTGCATGTCATCAAACGCAGACAAAACGATAATTTTGCACCCTGTAATGTTTTATTTCATTTATGGCGTTTGATTAAATGATGTTTATTAATGTAAATATTAAATTATGAAAAGTATTTTAAAATAATTTAAAAATGCTTGGAAAATAATGCTCTTGTTACAAAAATATTAGATTTGGGTATCTTGTTACTAATTTTAATTTTTTAAATAAATAATCAATTAAGCGTTTCTTGTTAATAACTTTGAACGGGAAATAAATGTCAGTACATTTTTTATTTTATTTTTAGGTTTAGAAGAGGCAGTACATAACGATTCATAGTTGAACACAACCATGGAATCAAAAATGAGTACATGTGTTTCTCAATTTTGAGTACATTTGGATCGGAGCTATTTTGAGTATGTGACGTATTTAAAATTGAGTACTTTTTACTCAATTTTGAGTACCCATTTTTTTCAGTGTACCAATGGGACCAATGAACAGTGACCGCTCTTCAGAGGTGGGTGTTATTCAGATGTTTCATTTTTTTAAATCATAATTCCATAAATTTAAATAGCAATACACAGTCATTTCATTTTAATTAATCCTCATGGTTTTAATACATTAAAAAATCAATGATTTGCAGTTGATTCTTTTTTTCTTTGCTGCAAATAGCTTTCTTCAAAAAAAATAATAGTATGAGTTGATTTTGTTGTACTACTCATCATCATTATGATTTAATGCCAAATTTTGGATTTCATGAAGGTTCGTCAAAAATATGGTATACGTATTAATACTCGAAATTTTGGGTGATTCCATAATCTCTTCCATTTCCCCTGCCGCATCACTTTTCTCTTCCTCTCTCTTTTCTTTCACCATTTACTATATGAATCAAATGTGGCAATAAATGCCAAATCTTTGTCCAGACATACAAACTTACAGGACTTTGCGTTAGTAATACATGCCGTTCTAAGAATATTATCTAAATTTTCCCATCATTATTAATGTCTTCTTTTTCTATGTCTAGTTTTGTGAAAAGGATTGAGTGTTTATGAGATAAAGTGATATTTGTTGGGATATTAAGTAAAATGTATTTGACCTGCTTCAGATTTCAGTTTGCAAATAAATATGATATTGTTCCAGGGGCTGTTGGATTTTATTTTTCATGACTTTTGAGCGGCCGTTGTTTAGAATTCCTTATTTAGAGGTTCGTACTGATGTTAATGCTATGGAACGTGTTCGGTTCCATCAATATGTAGCCGGGATTCGGAGGTTGCTGTTGTTTAGGGGTGACCGATCAAGGAGGTTTTACTGCATATGCTTTCAAAATTTCATGAAAAAATATTCAAAAGTTTTTGCGATATCCTTCGCGTTATGCCTAAAAACGTCATTTGGAGAAAAATGATTTTTACGTTTCGGAAACATCGCTTCAGCTATCCAGCGGGTATCATTCTAAAAACCACAAATTCTGTTCCAATAGGAATTTCACGGAAACAATTATATCAAAATGTTCAGAAAAGAAATCTAAAACATCTAAAGAAATTAAAATTTCGAAACTTTTAAAGCTTTAAGAGTCCTGCGACCCATGCCAAAATGTCCAAATTAAGGTCTAAGGGGAAGTTTGAAGGCCCTATATCTACAATGTTAAATTGATGTACCTTTTCTCAGAAACTATTAAAGATATTAACTTGAAATTTTTTATATACACAATAGGAATAATTTGTAATAAAATGAAGTCATCTTTAAAACAGATATTCTTTACTTATTCTGTTTTACATATGGAATAAAAATCCCTTTTAAATAACAAAAATTAACATTTTTCTAAATAAAAACTTTTTAATAAAACTTTTGTACATATGTTTGACAAAAGTTCACTTCAGATTGATCAAGAATATGTATGAAATATTTAGGTAAGTTCACAAACAAGACTATGTAGTAGTTTCTATAAAAAGGCATATTGAAGTTCAAAAACAACACTTTGAGAAAATTGGGTTTAAAATTTGTATATGTGATGTTTATGCATGATGTAAGCAAACTGAATTACTGACAAAGTTTTGACTTCCGGTTGTCGTAGAAATAAATGTAATACACACCTTTAGAATTGGGAAAATGAAGGATTCAAAATATTAAAAAATAATATAAACGACTTTTTTATGGCATTGCATCCCACTGGCCTTTAATTATTTCAATTAATTTCAAACTTTGCCTATACATATGTCAGAAATTCTTAATTAACGATATATTTTTGATGGAAATTTGTGCATATGTTCGAATAATATGAGCATTTTAGCTGTTCAATTTTAGTTCAGCTTTTTAATATGTATGAAAGAAATAAAACTTATTAACATAATTCATTCGTTGTTATAAATCAGACTATAAAAAAGTATATATATATATATATAATTTTATTCTTAGGGATTAGATTTACTACCAACGTAGCATCAAACACGATTGATTTAAGAAACATTACGGCTCATACTGAACATGAATACTATTAAAATACTGAAATGAAAGTTACTATATTGCAAAACCATTAAAGTGTTTGTTGAAAGTCAAAACAAACAGATTATAAATAAATTACTAGAGATCGAATTTTCAATCAAGTTAGCATCAAGCACGAACGATGCTTTAAGCAATAATTTCAAACATGAATGTCGATTAAAATACTGAAACAATGGGCACTATTTCGCAAAACAATTACAATTGTTTGCTGTAAATCAAGATAAACGCATTATAAATATTTTTTAAGCGATCGAATTTTCGACCAAGTTTGCATCAAGCACGAACTTTGCTACAAGCAATATGGTTCAAAATGAATGTGAATACTGTTAAAATACTCAAATAATAGGCACTATTATGTCGTTCTTACTAAAACACAACAGTTAATAGATGACACGATTACAGAATATTTCGCAACAGGTTTAAGCAACTACCTACAAGTAATTGGACGTGTTCCAATGCTAGAAGAAAATGTGGTGCATCATTACGGATGTGAATAAGCTAAGTAGATTTCATAAAGTTCTGTACTGAAAAGCTGAAGTATAGCTGAAGTATAGCAACAATATAGAACAATATATTGAACAAAAATATTCGATAGAAAATATTCTTGGCACCCTGATTATTTTCTTCTGATTTGGTGAAGAAGGAAGTTATTAACTTGAACTGAGAAAGTGAAGTTTTGCAAAGTATGCTGAACATTAAATAGTCATCAACTGGTCACCGCAAAAGCCTATTTACAACATTACATTAACTAAAATAATATTTTTTTTTATTTACAAAATGTGTATTCGCGGTGCTTTTGCACGATTTTTGCATCGAAATGGATTTAAATTTCGTTCGATAAGGTTATTTGTTTAAATAATAATTACCAAATCTATTTTTTCCGAACAAATACAGCGTCCGAGGAAACTCTTTATTATTATAAACATTAATAACAAAAATACAAACAGGTGAAATTGAATGGAGATCGCTGCAAAAGAATGGAGAAATTTAAGAGTTTTTTAGAAGTAACTTCATAGTAGCTGTACGCGAGCTCCTTTAGTAGCACGAATACTGTCGAGCCGTTAGTCGATTTCCTTCCAAGTGTTTTTCTTTTTACATTTGCGATGTAATAGCGAGGATGGCTAATTGTGCCCTTTCCTTTAAAACGGATATATCAGAAGCCGGTGTTTGGTAGTAGAAAAACTCTTCGGTTTCTTCATTCTTCTGCTGAAAATTGCATTCTATTTCACTTGTTAATACTTTTTGTTATTAATGTTTAGAATGATAAAGACATTTCTCAGACACGCTGTATTATAAAACCATTAGACTTTTTTTTATTTAGTTTAAATTTCGTAACAGGATTTGCGTCTGCCTAAGCATTTCACTACATGAAATTTGTATCCAACTAAAATACCGATGTTTTTTATTTGACAAGTATGTCATTTTTTATTACTATTGGATAAAATCAAGTGTCCAACAACTTCACTTAATCTCTCTATTCTTAAAAAAAAAGTAACTAACACTGTCACCGCCACCGCCGGTTTTGAATTTTTTGTGAACGGAGGTCTTTCTTCGTTAATATTAAGAAAACTATTGCATAAAAAAATAATAAAATCGGTGATATTAAAGAAAAATGTTTGATAAACCCGCTGATGCAGACAGTTTTCAAATCGAGGAATTATCTTAAGAAATATATAATGCTAAAGTTGGATAAAATCGTTCCATTAAAAAAAGTTTTATAGGAGCAAAAACTATACATGGGAATTTAATCATTTTATTTGTTAGAAGTTCTCGGTGTGCAGACTGCATTTATTTTTTAAATTTGACTCATTTTTTGAGGTTTTATGTCTATTTTAAATTCAAATTTTCAGAATTTCGAGAGGTATTTTTTACATATTTTAGAAAGTGGTATTAAATTCAACTGTTGCCAACTATATAAACAGCGCAAACAATAATGCTTGCTTGAAATAAAAAGAAAATATTTACACATGACTATTATAAACATAAAAAACCTTTCAAATTAGAATTAAATAATTGGGTATAAAAAGCAGGAACTTATTGAAAATTACGTCATAAAAACTATATTTACACGTGAATTTTAAAAAAGAAAGGATATTGTAAAAAAATAAATTCATTAACATACATTAGAAGTTTTAAATAAGAGAAATTGCGCACATTTACATCACATTACACTTATTACGTAAGATGAACAAAAAATAATATTTCAAACCAATTTAAATTTAAAAATTGCGCGAGACATTTATTTGATATTTTGAGATGATATTTTCAACTATTTCAGCTCAAGTAATATTTCATTTCTAATAAAAGTATTTTCACGCGAATATTAAATAGAGAATCAAAAGTTTGGTGAAAATTACGTCAGATTAAGAACGATACATTTAAAATGTCTTACACTGTAAAAAAATACGAACAGTATTCCTGTAGGAATCGGAAAAATAGTTGCCCTTATCGTACCGAAAAATTATCCGACACAGCTCAGAATAAAATCCATAAGAAAAAGGAAACATTCATTAAAACGGTACTTTACGGATTTTATTCCAAGTTTACGGATTTTATTCCGATTTTACTGATTTTATTCCGAGCTGGGTCGGAAATGTTTCCGGTACGATAAGGGCAAATATTTTTCCGATTCTTACAGGAAATCTGGTCCTATTTTAATTTTACAATGTATTTAAAAGTACTTTCTTTTTGCTTTTTAGAAAATATCAGGAGATAAAGACTCTGTTTACTTAATTCCTTTTATATTAGCTTGCTTCGAAATGTTTAACTGATTTTATTTAATCAAAAACAAAAACAGACATTGCATCTTTTAACACCAGCTGATTTGGCCTTAAAATTCCGCAATGAAACATAAATGAATAGAAACCCGTTTATAGGTAGATCGCCAATGTTTTTAAAATTATAAATCAATCTTCCAAATATTTTTAAAGCCGATCAAATTAGCGTGCTTTTAGAGTCTGCGATTCTGAACGGGGGTTGGCGAGAGAAGCTCGTAGGGGGCAGAGCCCCCTAGTTGTAATAAAATATAGCTTAACACTCACATAAAAATCCGTAATTAAAGTTTTTTCCTTTGCTCTTTTTAGCTAAAATACAAACATTTTCGCATGGTTTGACGAAATCTTCCCTCAAAATACCTAAACTTCTCCGATCTATCGTAAAAAAAATAAGTGGAAATCCCCAATTTAAACAACATTTTCGTCAAATCACAGTGGCACTTCGGAACTGTGCTGCCAGCACTTTTTCGTTTTAGTAATGGAATTTTTACGTATGTCTCTTTTTAAAGAAAGCACAGAAAACTCACGAATTTAAGTTTAAAATATCCTGAAATTCTCCAATTATAAAACAGAAATTTCGTCAGATAAATCAGTCCAAAAATTTCTTTAACTCACAGGAGGTATTCTGGCAATTATGTGGATAGTACATTTTTCGTTTTTCAACGAATTTTGTTTTAAGAGTCAAAACTCGCTTATAGATATACTACAACATTGAGAACATTGAAACAGAACAAGTATCCGCAAATGAAACATAAATTCGATGAACAATGTTGGTTCAAGTGGTCTAAATTGTAAAAAAATCTGCAAAATTAGTTTTTGTACTACAGAAATCTGCTTATTCAAATTTTATCTGTACATGATGTATAACATTTATCCTTTACTTGTAATTTTACATGAATTTTTTTGTTGCATTTATAAAAAATTCCTAGGCATCTCAATTTCCTAGAAAATTCTTAGTAATCTTAAAGGGTTTTTTTTCACAGCGTAAGCCCTATGAATAAATGCTCACCTTTATTCTACTAAATTAAAGAAATGAACGGTTGAAAAGTTTAATAACATGAAATCGTTTTTAATATTCTTTATTTAATCGTTCTTAAAAGTTAGATTTTCTGAAAATTTTCGAAAATCTCATATACTTTAAAATATGCTTATAATATAACATTTTTTATAAGCGGATTTCAAGAATGTTAAATATTGTGTAAAATGAGACGATAATTAAAATTTCTTGCAAAATTGACGTTGAGACCGCGATCTGAAGATTTATTAGTTATACTACAGTATAATATTCATTATTTCTTTAACAATAAATAGATTTCTACTAGATTCCCTAATACTTTTGTATTATTAAATATATTCAACCTTTTCACAATCGATTACCATAATTTTAGCATAAACCACTAATATGTGCGCAAAATTGAAATTTATGTGTCAGCCTTTAAAAGATTGGCAATAATCTGTAAAATATAGCATTGTTAAATGAGTACTCTAAGAAAATATATCTAAAACAGAAGAATGAAAATGACAATAAAATTTAAAAAAAAACCTTTTTAAGGAGTAGGAACGGAAAATTTCCTTAGCGAAATAAATCCGCCCAAGACCATGAAAAAAATTAAAATACATGATTCAAAATACTCCTAACTTTATTTTATAAAAGTTTACAAAGCAACTGTATCTTTATTTTTGGGAATTCTAAACATTGAATGATGGATGGCCTACGCAGATAAAATTAAAGAACCTCGAGATATAATGTTAAGGTCAAATAATAGATAATGTAATTTAAATTGAACTTAAAGGAATATATGATTTTACCATAAGAAATGTGTCGAAATCGTTACATTTGAAATTCATTTTTTGCATATTTATTACTTTTAAAATGTAAATCTTTCTTATTATTAAAAATATGATACAGTGTTAAAAAAAAAAAAAAAAAAAAAAGATGTAATGACAAATGTAATTTACAGAAGCCTGTACGCTTACCAAAATTTTATATATACACTGTACAAAAAAAGATGTAAATGTACAAAACTAGTTTTTGTAATGCTACAGAAATTTGTAGCTTTACAAAACAAAACTAAAATTACTAAAATTTTATCTTTAACCCGCGTTGCAGTTACATAAAATGTTCTAGGCATTTCAGTTTCCTAAAAAATTCATAGTAACCTTATAGTTTTTTTTTAATTTACAGTACAAACGTGTATTTGTTACATGACGTTTTGTTGTTGCTGTTACATAAAAAGTTCTAGGCATCCCAGTTTCCTAGAAAATTCTTAGTAACTTTATAGATTTTTTTTTTTTTTTTTTTTTTTTTTTTTTTTTTTTTTTTTTTCTTTTACAGTGTGTAACATAAAAATATTTTTTTAAATAAAACTGATTCAATTTTCAGCCATTTTTTTTGCCAATCTTGATGCATTCATAAAATGTATTTCGCCAAACTTATAATCTGAAGCGTTTAATAATTTATAATTTAAAAAAAAAAATCATAAAATGATCGAAATAAAATAACATTTAATTCCAGAAAATCTTTTATGTAAGCATTAATAATGTAATAATAATAAAAAAAAAATCATATTTCACAAATACTTAACAAAATGAAAATTCCTTTATACCATTTATAACAGATACTATATTACGTAGTACCGAATACTTTCATATTCAAGATAGTGATTTTCAAATATATTTTCATGGTGAATTCAGATAAAGAAATTTTGTTAAATCCTTAAAATGTTTCATTAGGCATACATTTTTATAAAAAAGTTAGATTTTTGTAAAAAGATAGTACTATTCAGAGGATAATTCTATTTTTTAATGTAACGAAAGTTTGAAAATCTTTAAAATTCTTCAGAAAACATTCATTAAAAAAATTGCATATAAAGTATGACTAATGAATAGCATTTTGTCTAAGATCTCATGAAATAGGCCTCGTGCGTTGAGGATAATTTTTATTGTACCTACTACTAGCTTGAAATTATTATCTTCATCATTTATTTCTATTTCATACGTTAAAGAAATTTATCATCAAGATTATCGATTACGGATTCTGGTAGGGACAAAACATATTTTCATATATGCTGCGAGTCCTGCTTGAAAGCCACATATTTATGAAATGTCACATTCTATTTCCTACCTCTGATATCCAGTGCTATGTCAGCTGTAATTCGGTTATGGGCAAATAAATACTTGCAGGCTATACCCGCTACGCTGGTCTGTTTATCCAAACGAAACTTGAATCAAACAAAATGTATCAGTGAATTCGACATTGTGATTTTAAAGCAATATAGAACCTTACCTGGAATGTCCTTTCGCACTGCGGTAAACGAGATGAACGCCATTGTGCTATTATATTTTCTAATGCCCAGACAAGTTTTCAGCTATTAAGGTCTTAACACTTTTAGTTGGTCAATCACAGTGTTATTTGGTAAAAAATGATAGTACAATACGCAATATAATAAAATAAACCTTAAAAAATTATTTAACTATAATGCAATCAAACAAACTGACTAAATCCATCCAGTAAAACTTTTTTTTTTTTTTTAATTGATCTTTCATACTGGGTTTCATCTGATTATTAAACTTTCCCCCATAATTTTATAACTAAGCAACGTAGAATGATATGCAATAAACTAAAACCTCCCAAACATTGTCTAATCAACAATGCAAGTATTATCAATATCCACCATTTAAAACTTTTTGAAAAGTCTAATCTTTCATAATCGGTTTCACATGATTATGGAACTTTCCGCCTTTACTTTATGACTAAGCAACATAGAACAATATGCAAAATTCTAAAACCATATCTGAATAGGTATGTAACTAACACTGAAATTTCTATCAAAATCCGTTCTGTAGTACTTTTTAAAAAGGCTAAACTTTCATAATCGGTTTGAAGTGATTATAGAACTTTCCAACACATCTCTATTGTTAAGCAATGCAGAAAGGTATAGTATATACTAAAACCCTGCCTGAAAAATTATCTAACTAACAGTGCAAATTCAATCGAAATCCAATGGGCTGAATCTTTTAAAAAGGCTAATCTTTCCTAATCGAGTTCGCATGATTATATAACTTTAAAACATAATTATATCTATAAGCAACGTGCAACCACATGTTAAATGCTAAGATCTTCCCTGAAAAATTATCTAACTATCATTTCGATTCTCATCAAAATCCAGTCAGGTGAGCTCAAGTTATATGCAGCCGGGACGAATTTCCTATTTGCATTTTACTCTCGTATATATCGTAAAAGCTGAAGTAGATAGATCGATAAGGATATTGATTCTTAAAATTTATGAAACTGCAAATTATAATAATTTTTAAGACTTTTCAATCGGCGAGTATTGAGATTTACGATCATGTTTACAAAAAATGTATTTCATTTTCTACCAAAACATTCTCGGTAAAATGAGCCAATTTGGTGTGGGTTATGATATTATAACATATTTATTTTTCAAAATCATCATTTAAACTACGCACATGAAATTCTAAGTGTCTCTTAGCATTATAGTGAACATCAGAGAAAAATTAAGTTATAACTTAATTTTACTTAATAATAAAAAATACTTTAAATTAAAAAAAAATATTAAATTAAATTTTTTGGAATGGTTACGATTAAATATTAATTAAAGCCAAAAGAAATTCGCGTTCAATAAATAGTTAACTAAGCCACTAGTTAATAACTAAGCCACATTGTTTGGCATAGTTTGCAAAAAAAATTGGTACATTCCCACTATAAGCACCTTGGCGTTTCTTAAAACAGCTTTGCGCAATTCGGGCATCAGAAAGTGACATTTGTTGCCAGTTGATATAAACACTTAAGAAAACAAACTTGATGAAATTTTTGTTTGTTTATATATGTATATTATTAATGTTTTTTTTTTATATACAAATTACTTCTGTTTCTATATAAAGTTAGATAAATAGCGTCTTTATGTTAAATAAATTATATAAACATAGAAAAAATATGCTTGTGTATATGAAATGAAACAGCGAATAGGTTGCCAGAAAATATGTTGCCAAATTTCCAACTCCTCCAAGGCTATTGTCGCTATTTATTCAAGACCCTGTACTTGAAAAGTACCAAAAAATGGTTGCACGTTTAGGATTGAAATAAATGAGCAATAACATACATTTTGGTATGGTGTTGATATGACCTAAAAGCAGCAAAAAAAAAAAAAAAAAAAAAAAAAAAAAAAAAAAAAAAAAAAAAAAGCTTTCTCCCAAATTTTGCCAATTTTGTGTAAATTCGGTTATAGAATAAGTCTACTTTAAAAACACAGAATCAATTTAAACCTTTTCCTAAGTTAATTGTGCGCCGAACCACGCCCGGTAACATACGTCAATTGTCTGTGGACTTGATTACGTAATTGATCTCCTTAATTAAGGCATACTTTACAAACTACATCTACTTTCCAATTTTCCTGATTTTAAGATGAATGGGTACGGTTAGATGTTAAAAAGCTTGGCGCAATTCGGGCTTCAGAAAGTGAGATTTGTGGCCAAATGATATGAACAGCTGTGAAAACAAATAAAATGAACTTTTATGCTTTTTAAAATATGTATTCCTATATATAAACTTTTTATTTATGAATATTAATAATTTTGTCCTTTATATACAATTTACTTTTGTTTTTATATAAAAAGAGATAAATGCCTTCTTTATAGTAAATAAATTCAATAATTATTGAACAGAAAATATTCATGAAAACTTTCCTTGTTACGCCAAGCCTATTTTTTCCACCTAGCAAAGGTGGAATTTACCCCAGAATTTACCCCATTGCTCTATGACTAAACAGTATCTAACAATATATTATATACTAAAACTATCTCTGAAAAATTGCCAAACTAACAATGCAAATTCTATCAAAAACCGATTATTATAACTTTTTTAGAAGGTGATGTTTTGTATGGCTAAACAACGTAGAAGGACATGTTGTATACTGTAACCTTCCCTTGAAAATTTTCTAATTAACAGTCCAAGTTCCACCAAAATTCTTTCGGTAGTATCTTTTAAAAAGGCTAATTTTTAATTATCAGGTTCATCTCATTAAAGAACTTTAAACCGTAATTCGGTACCAAGCAACGTAGAACGACGTGTTATGTACTAAGAACTTCCCCGAAAAATTACCTATCTAACAGTGTAAGCTCAGCAAAACCCAAGTTCTAAGCAGCCGGAATGAAATTTCGATTTGAATTCTATATATATATATATATAAGTAGAATTCGCTTTTTCAAAAAATGCAGTCGTCTATTTGAAAAATAACTAATATATTGAACGTCGCACAAACCGATGTCACGCTTATGCATTTTAGGCTTAAAATTAAATTGTTTGGCGATAAAATGAAATCGTAAATAAACATAATATATGTAACTCACAAGTACCGTCATTTTTATAATTACATCTGATAGTTTCTTCTGCAAATGACATGATGGATAAGAGATAAATTGCCAAATATAGTTTAAAATTGCAATCTTTCATATTGAATAATTTTTTAAGTATTACGAACATTACCTTTCATGTTTAAATTCGATATTGTCATTTTATAATATTACCACTCGTCAAAACTGTTTTTTATTTTCTATTTTTAAAAAAAAAATAAAATAAGTAAAAGTTTTTCCCGAGATGTACAGCCGTTTTAATTCATTTATCAACGAAATTTATCGCCAATAAAATAATAGTAACCCTTTCGCCCAAAATAGCAGAATTTTCCGTCATAATTCTATAACTAATCTACGTAGAGTTATGTGTTAGAGCTTAACAATGAAACAATGAATAAGTTCAACGAAAATACGCATAAAATGCTTACTTGTCTCGCCAAACCCATTTTCTCTACCTCGCCAAGGCCCTTATCCAGGAAAAGTACCAATTTCGTTTTTAAAGACTAAAAAGAAATTAATATAAATTGAATTTTTTTTTTTTTTTTTTTAATCATGCTTTCATTAAAAAAAAAAAAAAATAGAAAATATATATGTTTTCTAAATGCACTAAATATTAGAAAAGTCTTGAAAAAACCTTAAATGCACGGAGTTTAAATTTAATTCGGTGAGTTCAGTTATGGAAGATAACTGGATTTAAAGGGGAATTTTGCCAAGTTAACCAGCTAACTCCAAGTTGGCTTCATTTATAGAAAATTTTTTGTCGCCAAATTTGGCGATATTTCGCCACGTTGGTTAAAGTTTGGCGCTATGTTGGTAAACCTGTCATTAGTACTTTTCAACAAATACACATTGTTGATGCTGAGGCTGATTTCTCCTTAGAAAATCAAACGTAACCATTAAATAAATATAAAAATATAAATAAAAATATAAAACATAAATATAAAAATGAAACATGTAAAAAAATAAAAAGAAAAAAAAAGGATTAAATTTATGGATGTTTATTTCTAACTTTTGAGAAAAAGGGAGAAAAAAAACCAATAAGTTCTTTTCATAGGTTTTATTAACGGATAGTATTACTAAGCAAAAATTTAGTATGCACTTCAATTTAATCCATGGAAATCAACATTTATTTATTTTTATATACATAAAATAAAATTCTACTTAATCTCTTTATTTATGAAGTTTAGAAAATTTCTTTTACCAGTACATTAAAACTATTTGTGTTTCTCTTTACATGGAAATTTTAAAATTTAAGCATAAAAAGTTAAAAATTCTTAATTCATAAACCCTTGTACATTTAGTCGTATACGAAAACTAATTCATTCTACATCCTTATTTCATTTTTCACCCTCACTGTTTGTTACACATTTTTTCTTCAGCATTGTAAATGGAACTTCAGTACGCTACATCCCAAGAGTAAAGTAAAAATAAACGAAGCTAAAACTTTCATGTTTACGACTCCTGTTACCGGCAACACGTTATTAAATTTATATTCTTATAGAAAAATTAAAATGATATTGTAAATACATTATGAATCAGAGTATTAATACCTAAATTCCTTTAACACCTCTTAAAAAACAAATTTAACAGGAAATTTTGAAAAAACATTGATGCAGAGTATATTATTTTTATGAAGCATTATGGATTTTTAAAAATTTACTTGTGATAATACGAAACATAATTTATTATATGAAAAAGTTTAGTTTATATATTTAAATAAAATTCTAGTACTTAATTTATGTAGGGACTTAATAATTTTTTTTTTTTTTTTTTTTTTTTTTTTTTTTTTTTTTTTTTACATAAAACTTGAAGTAATAGTTAATATCTTATTTTAATTTGTCTTTTCCTTTTAAATGACGTATGACCTTTTTTTTATTTTTTCTCGCCATAATTGTAAATTGTATATCTGTCAAAGAAACAACAACAACAATAAACTCTATAATAATTTCCCCTGTTTAAGAAAGTGTGCGTTTTGAAAGATACCTTATGTTTAAATAAGACTTCCAAAATTTAAAAATATATCTTTTAAAATAACAAAACTATTAAAAAAAATTAAATCTTTTAAAATTTAAAAAATCATTTAAAAATTAATTTAATTTTATAAATGTCAGACATTTTGAGGGATAGATTTTTTAATTCCATGAATTCATTAAAAGACATTAAAGCTGAAATGTAAGCTTTGATTTTTAGGAATTAATATTTGTCGATACATTTTATTTTTTCTAAATGTTTCACTACTACTTCGAAAAAAATTTACTTTTAGTACTCTATTCTATTTCGTAGAATCAGGCTTTTGAGTTTTCGTGTAGTAACTGAGTTTCATAATTTATTTTATATTAAGAATTTGTAGTATGATTTATATTTTATATTATATTTTATATATTTTTTATATTATGATCTGTCTAAAGATTCTGGTTAAAGAAAGGTCTGGGATTCATTAATACTGTTTCTTTCAGGACGAGATCGAACGTGCTGTGTAATAACGCTTCTAAAATATATAACAATGTTTTTCCACTCTAGTATTATCTATACACAAGAAAAAAAAGTAATAGAAGTCTTAAGCAGCCGTATATGAGTGACGTAATTATCGGATAAGATAAACTGAAAAATATTTAAATGTATATATATATATATATATATTTATTTATTTATTTATTTAGCATTTGAGTTATTGAAAACTCAACTAAAAATAATTATTATTATGGATTACATTGGATAAGGAAGTGCGTAATAAAAGGCGGTATTTGAGAGAAGACTTAATTATTAAAAGTTCCAAACTCGTTTGTTACATATACCTACATCTATACATCACAGTCGTTTCTCTTTTACTCTCCTTGTATGTTCTTGTAATGTGTATATGTGTACTAATAAATAAATATATATATAAAAGTAACGGATGCATTAATGATTTTGCATTAATTATGATTACTAGCATATATTTGTAAAAAATACTATAAAATATAGATGTACCTCCTGATATTGAATGTGTTTTTTGTTGTTGTTGTTCCTGTTGTTATCTACACAAGGGATATAAGGCCGAGGGGGGATACTCTCGGTGGGGGTCTAACCCTCTAATATTGAATAAGAAAATATTTCATGAACAATATTCTACAGCAATACATTCCATACAAATTTTTATACTTAACTTTAACTACCGTTCAAACCTACACTCTAAAAAAAGACAGATTTTTTCTTAAACTACGAAAATTTACTATAATCACGAACGAAAATATTCTATACACGCTTCCGAGTCACCCAATATATTCCGAAAAGAATCTTTATCTTTATCTTTATCCTTTATCTTTAGAATCCTCAGAAAACTATTTATTTTCGAAATTTAAAGAAGAATTTATAAATTTTTATTAGCTGCTCGTAATTTTCGGAAACGTTTTCGAGTAGCTTTTACAATCGATTAAACAGTTCTCTCTACCCAGAAAATAGGTTTTTCGGATGCTATCATTTTTCATCTAAACATTTTCAGCTGCATGACTGAAATTGTGCCAATTGGTAACAGTTGTAAAAAACAAATGCTATTTTAATGTTTATGTCAGTGCTGTTAATTCTGTATGTTCGTTAGTTAGTTAAACACGTTTGCTGAACACGAAAATATTTACTTGAGACATAATAGCATCCGGAAAAGCTATTTTTCTGGCAGAGAGAACTGATTAATGTACTACAAAAGCTACTCGCAAAAGTTTCCAAAAACTACTGGCAGCTAATAAAAATTAATTTTTATAAATTATTCTTTAAATTTAAAAAAAAAAAATAAATGTGAGGTTACTAAAGGTAAAAGAACGCTTTTCGGAATCTTGGGTGACTCGGAAGAGGTTATTATATATTTACTTTCGTGATTATAGTATATTTTTGTAAATTTAGAAACACCTGTCTTTTTTTTACAGTGAAATAATGCTTCTTAAACCTTCATTTACACTACAAAACCTACTTTTATTATATATATTATATTTCAACTAAAGCATTTTTCATTGCCCAAAAGCATAAAATTCACAAAATAACGTAAAATGTATGCAAAAAGAAGATTGAACATGTAGTCCCCCGCTCTGCAAAGATTACCATTACTTACTTTTCATGGAGGGATGTTTCATTAAGCTATACACATATACCTTGCGCGAATCAGGCTCAATTCCTAATGACTAGGGTCAGGTGGGGTAATTATGACCAGGGAGTAATTATGACCGCCGTCATATTGGAGAACACTGTGCATGGTAAAATTTAGTTTCAAGCTTAGATATTAACCTCATAATGTATATTTAATCTTAGATATTCTTTATTACTAGTCTGAAGCCTTTTTGAGATCCGAATAGCAATTTGAAACTAAGTCTATAAAATTTTTCATAAACGGATTTGTCACTTTGGAGTTCAAAATGGTCACAATTACCCCAAACAAATGTGTGTCGGCAAGTATAAAGAGAAGATATAGTGGTCATAATTTCCCCACTAGTGGTCTTAATTACCCCTAAACTTATGTGATTGTGAGTTTTTGGTGGGGTAATTATAACCATCCTTTTAACGTTAAAAAAAAAAAAAAAAAAAAAAAAAAAAAAAAAAAAAAACAGCTATGAGAATTAAAACTTTTAAAAGCTGTTCTTAAAGGATCAAAGTTACTTCCTATGTACTAAAAACACTACTTTTCCAAATAGAAATAAGCAAATAATAATAATAATAATAATAATAATAACAATGTTGAAAATGCAAAAGACGGTCATAATTACCCCTCCTGACTACATTTATGGCTTCTAAAAAAAAAAAAAAAAAAAAAAAAAAGAACTTCAACATTAACTGTATGTAGTGTGTTCGATGTTTTGTTGTTGTGACTGATGTTAGTACTGAAAAAGCTAATACGATGACATGGATAAACGTATACTTTGTATGTGTTTTTAATTTTAAATATTTTTAAGTAAATATTTTAATTTAATTGTTTTGAAATGCGTTCAAATCTGTCTAATGCCCCATTGTTAGCTTAAATATTAATTCAATTCAGACGTTAAAATGCACGTATATCTTATGTCATAAAAAACTGATTTTTAATAAATGAACTAGACAGAAGAGTGTAAGAAACAGGGTCCGAATACATAAGTTATAATAAACTAGTAAATCTGCAGATCAGGAGCCTCAACGTCAGCTCTGCAAGTCACTGTTTTTAGACACACTTTGGTAATATTCAATTTCATGCAAACCGCAATTTAAAGTTTTCAAATTATGTAATTATTTATAAGAATAAAAAATACGAAGTTTTCAGACATTAGAAGCATTAAATTAAAAACGTTGTTATGGAAGGATATTTTGAAATAGTTTTCATGAGCTACTAATTCTGATATTTTTTTAAATAATAAAACAGATTTCTTCAGGGGGAGGGGGGCGGGGGGCTCCGCCTCCTGAACTCCCCGTGGTTTCATTAATTTACATATGTAACTTTTTATTTATTGCACTAATGGTTATCGCAAATCTTAAATTTCCTTTTATACTTCCGAGCGTTAATTTTCAATACTGGTGGACAGAAAATGATTCACATTGACGCAATTATATTAAAAGTTTAGGTTTTATGAATGAAAATATAATTTCCTTTTAAAAATAAAATAATTTTCATTCATATTTTCTGAAATGAGACGGCATTAAGAAGTAACACTCGTCATAAAATATTTTTTTAGGTAATCTAGTTAATGCTTGGTTTTTAAGAATGAGAATATTTATTTCCCAATACAATGACGTCATTTTCGACAGCGATAATTTTGAGGTGTAAAATTTTGACATTTACTATATATTTGATTTTCAAAAGTTTTTTTTTTTTTTTTTTTTTTTTTTCCATTGAAATTTTCGATTAAAAATTAACATTTCTGTTAGCTGTGTGCAGACGATAAACCATGAGATATTAGTAACATTTCTTTTAATAATAAGAATTAATATCATAACACAAGCCCTTTTTATTTCAACCTCAAAGCATATTAGTTTTATTTTTAATATATGAGATCAAATTCACCTTCTTTTCGTATTTTAGTTTTATTTCCAATATGAAGACGTATTCATGTCTATTTTTTATTTCATTTTCCTCTTGCACATGAAAATCTTTCAAATCAAAATTAACTGTTTAGGATAAATTATTATTCTGGGATAGGATTTTCTTGGCAACGGTAAAAAAAAAAAAGATTGTTAAATTTATAGCAAAATGTCAATTTATTCCTTATGAAAATAATGAACTTCTTAATTTAAAAGAAAAAATATTTGAACAAAATAAGCAGAACATAGTCTTTCTTTATTTCTGGGGTAAATTTCATCTATATGTAAAGTCACAAAGGCATTAATTCGTCCCTTTTGACTTTGATTGACTTCAAACAATTACAAATACCTTCACATTTACGATATTTTTAGGTGTAGTTCCGTCGCTAGGCAACAGTTAAAAGAAAATAAAACAATGAAATATGTGATTTGAAAAAAAGTAAATTTATAAAAAGATATATTATTGGAACACATATATAAAATACCTCCATAAGTTAAACACCGAATTTAAAAACTCTGACAAATGTATACACAAAATTTCAAACTAATATGAATAATGTATGGTTCTAATTAGAAATTACATCATCCATAATTTACTATTTAAATCCTTCAATCATATGAGCCATTTCCTTTCAACAAATAAAAATGGAAAAATCGTCTGAATTGCTATAGGAAAGCATTAAGTCGCAAAATAAAATGTTCTATATATTCCGAACGCATGAACCAAATTTAACCAAAAACTATACAGCTAAATCCGGGGATTTTACCAACATGCATACTTAATTTTAAGCTAATCGGATGCTTTTTATGGCAGTTATCGCGGAACAGACGGACAGACAGACAGACAGACAGACAAACGGAAACCAAAACATTTCGTGTCTCCACAGTAAACCTTCACTGACGTTTCGGCAATTAATTTGAGTGCTATAAAAATATATATAAATTTCCAGTAATAACATTTTGATTTGTTCTTTTACAAATCCAAAACTCCCAAGAATAGAAATTTCCATAACCTTCATATTTTTTAAATTTATTTTAATATAAGCGCGTAAATTTATGAATGTTAAATCAAAGTGAATGTATATACTAGCTTTCTCGTGACACACATTTTTTATTCGATGTTCCTTACTTCCTTGCGCGGTTTTACTTAAATTACAGAACATAAATCAACATATTCTAAAATATTTATTTTCCCAATTTTAAAGTTACGAATATTGAACAATTTTATGTTTTTCTGTAGAGTTCAGTACGAGCATAAAACTCATTCAAAATTGAAATAGTATAGCTAAACATACGCTGCTGATTATTTTTATTTTATTTATTTATTTTTAAATAAAATAATTTTTCTAAATATCGAACACACTTTGTACGAATATTATTACATTATTTTTGATTATTTGGGAAGTTTCTTTCAATAAATGTTCATATATATATACAGGGTGTTTCATAAAAGATGGGCAAAACTTTTAGAGGTGATAGTACACATCAAAGCAAACAATTTTCGTCGAAGAAAATATGGTCGGAAATAAAATGCAAAGGTAGTAGAAGCAGCCAAAGAAAATATTCAGTGTTTCCAGTGGGCTACTTTTTAAAAATTCAGATTTATTGATTAGCACCACTTTTTTGAAATTGTAAAATTCCCACTGTTTCACTTTAATTAATATGTCATTAAATATGACAAATTTTACAATTGCAAAAAAATGGTGCTGATCAAGAAATCTGAATTTAAAAACAGTAGCCCACTGGCAACACTGGATGTTTTGTTATGCGAGGCAAAAACAAGCAAAAAACGAAAAACTGAAAAAAAAAAAAAAAACAGGGTGGTAAAATCCTCTCCGTACAATCGTTGAGTCTCTGAGCCATTTCCATTTGCAGTTCCGTAGATAAAATGCATATCAGTTTTTTCCCTATTAGTGAAAGGCAACATCTTTCGTTAAGTTCCTACTGTGATTGACAGTTGCACACACGGATCAGCAGCTTTTATGCATTAATCAAGGTGAAATTTTGCATATGCGTTCTTCTTCTTCCCCATATCACATTTGTATGCTATTTGTGTCATTATTCTCCCAATAACTCCCAACAGGAATGGAGCTTTAACGTTTGTATGGACCCAGTCAGTGTTGCGAGTGGGCTACTTTTTTTAAAATTCAAATTTTTTGATTGCGACCAGTTTTTTTTTGTTTTTTTTTATGTTGTTGTTTTTTAATTGATAATCCGACATTGTTTTCAACTTATTTAATCTGTCATTAAATAAGGCGAATTTCGCTATTTCGGAAAACTAACAGCAATCAATAAATCTGAATGTAAAAAAAGTATCCCGCTAACTACACTGGAACAAGCTTCCAAATACGCAGCAGCTTTGCGTTTTATTTCCGACCATGCATTCTTTGATGAAAGTTGTTTATTTCGATGTGTATCACATCTTAAAGTTTTGCCCATCTTTTATGAAACATCCTGTATATATAAAAGAAATTTAAAAGCAAAGTCAAAATTAAAAATTTTCAAAATGCCCAATTCAAATGTGATGCTGCATATTTCGCTACACAAAGAAGAAGCCTACGTCTGTATATTAATACTATTATGTGGTATTGCTATTGCTGCTACAAGTAAGTACTATTGCTGTAGGGAGAACGAAAAATGGACAACGCTTTTTTGCCAAAAAATAAACGAAATTTCTAAATACATATTGTAGTTACAAGTTTCTTTTTAATATTGAAAAACATTATGAAAGCAAACAATGACAGATTACAGCAACATTATTTTCAGAAATATTAGAATGTTTGTTATAAAGAAATAATAACACTGAAAATGTTATGAAAATAATAACCCGAAATATAATTGAAATCTAAAAAAAGATCGTTGAATTACACTCGTGTCAGAGCAGTGAGACTATTAGAACCTTTAAAATATGAAATGGGATTATACGAATTTTGAATAAAGTAAAGAAAATAAAGGAAAAGCTAGATCACTACAAAAGATCGTTTTACAGAATAATTTTCTTTTGCTCTTATATTCTTTTTAACCCTTTTATCAACTCGTTAAATATCTACAACATATCCCCAAATCAATGTTACTAATGTAGCGTGCTGTAAAGGCGATTTAGTTTATTGTTGCTATCTCCCAACACAGAAGTTATTGTACATTGTTCATAGAATTCCCAAAAGATGAAGATACTGGGTTATTTTTTCATGCCATAGTTTTATCATTTGGGCAGTTTTGAAATGTTATTGCTAAAAGAAACTTTAATTTTGTTAAGGGGACAAGGGACCTTAAAATCTTTAAAAATGATTTTTTTTTTTTTGTATTTTTTGTAAATTTCACCTAATTATTGTTCAAGGGTACATTATATGCATTATGGCATGCATTTATCACATTTTTTTTTTTTTTTTAATTTTATTTTTGACAAAACAATGGAATTTTACGCATCGTCTTAGAAATCTTCGAAATGTCCCCTGCGCATTCCATATCAATGAAAATCCCCAATATTTTTTATAAAAGTTTGGTTTATAAATATAAATAAAATAGAGCATCGAATTTTATATATTTAAACTTAAAGGTTAAAAAAAAAAAAAATGAAAAAATTTCGAAAAAATTTCAAATAATTTATAAAATTTCCATATTTTTTTTCTTACATTTAAGTTCAAATATACAAAATTCGATGCTCTATTTTATTTATATATATAAACCAAGCTTTTATAAAAAATATTGGGGATTTTCATTGATATGGAATGCGCAGGGGGCATTTCGAAGATTTCTAAAACGACACGTAAAATTCCATTTTTTTCTCTCTTTTTTTTTCTTGTGTGTGTGTGTGTGTGTGTATGTGTGATAAATGCATACCATAATGCATGTAATGTACCCTTGAATAGTATTTAAGGTGAAATTTACAAAAAAAAAAAAAAAAAAAAAAAAAAAAAAAGGTCCCTTGTCTTTTTAAGGGGTTCCGGGACTCATTTTAAAATCATTTTTATTTATACAGTTAAATTTTGATTTTTTTGGGATGGTTAATCATGTTGTTAATAAACAAAATCACATAATAAAACTTGTCATATAAGTTTTTAAAAGTTTTTAAATTTAAAATTCATTAAAAAAGTGAGGTAATTTAAAATCGTAGTAACTCGAAATATGATTTGTAGATTTTATTTTTTTTCATTTAGCTCAACAGAATTACATAGGTTTTAATTTTGATTCAGAATTTACAAAAAATATTAACCTTTAACTGATGTGACTAAAATTTGTCACACAACTGATGTGATCCGGTCTCCGGTCTCTCAGACCCCTCAAATAACATGAATAAAAAAAATAACTCAAATTGTTGGATTTACTTAAATTTTGTCCTAACAATATCGTTGTACTTCTCTTAGGAGCATGTGAATTAAATTGCATGAAAAAAGTAAATTATTCATATTACTTAACTTCAGTACAGAAAAGTAAAAAGCTGTAAAAGTGTTTACAGCTGGGAGTCGCGGGTTCTGGGAGACCGCGTGACATCAGTTAAAGGTTAATTCAAAAAAGAATTAAAAACATTTAAATTAAAAATTAAAAATTAAATGATGTAACATTTAAAAAAAAATCATATTTTCAAAAGTAAATATTTTTTTTTTCAAATTTGCTGCATCAAAATTAAACTAAAGCAATTGAAAAAGCCATGTTCCAAGTTTGAGTTATTTATCTTTAATGGTTCTTTACTTGTAACAATTTAAATACGTGAAATGGTGAAAAAAAACCATTATGAAGAAAAGCGCATTTTCACAAGAAGTCGTTTTCTTGACAACCATTGCTTAAAAACTAGATTTTGAAAACTAACCAAAACGAAAAATATAATATTTCCTGTTCTAAATAATATATAAATATGATTTAAACGTCATTTTAAGAAGAAAAAACAGAAATTTTTAATGCAATAAAATATTTTATAGAATGTGAAGATTTTTGTGTCTCGAATCCCCTTAAATTCAAAAGGCATAAGAGGGCAAAAAAGAGGATTTCGTATATTCTGCAATTTTGATTTAGAAAATTGACAACATTTGTGACAAGTATGTAATTTTCTGTTGATTGCAGCAGCGAAAAATCACCTTTTAGTCAATATTTTAAATTTTTATGTTCCTTTTTTTTTTTTTTTTAGCCTCCGATATGCTATTTCTTTCGGCCACCAATTGTCGTCTCTAAAAAATAACGTTCCGTTAAATTATTAACGTTCCGATATATTATTGTACTATTAAATAGGGATAATCCCTATTGCATTAATCTTTTACTGCTAAGAATCGCACATTGTGAATTTTACCTCTGTGCAGGGAAAAAAAGTAATTTTAAATGCAATTCGCTTCAAAATTGCATCTCAATTTATTTGTGTGATATTAGTTGTTGTTTTTTTGTCGTTTTTAGCGCGATTTTTTTAAAATTTTGTCAAATGAAGTACTCTATTTTTGTAGAAAGTAAAGGATAAATAGGTGGAAAATAGTAGATTATTATATCTTTTTGTTGCCATTTTCAATTAACAAACGAAAGAAAAAATGTAATTAAAATTTTTACTATGTTGAAAAACTATAAATTTATATTTCTGGTAAAACATGCAGCTATTATAATCTAGATTTAATTTTCTGTATCCATATTAATATTAAAAATACATGGATTATTAGATCCTTTGTTTTCGAGTTTCTTATTTGGTGACCGCGCTTTTTAGCTGGATTTGTATATTATTGTGTGCTTCATTCTGCGATAGTGACGTCATATGTATTCATTTATGTAGATGTTGTTTAAGACTGAATCGCAAATATGGAATTCTCCGGCGGATGCAAATAACGTCACTTTAGATAAAATAAAAGCATGTGTTTTATGTCTTCAAACTGAATTATGCTTTTCCTTTTCAACGAGGGCGATACTAACTTCTGAAAAAGCAGAATTCCTGTTTTCTAGTATTATAGTTTATTTTATTATTTTCTACATGTTTAAAATGATGTTTTCTATAATTTGAGAAAGTGTTTTTCAAATTGAATTTGTTGAGTCACAAAGGGTGAAAACTTTACTATATTAGACTTTGATTGAAACATAAATACATTCTGTAACATATCTCTAAATAGAATAAATTTAAATTGAGATTAATTTTTTTAAATAACATTGCCTAAAAGTCACTATTGAGAAAAATCTGCCAATTTAATAGCATTCATTTTCATGTCCTCGAATATAAAGGAAAAGGTAATGCAATTATTTTTTTGAAAATAAATGATCAAATAAAAATAAAGAAATTATTTTTAAAAAGGCCTTTCTTGTTACGACTTTTTTTTTTCATTTCAGCGTAAGATGATATTGGAGTTTATGTCACATGTGTGATTAATGTTACGCGTGAGAAGATACTAAAGAAAAAAAAAACATGCTAATACTTTTTTACTCCAGTCTTTCAAATTATTTCTCCGTAGCAGTATTGGAAAAATAATTACAGTGAAACGATGCCATAAGTGAATAAATTTTGGAAATCGGGAATGAAATTTTATTACTGTGTATAAAAATTACTAACTTAATTTGAAATATCGTGTTTTAAATAAAACCCAATGGTGATGAACATGAGTAAAGACTCTAAAATTAGCCCGTTCATAATGCAATTGATAAAGCATTTTAACTCAAACAGCAATTGTGCCTAATATTTAATTGTGAATTAATTACATATTCTGTGCTGTTTAAATTGTTATATTGACCAAATTAGCCAATAACTCGTAACTTAAATCGCATTAAATCTAATTATATTAATTACTTTTAAATGCATTTACTAATTTCCAAAAAGGAATGCAGTATATAGCATTCAAACTTCCTGTAATTTTACATTTTATGTAAATAGTATATGCCAGCATGCTAGGCAGCACGTAAAACATTCATTATAAATTCTGCAATTCATGTCAGCCGTTACATTTTTAAACAGATATATTTAAAGTCGTTCTATATATATATATATATATATATATATATACGTATTCCTTTTCATGTTGAATTGTAGATGAAAACACATCGAGTTGATACAACACAGGGTCATTTTGTCTAAATGTTATATCACACTACATTTTTCGACTTCCCATTTTCATGTGAACTACAATATAATTTATTACCAATACAGGGCTAATACTCGTAGTGTAGTTTGTTTCTCAGCTTTTTTTCTTGGCGAGCTTTCGTGTGGAATGGATTACTATCTCTACCGTTACTATACTTTTATTTTACTATTTTTCAACTAATGTTGGAGATTACTATACAGATTTTTCAAATGGGCAGCTAATCTTCGTGCAAAAATGTCTCTGCCGGTGTTTCCCATGTAAAACGGATATCTAACTAATATTACTAATTTCACAATTTTTTCAGAAAGAAAAGCAATTGTGTAATATTTCTGAAAATGTAACATATGAAAATTAATGTGAGTTTACCATGGGTATTAATGCACGAGAAAGAATTTGACAGACATAAAATTTGATATATACATCAGAGAGCAATAATAAACTTTACTTTTATTTATCTGACATATTTGTCTAAATAAATGATATTTTGAAATAAGTTATTTTATGTAATTTATAGATTGTTAAGAAGACGAAAGCTTTTGCTATCATAATATGCAACTGAACTCAGAAAAAAAAATTAATTTATATTAAATTTACCGGAATTTTATGCGTTTCGTTTATATTACGTAAAATATTTTTCTTCAGTTATAAGTTTTTAAATCGTATTATAGCAATTCATTTAGCAATGGGAAAAATATAAAATATCCCAAAATCTTTTTTATTTGTCCGCTGCCTATTTATTACCGTTACTTTCAGTTGCATATTAAATGCAAATTCAGTACGTTACTTCCCTCGGGGAAATATAAAAGAATCAATTTAAAAAGTTGATTTTAAAAACTTTTACCGTCATTTTCATGTTGAATATTTTTTTTCGGTTATGAAGATGCAAAATGTTTATTGCAAACAGTTTGCGTAAAAGACTATTAATATTTAAAATATATTTAATTTTTTTGTATAAGAAAAATTTAACATACAGATTTAAAATATATTAATAAAAAGAAACATAAAAAATGATTGAATGATAAAGAGAATAATATATTACTCTACAAATATATGTATATATATTAGTTTAATAAAAATCTAGAATAAAAATATTCATGTTTTGTAGTTTTGTATAAAAATATTGGTTCATTTATTTTTACTTATTACAGTTTTTCGTTTAATTTCAGAGTAAAATATAGATTTCAATTTTGTTGCAGTTTTTTTTTTAAATATTAATTGTAAAATATAATAAAAATATTTATTTATTTACTTATACATTTTTTTTTGTTTAATTTAAGAGAAAAAAATATTAGTTTAAATTTTGTTGCAGTTTCTTTAAATATTAATTAAAAAATAAAATAAAAATATTTATTTATTTATTTGTTTTAATTATGCCAGTTATTTTTAAAAGATATTTTCAGAAGTAAATACTTTTTTTTTTTCATTTTACGAAACAAATATGTAAAATAATCAAAAAAGATATGTTCAAAGATTGAACACTTTATTTTTAACAATGCTTAAATTATAACAATTTAAAGACGAGAAATGGTGAAAAAAAAACCTTATGCAGATAAACGCATTTAAAGTTTTAAACAAAGATTGTCTCCTATTAGAATGTTTAAATCCATTTTAAAAGCATGCAAGTGAGTTAGTAACTTTTTCCTGTAGCTTAAACGTCTGATTCAGTTTAATTTTATCATTTCCACCTTCTTTCTGCACTGTTAAAATATCTCAGTAGATTTAAACCGTGCTTTTTCTAACATGCCGATTTCCAGTTTTTTTTCATAATATTAGATCTCACAACATCATTTTTAGCGGACCGTCCAATCACGTAAAGAAAGTTCTTTATTCTTCCGGTTCGGCCCGCTTGAAATTTCGCTTTCATTTTGCTGGCAAAGCAAGCGGCCGGGTATAGAGCCTATTTTCATTCACGACACTCTTGCCGAAATTTTAGCCCATTCAGACATCTAGGAATCAAACATCTAAACAGCCCCAGCATATTTGAAATGCATATTTAACGTAAAATCTAAAAGCTCTTATTTTTATATCTAAAAGGAGAGGCACTGTCTTAACCACCTGACCGCCGAGCAAAAGGGCAAAATTGTAATGTTGTTTTCACTGTAATTTGTTTTTAAATGCTAAAAAAAGGATGTTTTTTCTAACATGATATAATTTTTTTATTAAGTACACGCACATAAGCCATGGCAGTATTAATCATAACTTCTTCTTTTTTTTTTTTTAAACTGGTTTATATCTGTAGACACTGCAAATAAAGGCGTCTAAAATTCAGACACATATGTGACTGAAAAAGTAATTCAGACACTTAAGTGTCTGAATATGAAGTTTCAGACACCATAGAAGTCTGAAATTAAGACACTTAAGTGTCTTACTATGATCATGGTATAAACACTGTAAACTGAAATGTCTGAAATTCAGACACTTAAGTGTCTGAAAATGGAGTGTTCAATTTTCAGACATTTTAAAGTGTCTTAATTTTTAAGACACGTGTATGCATCTGAATTTAAGACGTTTCAAACGTCTGAATCGCATCCATCTTTGGTCAACCTGCATGTTCGGCAATAGGCAACTGTCTTTTTTTTTTTTTTTTTTTTTTTTTTTTTAAAGCTTTATACGTTGTAAAAAATATCCGTTAAAATATGGAAGTTGTACTGGCTATTCAGCCATTTACATATTTTAATGTAATTTTTTTCCCCGTAAATTCCAGAAAAATTTCCATTTTTTTGCATATTTCTGTATTTAAAAAGTTCCATTTAAAAGATAATATGTAACTTTTCAAGGATAAACCCATATAATTCATTCCCCACTTTCAAAAACCACGTATATTAATTAGACATGATTTATTTATTTATATTCAAACCAGTTTCGTATCCAAGAGGCGAGCTGCTGTGTAGAAAATGTCAAATTTAAGTACGGAAGTTTCAATAAAAGCTTGTTCTAACCTTAGAATGCGTGATTTCGCAGAAACCATGAAATTTTTCATTTTAGCCAAGTTTCCGTTATACAGAGGTTTACTTCAGTTTTATTTACTGTTTATTGAGTTTCATTTAGCAAATAATGTTCTGTAGTCCATTTAAAAAAATACGGTATAACCATGCTGAAAGTGAAATTTTGCCCAGTCCCATACGATTCTGTCTTAAGTTTGATTGCATAATAACTTACCGTTATAAAAACCTGTTTAAAGAGGATAGCTTATAATTCGATAGGTAATTTATTCATCATTTCGACCACAAACAAAAATGAATAAAAATTTATACATTTCCAAAACATTAAATATTTCATGCCAGAAGAATCTTTCTTTGGATTAGAAATTAAACATTCAATTTTAAGATGAATAGTGCCGCCATCTATTGGTGTCAAAGTAGTTTATCTGGAAACAATTTTATTCGTTTGCTGGTAAAAAGAAAAGGATTTTCTAATTATGTACTGCATTCTAGAAGTCAACTAATTAAACCGTGTAAACTACTTAATTCGTAACCTCTATAATCTCTATTTAAATTTAAAAAAAATTGTAGTCCACTTTCCTTTTAATAACAGTTCAAAGACCACTATTAAATAAGCTGCAGTTTCATATTTTAAATCAGTACATTACTACTGATGTTCAACTTATAACCCAATTTACTTAAAACCTTTATTTTATGGCGTGCATCCCTTGGCTTCTGGCGGGGGGGGGGGGGGAGGTCCTCATTTGCACTCTAACAATTCCTCTGGTAGAAAAGAAAAAACTGAACTTAAAATACCACATATTCAAATAAATTTCTAGAAAGAAAATGTGTAACAGGGATGTGGAGGGTATACGCCGTATTCCTTCTGGATTTTTAAAAAATACTCCGTATACCCTGTTTCTCAAATAAAACTGCAACGAAAACTCTATACATGACTTTAGCCTATACCCTCTGCCTCTAGCGTATACCCTCTAATTTTTTTACGACTACAACACTGTGTGAAAAATATTTACAATTGTACTAAATTGGAAAAAAAAAACTTACTGCTACTTAAGAGGACAGGTAAAGCAAAATTCAACTAAAAAATCGATTTTTACTTTTTTATATCATTAAATAGTTCAAACTTTTATCTTTCCAACGTTGTGTCACACATATTTATATATAAAAGAAATAAGTATTCAAATTAATAATTTTTTCTAAAAATACTTCACAGCTTAATGGCCTTTTAAATCTGACTTTTTCTTAAAACTTAGATTTTTCATGTTTATGTTCCTTTTTTTTTCAATATCTATTAAAATTAAAAACTCAGATTTCTATTTAATATTTATATTATGATAAATTGTATATTTTAACACAGGGTATTAATGAGTTGTTGAGAATTATTTATTTTTGGCAGTGAAATCTTAGCAAAAGTGATAATTTAAAAATGACTTTCAATAAATAATTAATAATTAATTTTGAGTTTCACTTAGAAAGAAAATAGTCAGTTAAAATACGTAAATCGTGTTATTTTAACTACTCTAAAAAATCTAGACCTCTGTCTTTCACAATTTCTGAGAAAAAAGTACATAAAGTTGGTGAATTTAACATGGCGGAGATAGGACTTACCCGATCCCCTTAAAAACATTGCCTTGTGCTTTATAAATACTTTATTTCAACGATCGACCGATGAAAGCGTGGTCGAATGGATAAGGCACTGAACTCCTATACAACAGGACCTCAGATCGAATCCCACCTCGGGTAAGTATTAAAAGTTTACAGTAGAATTGAATACAAATTAGATGTACCGTGATCCTTCGGGAAGGTGGTTGTTGAAATATGGTGGTTAGTCCTTGAAAAATATATTTTATCTTTTTAAATGGAAATTTTTAAATACAGAAATATGCACAAACTAAACGGATTTTTTTTTTTTTTGGAATTTAGATCAGAAAATTTCCATTAATATATGTAAATTATACCGGAGTCTCGAGTGGCTACAATTTCCATATTTTTAGCGATATATATATATATTTTGCAGTGTATAATGCTTACAGAAGAAAAAAAAAAGGTGAAAAAATGTTTGTCAAAGTGGTCAAACATGGATGCAATTCAGACATTTGAAGTGTCTGAAATTCAGACGCATACAAGTATCTTAAAAATTAAGACACTTTAAAACGTCTGAAAATTGAACACTCCGTTTCAGACACTTAAATGTCTGAATTTAAGACATTTCAGTTTACAGTGGAATTATATTAATTTAAATAATGCTTGCATTGCAGTGAAACCTACACTCTAAAAAAAAATCTGTAAAATTACTAAAGTTTTTCTCGGAAACTGGGATTCCAAGAACTTTTTATGTAACGGCAACAGAAAAAATTCCTGTAACAGCGTCTGTTACAGGACTTTTTGTGGTTGCCGTTACATAAAAAGTTCTTGGAATCCCAGTTTCCTAGAAAAACTTTAGTAACTTTGCAGATTTTTTTTTACAGTGTATAGCTTAGTGAACGGATATATCAGTTCGCGGCAGTGAGAATGTTAAACCGACATTTATTAACATATAATTTTTGGATTATCCCTACCCATCATTCCAAATGCTTCAATTTCACGTCATTCAAAGGTATGCCTAAGTGGCGTAAGTTAGGAATTTAGGATTTAAATGTATGTGGGAGTTTTGCAGATATCAAGATGGATTTTTTTGTGTTTAATTCAGGAATGGACCAGGAAAATTTCCTAATTGGAAATTTAAACCTACGGGGGCCATATAAAAAAGTAGCTTTTGTATTTCCTCAAATAGACCTCCTATGAATTTGTCATCAAATTTTGCATTTTTTAAAATGAAACTTTGCAATTGGAAGTATGCATCTGTGGACAATATTTAAGGAAATAGACTATTATCTTTATGAATCACACTATATATATATATATATATATATATATATATATACCGGGTGTGCCAAAAAGGACTGACTGATTTTAAAATTCAATAACTTCCAAACGGTGACAGATATTAAAAAAATTCTTGCAGGAGGGTTATGCATAAAGTCAAAAGTTTTTTTTACAGTGATTTTCGATTTTAGTTCGAATTTACAAACAATAGATGGCGCTGTAAGCAATAGTCGCTAAATACAGGCTCGATTTTCGGTCTTTTCTGTTGTTCCATGCAGTAAAAGGAGATGGAAATGTATTATCCGGGCCACGAAGTACAAAAAATCGAGCCTGAATTTAGCTTCTATTGATCTCAGCGCCATCTATTGTTTGTAATTCGAACTAAAATCGAAAATCACTGTAAAAAAACTTTTGACCTTTTGCATAACCTTCTTGCAAGAATTTTTTTAATATCTGTCACCGTTTGGAAGTTATTGAATTTTAAAATCAGTCAGTCCTTTTTGGGACACCCGGTATATATATGTGTGTGTTACATTATTAGATATAATTCCGCGATTTCCTTACCTTATTCTAAATTACTACTTTATATTCACTAAATCCACGCAATTAATCCCAGAACAAATCACGAGGTGTGTAACACAAAGTCTTAAAAAAAATTGTGAAATCTCATGTTTAACGGCAAAATGACGAGAAGAAATCTTTGAGAAAAAAAAAGAACGGTAAAAATATTCATTTGACCTAGTAATCAATTAAGAAGAATGTGATCTGTTACTGAAAATCAGTTCTTTTTTCCAGCCAACAAACCATTAAAACTTTTAAATAATCTTTTCAAGAAAGGAAAAAAGAAAACGCTATCAGCGAAAAGTGGGTCAAGATCATCAGCGATTCATCCAGAAGAGACTGCCTTTCTAGGTCTAAGTGAAGAGCTGTGTTGAAAAAATTAGTTTCGGTTTCTAGACGATTAGAAAGATAAAAAATAAAAAACAAACATAGTGAGACTGTTTTACGTTCCATCAGAATACGACACGGACTCCATCGGATTATATAGATACGTGTTACGCGTACGATGTTTGTACTGCACGATTGGTTTTTTAATGTGTAAACGGATAAAACGTGCAATACAGGTAATCACTTCCTTGTTATTAATTAATGAAAGAAAACAAGTAGCCGAGGAGCAGATTTTATACATAAGTAGATTTTTTTTTTTTTTTTACTTTTGATAAGTTGTTTTTGAAAAAAAAGAAGGCTATATTTGTAACAACTTAAACAATTTTAATTTTAATTTATGTGAAAATTATGATGTAAAAGAAATGTTTTTGCTGCACTTTTCATAGCTTAGAGAGTACCACTTAGTTTATTTTTTATTTATAAAAAGAAAAGAAGAGTTTTTCTTGAGTTAAAAATCGACTCTTTTTAGTAGTTTGTTATGTTAATAGTGAGAATAGGATAAAAGAATGCACTTTTTAAGATTTATTTTATTTATTTTTTGTTATAAAAGAGAATAATTTGCTGAAATTTGGACATCATTTAATTCTTTGGGATTTTAAAACATTATTTTAAAGTTCGTTTTTTTTTTTTTTTTGTTTCAATCTGAAAAAAATGATACATTAAATTTGAGTTTAATTTAGATTTAAGCCCATTTTTACAAATCTTCTGTTGAAATATTAAGTGTTTTGAAAAATATTCAATTTTTATTCTTATGTGTTTTAATTGTGCAGTATATTTTTGTGTAATCCTGTGATATTTTGTATTTATATCCATCATGAGTACCTAACCCCCTCCCGAAGATCTGAATGAATTAGGAAAGAAATCAGGTGACTATGATAAAGAGAAAATTCAGGTTCAGTGTAACGATGGTAATCCAGTTCATAGTCCTGAAGAGAAAGATTGTCAGAAGTCGCGTCAGGTGTCCGGAGGTGCACCACAGACACGTAATGTAACGAAGGTAGGTGAGCAGACCCTGTCAGCTCTAGTTGTGTCTGGTTACAATTCAGTAACCAAAAGCCTGAATATGTCAATAGACCCTGAAATCATTATTTTTCGCCAATAGCAGGTATGGCTTGGTTAACATGGTTAGCCTATTTACAGAGTATCTGTATAAAACAGAAAATGTCGACTTCTGAAAAATTAGGCATATACAGAAGTACTTAAAGGACAGTGCACTTATGTTGTACATTAATAATTGTCTAAATGTATTTCATTGGTCCGAATTTGTAACTTTGTTCAACGAACATTACGAAATTCCTGACACTCTTTCTTTAACCAATTTTTCACGTATTCCATACAAAGTTGTAGAAGACTTGAACGAATATTATCAAAAAAAGACTAAAGTAAGGCGAATCTTAGGTTTAGAACATAAACTTATCCTGGAACGGTTAACCGAGGGCTTGCCGTTAGAAATGCAGAAGTTAGTTATTTCAGGCAACCCCTCAAATACACAGTCATAGCGTGAATTAGTGTTCGAATTTGCAAACTGCAACTGAACAGAAAGGGAAATGAGAGCAAGGTTGACGCAAGCCCGCAAAACCCCAATCAGTACCGACAATGGCGACCCTTTCGACCCCAATATGAGACGGTACAGAATTTTAACAGACAGTGGAAACAGACTTCCCTATCAAACACCCCCAATTCGACCTTTTCCATCTAATCAAAAACGAAATCTTTAAATTACGTTTAGACCAACTTCGAATGTTCAACCAAGACCGAATGAACATCACCAGACCACTTTGCCACCCTCCCCAAGCAAAGTTCTTCTTAATATAGGAATATCAAATGCGTATCATTGGGTGAGAGACTGCCCTTTTCGACAACAAGTTTTAGCAGTTCCAACCCCTAGTCCCAATATGATATTTCCAAACCCCAACCAAAATCATGTAGCTAATGAGTCATCCCAAAATACATCTAGTAATCAGTGACGGTTTCTTATGTACGGACATATACAAAAAGAAAAAGTTAGCTATCAAAATCAAATAGCAACTGTCAAAAAGTTACTTATGTAAAAAGTGAAGACTCACTACATTGTTCGATCGATACAGGGAGTTCAATCAGTGTTATTCCTTGTCATTTAGCCCATAAACTTAACTTAAAATATGTAAAGTTCAGGAGAGTATAACGGTCACACAAACACAAGGTGTTCTTACTTTGAAAGAAAAATGCCTTCTTAGTTTGAAATTAAGACGTATCTCTAAGAATATTGAACTTTTTATAATGAATAATAAGTTACCTTATGCTTTGATTAGGCTACCCTATTGTAAAATATTTAAATTAAATATTGACTGTGTTAAAATGCAAATCACGCAAGATAATCAGAAATTATCTCTCATGGACAATATTTCAACAAATTTATCTCAACATACGTTACATTTATCAGAAGCATATACTAGGCAGCCAGAAATTGAAAATGCAGATATATTCGAAGAAAATTTTGAGCCGGAGTTGTTCGGGACCACTGACTATGTTCAAAATGTGCAGTCTGTCAAGGAACAATTACTTGCTCTTCTAGCCAAATATGTCTGCATTTTCGCCAATGATAAATATGATGTAGGCTGTGTAAACATTGAACCCCAAAGAATACAGTTAAGATCAGACCTCCCCATTTCTTTAAGAGCATATCGCACTTTCCCTAAGGAAGAAGAGGAAATTAAAGAACAAATTCAAAATAAATTGCGAGCCGGTATCATTAAAGAAAACTATTGTACTTATTCATCACCCGTAACTTTAGTGAATAAACGTGAAGAAGGGAAGAAAACCCGGTTAGTATTGACTTTTGTAAATTAAACGCCATTACAAAAACAGATGCAGAACCCTTACCTAGAATAGACACTTTGTTAGATAAATTGGCGCATGCTAAAATTTTTCCACTCTTTATTTGGCCAGTGGATATTGGTACATTCTTATCCACCCTCGAGACACTGAGAAAGAGGCATTTGCCATCACCTTTGGATTATATGAGTGGAATCGTTTACCATTTGGATGGAAAAACGTTCCTGCTTGGTTCAACAGTACCCTCAGAAGAATCCTTAATAAATACAAAATTGACGTAACCTTTAGTTACTTTGATGATGTTATTGTAGTCTCACAAACTGAAGAGGAACATTTGCGTCATTTAGCGACATTATTTAATATATGTGTCCAAGAAAACCTTAAACTCAAATTGTCAAAGTGTAATTTTGTCAAATCCAAAATTAATTTTTTAGGATATGAAGTCTCGAATGGTTGTATCACACCTTATAGCCCTAATATAGAGACAATTAAGAAATTAACACCACCTACGACTGTAAATGAATTACAACGTTTTTCGTGATCCATAAATGTTTATCACAAACTTATTCCAAAATATGCTAACATTCGATATCCTCCCAACAATTTGTTGAAGAAAAATGCCCCTTATGTGTGGGACCAAAATTGTCAAAATACTTTCGAAAAGTTAAAAAAAAATGCTTTAATTGAAAAACCAATCTTAAAGTTGTTTGATCCTAAAACACCTTGTCATTTCTTTGTAGATGCATGAAGTCATGGATTTGGATGTGTTGTGAATTAGGTTGATGAAAACGGAACATTACATCCTATAGCATGTCATTCTAGAAATGTTCGCGATTATGAAAAAAATTATGCAATTATGGAATTAGAATGTTTGGCGATTGTGGATACTTTAGATAAATTTTACCATTATTTATACGGTCAAAAATTTGTCATACATACAGACCATGTGACACTTACCTGGCTCAAAAGTGTTAAAAATTTAAGAGGAGGTCTTTTCCGCTGGTCCCTAAAACTTAGTATCTTTGTCTATGAAATTAAATACCAGAAAGGCTCCAGAAATTTTGAAGCTGATATGCTATCTAGATAGCCAATTTCAGAAAAGTTAGCCCATTTTATAAAACTCCTTGACTTGAATGAAGTAAGAGACAATCAGAAAAAAAGAAACTGTAACAGTTGATGGTAAAAAGTACGCTGAGATAAATGATGTTGTAGTGATTAAAAAGAAAAGTTTGTATAAGATTGTGGTCCCTATTTCTTTACGTCTACCCCTTTTAGAAAAAACCCACACACAATTTGGCCACCCTGGAATTTATAAGATGATAAATTCAATGTCTCCGCAGTATTATTGCCCTAACATTAATCAGGACATTGAAAATTTTGTAAAACACTGTCACACTTGTCAGATAAACAAAAAATGTAGGCAAAAAAGATTTGGCTTATTGCAGTTAATGCCCCCAACAGATATACCTTTTGAATGTTTGGCAGTGGAATGGTTGGCGGATTTAATTATTACAATTCTACCAAAAATATTTGCATTTAGTCGTTGACCATGCAACTCGCTTTGTGTGGGTTTTTCCTTCAAAACGTGTAACTACCGAAACTTATACAAATATTTTGAAACAATTACTTCAGATACAAGTAGCAGATAGATTGTTAACTGACAGAAATGGAGCATTTAGAGCTTCCAGGTTTAAGAGATTTCTTCGTACTTACAATGTAAAACAAGATTGACGAGCAGCCATCACCCAGAAACGAATGGGAGAATTGAACAATTCCACATCGAAGAAAATACCCTGGACTAAGCTTTTAGATGAAGTCTTATATGAATATAATAATACTTCTCACTCATTAACCCAATTCACCCCTAGTTATTTATTGTTAGGAATATTATCATATGATCCTCCTTTACCGAATAATAGTTATTATCCCATTGTGGATGTAGCTAGAAAATTGGCTAAACAGAGAACAATTGCTTACCATAAGAAGAATAAAGTCCGTTATGATGCTCGTTTCCTTCCTGTAAAGTTTAAAGTTGGTGACACTGTGATGTATGAATAATTTCATTATCCTAATACCCGTAAATTGACTTCACCATATTCTGGCCCATACACCATTTTAAAACAACTTCCTGATGTATCCTTTGAAATTGATAAACCCAGTCCACATTTTAAGAGAAATTCCGAAATTGTCAATTCATCCAAGTTAAGATACTACCACCCTCCTCAAAATCTTAAACTCAACCATGAATAAAACCCCATCTATCGCTTTCATCTGATTTTTTTTTTTTTTTTTTTTGCTTTCCTAAAGTCCCCTTTGCTCGTAGCGTTTGGACGAGGACCCAGCTGGGCATGTAATACAACCCCCCCGCGGCGTAGAATGATGGTGACAGTTTAAAAGTACTGTTAGAATTTCTTTATATAAATATATTATTCTGATGATTTTGTGACATATAAAGTGGTCCTCCGCTCCGTGGCCCCCCATCTTTAGCAGAACTGTTTTCCCAGATTCTCGTTCCAGGTTGAACGGAGAATCTCGCAAAACTGCTTCGCTTCCCCTCTGCAGGTGAATGTCGACTGCCCACCTTCCTTTTTCAGTCGTACAAGTGGCACATTTTTTGGGAGGATATTCACCTCAGAGTATTAAAAGCCTTGTCACACTGACCCTGGGCATAGGTAAAAAATTATAGCAAGTGTATATGTGTAGTTTTTTAGCTATAGTTTTCCTGTTTAGAAAACTTAGTTTTGTTTTTCATGAAGATAACCCTAAGGCTGCATCATAGAAGTACCAAAGTCCCTACCAATACAGAAAGGTAGAATAAGAAAAAATCTTATGTGTTTGTTGTTATTATTATTATAGTGTATTTTACTTTTACTTTATATCAGTGTGAAAATTCAGTATTTTTGGAAATGCAAACTTTTCCATTTGCATTCGGTATACAAGATATTTTTGTTGATAGTATTAGTGCATATTTTAAATTATTGAATATTTTATATTTTTGAATATTTTGAATTATTGAATATTTTATAATTTTGAACATTTTGCATTTTTGAATATTTTATATTTTTGAACATTTTGCATTTTTGAATATTTTATATTTTTGAATATTTTTCGATTGTGAATATTTTTTACATTTGAATATGTTGTGTAGTTTTCAGTATGTTTACCTTTGAGTATTTTAGTATACCATATATGTTAATGTTGCAATTTTACACCAATAAAGGATGTTTTCCAATGGGCACTACACAAAGACATTTACAAAAACATTATAAAAGAAAACATCCAAAATACGATTGGTTTAGAAAACGGTTGGTGTAAGTAAAGATGCCATGTCTCGAGACTGTCCCTTAATTGTTTTGCTGCAGCACCATTGAAAGGATCCCAATGTGATAACCAATATTTTTATGTAAACTTGACATATAAATGTAAAAATAGGTCCAATCGGCTCGAGATCTGGAGAAAATAAGAATCTAAAACCGAAGGAAAAAAAACAACAACCCTGGGTTAAATTCACGAGATAAGACCCACAGGTCTTTTAGGAGAGCCCTGTGGCTCTTGTTTTAGGGGGGCGGGGGATATATGAAACTATAAAAGATAAGTTCCTTTTTAAATTTTAAAAAATCCCCTTTTTGCCCCTTTTAAAATTTGAAATCCCCGTTTTAAAAAATAGAAATTTTAATTTAGAAATTAAAATTGAGACTTTTTAAATGCTTTAGTAGTTTCTCAATTGATTGAAAATGCGTTGCCCCTGTTAAGTTAGTTTTTCAGCATAACATCTTATAAATTTAAAAGATCCTTTTGACACATTTCATAAGAATACTTTTGCTGAGGTAAGTGCGATATTAATTTCATGCTGCATCCAGTCGGCCGATTTGAGCCAACGCCTTTGTCCCGGCAATCAATCATTCAGTTAGCGGCCAATTAAATTTTAAATACGCCTCCTTCGACTTCAACGTCCCCTAGCAGGAATAATGGAAAATACCTCATACTTATAGCACTGCACGGGTCGCAAGAGAGGGCTTTTTACCTTCTAAATAATGCCTTAAGTTCACGCCACTCTTCTCTCCAGAGATCGCCTTGCGATACAACTCCCGGTGTCCAGAAAGGATTAAAATAGCAGCTCTCATGCCAGTTTGGGCCTGGTTTAAAAGGACATATGTAACCAAAAGAAAATAAACCAGGTTCCGTGACAGAAGGTGTCTTCCTTTATCCGACATGCACATTCTCTCTCGAACTTTAATTGAATCCCTAATAGCGGTCACGGCCCACGACTTCACAAATATGTCAGAAATTCAGAGGGAGCGATCCGACGTAGGTACGGTCTCGTCTTCAGTCCGCACCCTTGCTCCACCGGTCCGGCAACGATCAAAACCGCGACAGAGGACCCACAACGCGAGTCCACAATATATCTTTACACACATATATATATATAAATATCGGTTTTCGTTTACTTCAGCTATCGTCGGTTTTGGTTTTCGTCAATTTTTCCCCCGAAACGTTTGTCTCCGTCTTCGTCGATTGCATCGGATTTCGTCGGCATGGGCCACAAGACCAATTTTCAATGAGTGGATGAATGAAGTGTTAGACTGACTCGAGTATGAAAAATTACCTCCAGAATAATGCGTTGCCCCTTAAGCACCTCCTGGTAATGGACAATTCTCCTGCATATTCTGCAAATTTGAAAGACGCATTGTTGGAGGAGTTCAATTTTATCATAGTGAAGCTCTTGTTCCATAATACCACTACACTCATCCAGCTCATGCACCAGAAAGTCACTTCAAATTTCAAGAAACTGTACAGAAAAGCTATGTTTCAGAGCTATTTTGAGGTGACGTCTGATACAGAATTATCCTTAAGAGAGTTCTGGAGAAAATATTTGAAGATTCTCTTCTGAATTAGCCTCAAAGATAAGGGTTGGCATGTAGTGGAATCCAGGACGATGAACTCTTCTTAAAAGGAATCATGGTCAGGATGTTTGCATGAAACAAATTTCCAAAGATTAGAAGCCTTCCCCTGATGATCCTACACATGTAGGAGAGAATGTGCCTTCTTCAGAGTTTTAAGTTTTCTCCATGTGGAGTGATGTACAGTCGTGGAAAAAAAAGTAAACACCCCCTACTAACTCCTCAAAAAATTATCGTAGAAGAAAGTTACTGGTACCGAACGATTGGAAATAAAGTCTACTTTTAAATGATGCATATAAAATTTGCTTAGGGGGTCATCTACATATTAAAACGAATCCAATCTTCATTTTTTTCAATGACAATACCCAATTTTAACGAGATATTTCAAATCTTCGATTCAAACTATGCCAAGATACCGAATTTCAAGTCATTTGAATGATAAGTTTTTGAATTATAAACATTCAAAATTTAGTGCTTCTAATGTTAAATTACATTTTCATATTTTTATTTATATCTCCAGAAATTATGCTCCTAATATGCTAATTTTCTGTGTAGCAATAATACTAATATACCCAAATATAAATACGCTGAAATTGCAATTTTTATAACTTTATGATATGAATTATGATTTATGAAATTAATACTCGAAAAAATTATGAATTGCAACCTACATTTTTTTTTATGGAACTAGGGGCTCGGCCCCCTACGAGCTACGCTCGCCAACCCCCCGTTCAGACACTGCAGTCTCTAAAAGCACGCTAATTTGATCGACTTTAATTGAATTTTTTTGGAAGATTGAATTATAATTAAAAAAACAAAGGCGATCTCCCTATAAACGGGTTTCTATTCATTTCTCTTTGATTGGGGAATTTTACGAAAAAATCAGCTGCTGTTAAAAGATACAATGGCATTTCAAAATCATCTAATATAAAAGGAATTAAGTAAACAGAGTCTTTGTCTCCCGGTATTTTTTAACAAAGCGAAAAGAAAGTCCTTTTAAATAAAACATTTTAAATATATCGTTTTTAATCTGACGTAATTTTCACCAAACTTTTCTTTCCCTTTTTAATATTCACGTGAAAATGCTTTTATTAGAAATGAAATATTATTTGCGCTGTCCAAAAAAAAAAAAATAGTTGAAAAGTTCATCTCAAAATATCAAGTAAATGTCTCGCGCTATTTTTAAATTTAAACTACTATTTTGCAATATTATTTTTTGTTCATTTTCCGTAAAAAATGTAATGTGACGTAAATGTGATGTAATTTCTCCTATTTAAGACTTCTAACGCATGTTAATGAATTTATTACTTTACAATATCCTTTCTCTGTTAAAATTCACGTGTAATTATAGATGAAGTAATTTTCAATAAGTTCCTGCTTTTTAATACGTAATTATTTAATTCTAATTTGAAAGTTTTTCTTTTCTGTTTATAATAGTCACGTGTAAATAAATTTTTAATTTAAAACAAACATTATTGTTTCCGTTGTTTATACAGTTTGGCAACAGGTTAAATTAGTACAATTTTCTGAAATAAGTAAAAAAATATCTCTCGAAATGCTGAAAATTTGAATTTAAAATAGAAATGAAACCTCGAAAAATGAGTCAAATTAAAAAAATAAATTAATTCTGCACACCGGGAAATTATAACGTATAAAATGATCTAAAAAGTATTAAATTCCGATGTATAGTTTTTGCTCCTATAAAACTTTTTTAATGGGACGATTTTATCCAACTTTAGCATTAAATATCTCTTAAAATAATTCTTCGATTTGAAAACTGTCTACATCAGCGTGTTTATCAAACATTTCTGTATAATACTACCAATTTTCATATTTTTGTATGCATTATTTTTCTTAATATTAACGAAGAAAGACCTCCGGTCACAAAAAATTCAAAACCGGCGGCGGCGGCGGTGACAGCGGGAGTTACTTTTTTTTAGAATAGAGAGATTAGATTTACTAAGTCCTGCATTATGGAAATCTGAAATTTCACATATTTCTTCCAAGTAGTTTTCAAATTATGCTTAAAAAACGGCAAAATGATGGTTTAAGGGGCCGTCTATAATAGGAGTGACTAGGTATTTTGAAATTTCTTTTGCTGTCGTGTAATCTATCAGGCTTCATCGACTTCTTAAGGTGCCTTGATCAAGATGAGGGCTCTCTCGGTTAACAATCGAGTTCCGAACTTCAATTTGGATACAGCCCTTAAAATACGCTCGTTTTAAAATAATTAATTTCTAAGAAACTTATGGTAAGAAATGCATAAAAATTTGTTATTAGGCTAACTGAAAGGTGTAGATTTCATTTATGCTGTCAGAATTGTGTACTGCTATTGAAAAAAACAAAGTTACGGTCCGTTTTAATATGTAGATGGCCCCTAAGCAAATTTTATCTATATCATTTGAAAGTAGACTTTATTTCCAATCGTTCGGTACCAGTAACTTTCTTCTACGATAATTTGTTGAGGTGTTAGTAGGGGGTGTTTGCATTTTTTTCCACGACTGTACATGGGTTTGTGGATAAAAATCACCCACCCAAAGCAGTCGCAAGCAGTGTATGCAACTTGTTTAATGATAATGTCTTGACCTATTTTAAGCAAATCTTAAAGTTCCGGCTGAAACAGACTGCTCTGGACAGCTTTTTTTAGCGACATAGGATCTCTGACTCTTAAGGGAGTCCCACTACCAAAAGACCAAAAAAGGAAGTGACCCCCAGATATAGTGCTTTGATACCATACACTACATTTTTGTACTAAAAACTATGCTTATTCTCAATAAAATGTGTTTTAGAACGCAATTTGAAGTGTTTAGAACGAATTAATTGGATTTGCATACATTCGTATGGAAATAATTGCCTCGGTTTTCATCGGTTTCTTATATCGCCGATTGTTCTGGAAAGGATTATCGACGAAAACCGAGGTATAACAGTATCTACCCTATATATATATAAAATGCTAATGAAACGAATTTATGAAATGGATATATGAAACGACTGATTAAACAACTGATTATGCTTCAAGCGATTTATTTTAAAATATGGAATACTTTGCGTTGAAATTCACCAAAAATCAGCATTGATCCGCAGATCTCAAAACTGGTATTAGAATTTTTAAATTCGAATTAGAAAATCTAAATACGACAGATTTATACTTTTGAAGGGCTTATTTTTTTATTATAAAATTTAAGTGCAATAATTTGATTTAAAGTGGGAATCGATTAAGTGGGAATTATTTGGTAATCCAACTCTCAATTAATCGATTGAGTTAAGTTGGATTCTACTTTGTTTTACAATTAATTAAACAGTCACCAAAAAATAAAGGTAACATTAGTTTTAGATGTAAATTTCCAACTGGGCGAAAAATGTCCGGACCAGGATTCGAACCCGGGACCTCCCTGGCTGAAGTCGCCAGTGCTCTGCCATATGAGCTATCCCGGACGATTCTGGTCGAACTTTTTCACCCAGCTAACCTTGATGATTACAGCATCTGGTCTGAAACCTGGTTCAGCTCAACAGAATAAATCTCAGGTAATGGAACTCCAGAATTCGCTGGATACGAAATTACACTAGATTAATTTTTATTAATCTAACATTTAATTAATCTAACATTAGTTTTGCTAGCAAATGCAAATATATATATTTTTTAATAAGTAAATATATATCACATTCGGACAGGGAACTGTATAAAAAACCTCACTTTGTTAGCATGTTTTAAACAATCCCATAACCAAGCGAGAATTATGCTCGAACTGAATGTATTTATAACAAAACAAAAACTTCTAAATACACATTTTGTGCAGGTTTGTTTTTATATCATTTATGAAATAATGGAGAAAATAATGTTTTAGATAAAATTACATTTTTAATTTTTGTCTTAATTTCTTAATAAAGAAATCTAATCATAAGAAGTTTTAATGGAATTAATAGAACCGAATAACTCTATTAAAACATACGTGACATAGCATTGATCTATTAATTGGAACAGCTGTATTTAAATTTTATTTACTTAATAACCAATCAGTTTAACGGAACCTTCTAGGAAATGTTGGCAGATTAATCAATACATGTTACACCTAATTTTCTTAAATTTTACTTGCAAGCGCATAAACATTTTAAAAATTATTAAATATTATTCGTCAGATTATGTAGTTTAACTTACTGGTCTCTGGCAACGTTTGTTTTTGCTATTTCAAAATGACATATTTTTCTCTATGAATGTTTGCAAGAATATATTTTTTAAACTCTCTTTTGGCGAGTTTTTATCATAAATGCATGAAAGCAACATATTAAAAATATCAAAATTAATACCTTTCAAGTATATAAATAATTCAAACTTAATGACTTCCGGTTTATGACATTTATCTCTTCATTGAACTATGTCCTTAAAATCCCTAAAGGGTATTAATATTAAATCTCGTCTCACTCTTGTCAAAGACTAAGAATGAGTAAATTTAATTTTCAAGTGTAATTATTTAAAGGCTATATAAACTGACAGCATTATTCTATATTTATTAAGAAAATGTCGTTCAAATTGCGCAAGATGAATTTAAATGAAGTTATCTTTAACATTTTGAAATAAGTTGTTTAATGTTACATATTGATGTAAAAATGAGCCTTAAAATTTACTGCATTGCATATTTGAGCTCTGTGATGTTGGTATTTAATTATCTTAATCAATTTATTTAATTACAGTGCTGAAAAAAGATATTGTCTGCGTTCAATTTGTCATTTTATTGATCAGTGAAATGGAAGGTAAAGAGAACTTCCATTGCATCTTTAGATAACACCGCAGAGACAAGTAAAACAAGACAATTTTATGAATGCTATCTAGATTTGTTATATATATATGTGTACAATAGAAGCTCTTTAATCCGGTACGTTCGGAACCACAGCCGTGCCGAATTAGCGATTTTGCCGGACTATCGAACGTCAATGCATTTTTTATGTTCACCTATATTATAAACCTATTCAAATTGTATAAATATCTGACAAATACTGTTCTGTATTTCGCCATTCTAACAACTGCGAGAATTAAAGAAAAACAGAATACAAAATTAAATTCCAATTATTTAATATATACTTTATCTGTACATTATAGTGTGCATGTAGTAAAAAATTAATATGAACATTACATTTGAAAAAAGCTTCTGATGTCACGTTATTTCGGCGATTCGGAATTCTTCGGCAAATTTTATGAATGTATCTAATGCATCACAAGCCTGTTTCAATTTCCAAGAGACTTTAGATTCGCTGCCACGGCTCCTTCTTCATCCGATTCCACCTCATGAATCTGAGTTTCTTGTAGGTTCAAAAAACACTTTGTACAATCAGTGCGTCACTAATTTCTTCGACCACTGGCACGAAGTCGTCGATTTCAATCCACTCTATAACTTCTCACGGGGTATATCTCTGAAGGGGTTGTTTGGCACGGCTTCTACCAAATCTAGCTTTATATTTTAGTCATCACTTCGAACATTTGAATCTTGATCATCATCTTCGCCCTTAGGAACAATTTGATTGACGATAAACACTGCGCGAAATAAACTAAGCACACAATAGCGCGTCCTAGTGGTGAAAGTCAAGAGACGTCTGAATCCTGAGTGAATTACTCGTAACCTAGTAATCCCAGTCAAGAGAGATCGAAAAAGAAAAGGCCACGGGCTAGCATGCCGGATTATAGAATGTGCCGAACCATAGAATGCAGGATGAAATATCTTCTAATGTATATATTTTTTTCCCACTTAAAACAATGCTTAACCTACTATTCATAAATTGAGAAGCTTTAAGCGATTTTCTCTGGTTCGAAGCCAGCACGGTATGCGTAGAGATTTCTGCAAAGTTTTTGTGTTTTGTTTTGTTTTTGTACTAGAATGTTAATTAAAACACTTTCTTTACAAATGTTCTGCTTGGATTCATTCGCTCCTATAGTAAAATTATCAAATAATGACGAAAGCTTGACAACAGCACTCTCTTTTCATTAATTAACGTTGTTTCTTAATTTAATTAAACAAAATTTAAAAAAAAAAAACGTGAACTCCTATGTTTTCTGACGAAATATTATGCAATTACGTGTGACGTAATATTATTCAATTACGTGTGGACGTAATATTATGCTATTATATGTTTTTAATGAAAGATTCGAAAATGATTGAAATCTTTCATAAAAAAATTATTTTGAATCGCTTGAAATCCATTAAATGCCAAAAAAATATTTGTCTCGGAATTATTTTATTTTTCGTATATTTGTTTTACCTCTATATATTTGGTCGAAATTAATCGGCTTTCTGTTGAGATAAAATTGCTTTAAAAAACAAATTACATTTTATTTTAACATTATAATTGCAAACAATTTGTATTAGACACTCAAGTCGCATTTGGACGTTAATTTGCACACAAATTAATTTTCAATTATGCATAAAAATGAGTATATAGTTTTCATACTGAAATTTTCTTTTTGTTTTAATGTATTTGTTTGGAGTATGTGTCCAAAATTTGAGTTTGTTGAATATATGTTATGGAACTTATGACTTTTTAACATTATATATATATATATATATATATTATTACATCCTGCTGCATGATTACTAAAATCTAATCAGGCATCTGTAAGGTTACATAATTTTCGTTCCACTTGGTGAAAACATTGCTGGTGAAAGTATCAATATGATGGGATATTAGCAGCTGTGAATAGGCATAATACTTTTCAGTTGACCAATTTAATCACTCTATCGGTTAGTTTACAGCAATGAAATTGGCTCTGCTCAATCGAAACTCCAGCGGTTCATGATGCAGGTCAAGCCGCTTGAGTGGTTATTAATAGATTAATAAATCCGGTATTTTTCCCAATAAAATAGAGGCTAAATTCACTTGAAACTGTTGATTCAGCCACACATATAAATGTCAACATTTCACGCATTGCGAGAATTTATTGGAGCCTTCAAGCTAGAGCACGAATTAATTATTCCATGTTCAATAGATGTTAATGACAATTTAGTTATTCTACGAGATGATAAGATACCTGGTAACAGCTTTCAAGATAATCGAACAGCACAAGAAAAAATCTCGTTTCTGAGCTTATGCTCGAGAGTTTTGTTACAATACGTGGAGTAATACCGATTGAAATGTAAACTCCAGACGAACCAACGAAATTTGCAAACGAGTCACAAAAAAATGCGATCCATCACTCAACTAATGGAGAGTGAGATAGGGGGAAGTGATATAAAAGAGTTCCGGATCGGCTGACGGATGAATTTTGATGTAATACGGCTGACGCTAGACATGTTGGCTGGAGGTTTATATTGAATAAAATAAAAATAGTAAAATGGCTTTTATAAACAATCGAAAAATAAAAATAGCTGCGCTCAGAATATACAGTTTTGTAGCTGATAAAAATTAATGAAAGGAGTAAAAGTTTAGATTAAGGTATTGAATAAGATTATATGATACGCGTTTTAATTTCATAGGAATTTAACTAGAAATAAATAATAGACAGTATTAAGGAATACGAAAAAATTAATACGCCGGCAATTTAGAACAATTTAAATGAATGTTGCAAGTCAAATTTTTACATAACATATATAGAAAAATAAAGTAATAAATGTACAATAGTAATGACATTATTAAAATTATGAGTATTGTAAAAGATCACCATAACAAGAAACGCTTAACAGAAACAACAATTAACTGATTGTTATTGAAAGAGGTCATCAATAAAAACTATTTACTCTTAAAATTACTGTTTAAAAAAGACAAATGTATTTTATTAAAGACAAATTTTTTATAACGAAGAACCGAAATACGAATAATAACTTCCGCGTTATATACAGTTCTTAATTCCGTTCGTTATATTTAGAAACCAAAGATATTAATATGTTTTCAAGAATTAGGGAAACATTTATTAAAACAAAGTTTCTTTAGCTGCCACCAATTTTCGGAAACGTTTACGAGTAGTTTTTATAGTATATTACAAATTTTCTCAACACTTAATACAGGTTTGTTTTTTTATACAATGATATCTCAAGTACACAGTTTCATGTTCAATAAACATGGTGTAGAAACAAACATAATATATTAACAGTATTAACTTTAACATTAAATTTAATAATATTTTGTTCTGGATGTATGTATAAATTTAATTACCATAATTTCCGACCTGTAATCCTTCGGATCAAATAATCATATTTGGACCCAGTAATTTTATTTGATAAAATGTCACTTCTTAAATCGAAGTGATATTTCACTTCATTTATTAAATAAAAAATCATGGTCTAAACAAGTTTGTTTTATCCGCAGATTATACGAAGGAAATTACGGTACACAGCTGAAAATGCTTGGATGAAAATTGATAGCATCGTAAAAACCGATATTCAGGTTTAATAAAAATGATTAATGTACTATTAAAAATAACACGAAAACACGTTTAATAAAAATTAATGGACAAAAATTGTTTTTATAAATGTTTTTTAAATATATACTTCTATGAGGTCCCTTGAGACAAAGAAGGCTTTTAGGCATCATGAATAACTCGGAGGAGTGTATTGTACTTTTGATTCGTGTATATTTTATTTTTTTTATCTTATTATCATTTTTTACAGTGAGGTAAAACCATATTCCACATATATTCGCACAAAATATAAAATAACACTTAAAATGTAAAAGTTAGTATAAATTACATAATGCAGGATTTAAATGCATGTTCTGTGACACTTGGCAATAAACTTGCTAAATTATGAGCTTGTGTTTTATATTAGAACAGAAAGTGTTCATAAAAACAAACACGAAGAAGTGTAATAAGGAAAGGGCTGCTGACGTTACTCTTGGTCGAACTACTATTTGCCAGCAAGAAAAACCTGTTCATTCACTATGTCTCCTACTATACACATGAACTCCAGTAATTTGATTGTTCTTTAACAGATTGATTTGACAGATCTATTATATGATTGGCCTACGTCGCCATGATTTCCTGCAATGATCGCTATGATAAAAATATAGTGGTAGATTGGTTGAAGGAAGTGTTTCTTTGTAAACATGCCCTTTCCTTATATTTAGATGATACGTCAGTGTTGCAAGTATCTGCATACGTATGAATATAGATAATATAATTATGAGTACTTATAATATACAGGGTGATAAAAAAAAGTTTACAAAATAACATGCTAAATCAGGCGTAACGCAACGATAAAAAATCACATAGGAACATAGGGTTGGAAACCACTTATTTTGTCGCAAATACAGTATGTTTCATTCTAATCGAACCCAGATTGACGGTAATAATTTCGAAAAAAAAAAAAAAAAAACATTGTAATGAAAATGGAACTATATATATCTTGTTTTGTGTGAAATGTGATAACATCACGAAAAGATCTGTAAAAGCATTTTGCTCAAGCAATCAATGATACCGTCTGAATTGATAATCACAGTCCAAAATGTGGGGCGTTAAGTGCATACTGTTGGCAAATATGCATAATGTTGGCAACCTATAATGCAAACATCTACCACATTTGTTTGATGTCATCACATTTACAACAACGGTGAGTATGTCTATTAAAGGTTTTACTATGCTATACTTCAGTTTTATGAAAGTTATCATTGTAAACCCAAATTGAGTTACGATGAAAACCCTGCATTTGTGACTAAATAAGTGGTTTGCGACCCTATGTTCCTACGTGATTTTTGATTCTTGTTGCATGCCTGATTTGCCATGTCATTTTGCAAACTTTTTTTTTTATCAACCTGTATATATTTTAAATATTTCATATTACATAGTGCATCTTTTATATAAAAATAGTGATCCAACCCGGACATCCCGCGTTACAGCCCAAAGTGAAAACCATATTTTTCCCATATTTTTTTTTTAACTGTAGACATTTCACATTTATTACATATTTTTAATTACCATTAACAGCAGAAAAAATATTTTTAGATCAAAAATATCAATAATATATTCAGATAAAGTTTCACAATTTATAAAAGCGATACCTTTGTATTAGAAACATACTAGGAGTTAAAAGCCGAATAAATCACCAAAACTTTCAATATTTTTTCTAGGCTTTCTAATCTTGATAATTTCAGCAGTTCAAGATCGTAGTTCAATAATATATCAATTAAATTTGTGTTTATTTATACTATATAGAACTATATCTGTATTGATTTATTGATGTTTTAATTTCGTTGTGGAGTATTATAGGGAAACAAATTCTGAACTATGTATATATTTTTTAGTTCAAACGAAATAAACTTTTGCACTGAGGATGCACGCGATAGAGATGGATATAAAATTAGATAATGTTTGAAAATTATTTTAAAAACTATAAACAATCAATAAACTGGCATGCACTTTTCTAATGTATTATAGATGAAAGTACATTTTTTCCCTATTCGGTGATATAAAAATTTAAATTTTCCACTTACATGTATGTTAAATGTATGTTTTATTTTATTTTAATGTATTTGTTTACATGTTTATTTATTTATTTATGAAGTTTTAATTTCGTTATGGAAAATTAGCTAGAGAAAAATGATGAAATATTGATATTGTTATAGGAGCAAATGAGTTATTATTCTCCTTTAATGGAGACTGCACACGACTGTACATATTTTTATCCAATACGAGGGTGTAAAACTTGAAACTGTGCGATATTTAAAAGTTAAATTGAATTTTCGAAAATTGCAGAACAGAAATTTAGTCGTTCGACATCGAAATGACGTTAGCTTTGTGCACGGAAACGTATGTCCTTTATAATAGAGATTCAATGGAGAATTGAGGAAAATGGAGTATGTTTTACAATTTATACTCTAGAAAGTGTAATTTAACAAATGCATAATATTTTAAACAAAAAATATGTTAAACAGTTATCTATTAACATATATTTTACATATATTTTTGTAAACATGAATGCATTTTTAAGGTATATTCATATATAATTTTTACATTTAAAAAGCTCCATAATTAAAAGAAAATATATTTTTTATTTGGCTTTATTTTTATGTTTTTTTTTCTCCCTTTTTTCTTATATGTGTTTTTGTATTACAATTACTTCTTAGCTTAAAAAAAAAAACCTTAAAAAAAAAAAAAAAAAAAAAAAAAAAAAAAAAACTAGAAAACAGGAATTCTGCTTTTTCAGAATTTAGTGTCGCCCCCGATGAAAAAAAAAATGTATATATAAATAGTACAAAACACATTTCAATTTTAAGACTTAAAGCACAAACTTTTATTTTATGTAAAATGACGTCATTCGCATCCGCTTTAGAATTCCACATTTACGATCCACTCTTAAACATCTACAGTAAAGCATGCATAGGATGTCACTATCTCAAAATAATACACAAATGCAGCAAAAAGATACTGTCATTAAAGAAACTGGACAAAAAAACGGCTATCTAATGATTCATAGGCATTCATTTGTTTATAACATTAATGTAGACGATTTCACTCCTGACGTCAGTCATGACGTTTTGGTTGGAAACTGACTCCAAACAAACGGTTGCTATGTTGTATTTTCTATTTTGTTTGTGTATTGCAGCTATGTCTTACATCTATATTTCACATCTAAGTGCTTTAATGCTTGATATGTACTGGTAACATTTTCCACGATATTATTCCACGATATTTCCACGTTTTATATTTAAAAAGAAATGACGCATAGAAACCGTTTGTTTGGAGTCAGTTTCCAACCAAAACGTCATGACTGACGTCACACTGAAAGGGTCTACAGATACTTAAAATTAAATATAGTTTATAATAGATCCATGTTTTATTATTCGTAGAAATTATTCGTTTATATTTTTTTCGAAATAGCACGTATTTTAATTACAAATTATTTCGGTTCTTATGAGAAAATGGCAACAAAAAGATATAATTTCCATTTTACAAATATTTTCTCTTTACTTTCTATATAAATGGAGTATTTGAGTTGCCACAATTAAACAAATGGTGCTAAAAACTACAAAAATAAATTATTTTTCAAAAATAAATGGAGATACAGTTTTCAAACAAATTGCATTTAAAAGTACTTTTTTTTCAATACGACGGACATTGAAAATGTGCGATGCTTAGAAATTAAAAAAATTGCTATAGAGCATTTCATTGTACAATCAAATATCTGCTTTATTTATCTTCTGTAGCTTCTGTAAGGTAACGTTATTTTTTGGAGACAAAATAAGCTGGGAGAAAGAAATAGCATACCGTTCCGGGGGCTAAAAAATACATTTTTAAAAATATGTATACTTTTTTATTTTTTTAATATATCTCACTTCTTTTCACCTTCATCAAGTAAAAAACTCGGATTTTTATTAATACACTGGCGGAAAAAAAATCCCAACACCAAGAAAGACTTGTGTTAGATAAACGAAATTTGGTAGGCGTGTTTATACATCTGAAAGATGACATCGATTGAAATTTCACGCTTCGCGCACAAGTGTGGCGCTAGTGGCGCCACTCAGAACTTGCGGATAAAGTTTACTTTAAATGCGTGCTGTAAAGTTCGTGGGCGTTATTTAGCTACGAAACGTGACGTATTGAGTTGATGTTAACCAAAAATGCCTTTAACAAGACGAAGAAGCCACTGTCAACAGCTCCCCGAGTTGGAACGAGTTCGCATAATCGGGCTACGAGAAGGTGGATTTTCTTTCCGCGATATTGCAGATACACTTGGCTGGAATGTATCCACTGTGCATGATTGTTAGAAACAGTGGTCAAGGTATGGTGCTGTCTCAAGAAGACCGGGTTCCAGGCGGCCACGTGCACTCCTGAGAGGGAAGATCACCATATTTGGCTTACGACTGTGGCGCATCGTACTGCGTCTGCGGCAGAAATTCGAGCTGTAGTTGGTACCACAGTGACACAACGAACTGTTAGAAATCGGTTACTTCAAGGACAGCTCCGAACCAGGCGCCCTGTAGCGTGCATTCTACTGACTCCAAACCATTGCCGTTTGCGACGTCATTGGTGTCATTCCAGAGCTCATTGGAGGACGGAGTGGAGATCTGTTGTGTTTTCTGATGAAAAAGAAACAGTAAAGTAAACCTGATCTGCAAGTTCTGAGTGGCGCCACTAGCGCTACACTTATGCGCGAAGCGCGAAATTCCAATCGATGTCATCTTTCAGATGTATAAACACGCCTACCAAATTTCGTTTATCTAACACAAGTCTTTCTTGGTGTTGGGATTTTTTTTCCGTCAGTGTAGTTATACTGATATATATGATGATATATATACTGATATTATTGATGAAGAACAATTGTGGGAATCATTGGTAACTCGGAAAGAGTTATTTTCTATTTTCGCTTGCAGTTATATTATTTTTTTTTTCTAGATTGCAGGGGTCGCTCATGTCCTGAAATTTCAAGACCAGGAAATTCTTCGGTACCAGTATTAGAAAATCTCGCGCATTTAAACTAGATTTATTTTTCTGTATAAAAATCGTGATATTGGTCCTGAAAAATTCTATGAAGCCTGCGAGCCCCACGAAACAACTGTAATTTTTGTAATGTATAAATACAAACCTCCGAGATGTTTGTCAGGTTTAAATTTTCAGGGGTCGCATCATATAGGACAAATTTTGTTGTTCTTACCAGTATCTTTTATCAATAATCTCGAAGAGACATTTTTATAAGATATGCAATAGGAATATATGATGAGTATTATTGACAAAAGATACTGGTAACAACAACAGAATTTGTCCTATATACTTGGATCCCTAAATTTTGAACGAAAGCATTCATTTTCATTTTTTTAATGGTTCATTTGTTATATGACCCTTCTACAATATAATTAGTATCTAAAAATGATATATTTGCATTTCTGTATGCTTCCTTGTCTTTCTCTGAGTATATATCGCTCACCCGCAAGAAAAGTAACACATCTCGACAAAAGGAAATTTTACAGTAGAGGCAAAAGAAAAATTGCATGATGTTACTGTAACATGAAATTTTAGCACCTAGCTCTGCATGCAGGGGTAAAAACATGAATAAAAGCGTAAAACCTCTAAGAATGAAGACATAGGATGAGGTTTGGTGGGTTGGATAAATTTACCTCCCCACACAACCCACCCCTCTACTGTGGTCACGAATAGACAAACAGCATAATAAAGTGATTTTCCATATGACTATACTTATGAAACATTTGCGTAGGAAGGCACATCTATGACAGACCTGTTGGTGGAATAAAACGAAAAATGAATTTTTGCGAGATGTGTCACTTTTCTTGCTGGTGAATGATATGTTCTTTCACTTCTAAGAATTGATCAATCGTCGAGCATTTTGAGATTGATAAATATTATATGACATTACTGTACTATTTTACATTTTTTTAAATAATCTTCGTATCCTGTATTTTTTTTAACGTATACGCTTCAAAAGTTTTATATGTCACTGTCTACTGTGAGGAAAATCAAGCAATATTGGCAACAAAGCAATTTAAAATGTATGTAAGTTATACTAGTTGGGTTACATAATTATTGTCCCGAGTGTGCATAAAATATTTGTACTGCAATGGTTGATGTGGAATATTGAAGGCTAATGTCTTAGATGACTATATGCTCAATTTCAGAATTACAGTTGCTATATTGAAAAATTATTTTTTCGTTTTAGGTGTGAGAGGTGGCACCTAACTTTAAAGGGGGAGGTGGAGTTGAAGTCTGGTTTGAGCTTATGGGCTAGCACCAGTGATTGATTTGTGACAGTGGATGAGATGTGACTACATCACTATGATCCAGAGTCCAAACAACAGTAGCCACGTCTCATCGAATGTCACAAATCTATCGCAGGTCCGGTCCCATAAGCTCCAAGCAAGGCTTCTCCTTCCCCAATACCTCCTTTCAAGTTAGGTGCCACCTTACACATCTAAAACAAAAGAAAAATATTAATGTAGCAGCTAGGTTCTGAAAGTGAACATAAGGCATCTAAGAAATTAGACTTCAATATTCCACATCAACCATCACAGTACAAATATTTTATACACACTCAGGACAGTAATTATTGAACCACCCTCGTATAGCTGCATTAGGCTGGGTAATTCGAATGTAACGGAAAACTGACTCCACAGTTTTGTGTTGCTAAAATATGTGTCCTTTCGGAATCGGTTCGCGGAGATTTTATTATAATAGCTACAAGTTTGGGTGGGCTTCGGATTGAGTTTAAACTCTTGCGGATTGCTTGCCCAATTTTTTAAAGAAAATTCCTTTCTTTAACATGAAAAAACCTATATATTTGATTGCACACGAGCACATGTATGCTCATTTTTCAACATAAAAATAAAATCACTATTAAAGATCTTGCTATAGAGTATGGAAAAAAAATTCTTTTATTTCGAATTCCGGTTCAAATTGAAATAACATTTTCTGGTTCAGGTTAGTAAAAATCCGACACGTGCAGGGGTATAGAATGGACGACAATACAGGGTTGCCACTCATGCATTAATAATTTGAACTTCAAAATATCTTGAAGTCTTGTTTTTTTAACCAAAAAATGCTTGTTGAATGCGTGTTATTAAATGAAACAAATTACAACTTCATACTATCAGTCTCCAATGATGAAATATGTGTTGTGTAGTGCAATGCGAAGAAGCTTTCATCCATAAATCTGGAAAAAATTGGACAATATTTTGTATACAAATAAAATGATTTTTCTCAATCTCTATAATAATAGCCTAAGTCATGTGACTGTCATCAATAGTTCCGGGCTGACCGCTTCGCTTTTTATATGCCAGGTGACCATTTTTTACATTTTTTTTATTTTTCGCGTGGTAAATTATAACTATGCTTTGATAATGAAATTAAAAGTCATGGTTTTTGGTATTATTTATTATTTTTCTTTTCTTTTTCTTAAAAAAAGGAAAGAAAAAGTGAAAGTCGTGAATTTCAAATTAAAATTATGTATTTTAAGTAAAATGAGTGAAATTATTATATTTGAGATGAATTTAATGAAATATGAAAAAATGCGATTGGAAAGACAATGTTTGATGATTTATCACTTGCGCTTGGCTAGCAGAAAAAAGTACTACTTAGTTATACCGTCGATCAATTTCGCCAAATTATATAAATCGCCAAACCACTCGCCAAATTATACAAATCGGCATAATTTTTATTTTAAATAGCGAAAGAGCAAATAAATTAGTATAACATTAATAAAAATACAAATAAAACGTCGAAATGAAAATAACTTTTTTACGTAAACACGTGTAACTTGCTTAGAAACAAGCGAATATGACATTTACGATCAACCATTATTGATGTTTAATCTCATAGTTTGGCGATATATTTTTGGTCGACGGGATAACCAAGTTGTACCCATAAAAATACGGAGTTCTTGATTTCTCTACTAGAAACTTCTGATTTGGCGAAGTATTGAGAAAGTAAATTAAATTTTGGATAAAAGTAACATGGTACAATGCTTAGCACACATCTAACGGAGACCAAACTGGTCGCCAAGGGCGGCTAGTCTCTATAATAATAGCCTAAGTTATGTGACTGTCATCAATAGTTCCGGGTTGACCGCATCACTTTTTATATGCCAAACAGCCAATTTGGTAATTTAATGTTAGCCGGGCGCAAGTGATAAATCGCCAAATATTGTTCCATCGCTATCCTATCATCAGTATTATAATAGTCCATCGCATGCGACTGTCATGAACAATTTTTCGCGAGGTAAATTAAAACAAAGCTTTGATGTTCAAATTAAATGTCATAGCTTATAGTATTATTTATTACCGTTTTTTTTCTTTTCTTTTCATTCTTTTCTGTTGCTTTTTTTTTCTCTTTTTTTTTAAGAAATAAGAGAAAATTGAGAGTCACAAATTTTAATCATTTCAGTTTTAAATTAAAGTTATGTATTTTAAATAAAATGAGCGAAAGTATTATATTTTAAATGAAATTAATGAAATAAGATAAAATACGACGGGTACAATGTTTGGCGATTTATCACCTGCACTCGGCTAATGTTAAAATACCGAGTTCATGATTTCTGTATCAGAATCTTCCGATTTGGCGAAGGATTGAGCAAGTAAATTCAATTGTGAATAAAAGTAACATGATACAATGCTTAGCATAGATTTGAAGGAGACCAAACTGGTCGCCAAGGGCGGCTAGTATATATATATTTAATTTTACTTTAGCAAGTGTACACTAATAATGGGTAACGTAACGTAAGGGGTGTTCATGAACTATGGCCGGTGTTTCCTTAACTCATAGCTTTTTATTAATTTAGGAACATAAAAAAAAATTATTATTACACACTGATAAAGTTTAAATCATTTTTTATAACACAAACAATTATGCATATGCGTAAAATTACAGCTGAAAATGTCATTAGCCTCTTCGCGACGAGCGTCGCTAACAGAATTTTTCATATTTTACTACTGTATTTCAAAACATAATTTTCTTTGTAATCGAATCGCAGAAATGCTGTGATTAAATTTGGCAATGTTTACAATGAAAAATAACTGGTGGCAATAATCAATAATTCTGAGCATCGTATGACGTTCCTTCCATCGTGTGACGCTCCTTCCGAAGATGTTAATCAAATAACAATTATAAGCAATAATAATAGACACTAGTAAAATTTATTAATTTTTTTCAAAAGAGGTTGGGGGTAAATTTGTACTCATATTTTATTGATAACTTTTTGATATATTTCATAAAATTTAATATTAATTATTATTTGAATATTATCGTGCTTTTATTAATAACGCTATGAGTTTCAACTTCTCGTATATGCAACTTTGTGTTATTTAAAAACTTTAGCAATTGAACTTTTCAAACATATAATGATATTTTACATAATGGTCCTAACTATAGTTATGAGGGAAGAAATTCCTGATAACAATTTATGGACGTTCTGTATTGGGATTGGTCATCTGAAAGCTCGTTTTATAGGGGAAAAAATATTATTTTCTATTATTTGTAACAAAATTGTATAGTACTAACGGTGGTATCATCTAGCATATCACATAATACTTACTTATTACAAACATGTAATACTACTTTTTGTAATGTTCCAGGCGATAGTTATGAGCTATGGAATTCTGATAATAATTTATAGACATCCTATATTTCAATCTGTCTTTCTGAAAGTTGTTTTCGCAGTACAATCTATATTTTTCCCACATTCTATGGAACAAAATTCTATATTAGTAGTGGTATCATCTAGCACATCATATAATACTTGCTTAAAAAACAAAATATAAAAAAAATCAATTTTGAATGCTTATAATGGCCATTCTAAAAGTTATGTTGTAGAAAATATCGGTAGACGGGATGACATTAGCGCGGACCACTTAATTAAATATAATCCCTCATTTAGAGTCGTGTCAAATTAGACCCGCGCACTCATTGTCATAGGCTGTGAAGAGTAATTGAAACCAGTTCCTATATTGACTCAGTCTCACTAAGTATTTTAATACCGAGAACATTTACCCGGAATGATTATTTTATTTTAATGTAGGTTTAAATGAAAAAGATTGTTTTGAAAGAATATCAAAGGTTTTTTCAACTTCTCATCCTCTATACGAAATCATGTTTAGATGGTTTCAAGAATTTAATTATGGAATATCTGATTTTCAATTTGAGTAATGAAGTGAAAGGAATTTAACAGCAACCAAAAATGAAAATGAAGAAATGCTGAAGGTAACATTTAAATATAAGTCATATATTACATATAAATCTATTCAGCAGACCATGAATATGCAATTGACAGTAACATTTAAAATGCTACATGAAGATATAAATGCAAGGAAGAATTGTAGAAAATAGCTGCCTCGTAAGGACCTTGGAACAAAACGAGACAAGAGTGTCACAGAGCCAAAAAATGTTCACAACATTCATTCTGGTACCTGCAAACGTCTTTGTGAATTTGTTGCAGCAGGTAAAACATGGATTTATTCATCCACAAACTAAAAGACATTCTTCAGTTTGGGTGTTTGAAAATGAAAAACCGCTAACAAAGGCTAACAGCCAAGGAGCACCGAAAAAACAAGTTGTCGACATTTTTCGCCCAAAATTGACCATATTTACTCAGTACCTTTGGAATATGGAAAGTCAAGAAAATTCTTCGTAGCACAAAATTTACTTATGTGAATGTTGCCTTGGAACGATACTTACATTTCCTCGAATAAATCAGTTGGACAAAAAGGAAATAGTTTTTTTTCAAAAAATGAATTACTGTATTCTAAGCAAAAGTGATTATTTCAGGGAAAAAAGAAAAAGATAGCGTATATGTTTTGGCATTGCACTTATTTCAAAGTGGTGCTCATGAAACCAAGATAAATTGAAACTGGAAAAAATAAATTGACTTTCAAAATTATTTGCATTTTCATTCTTCCAGTTTCTTTTCTTTAGATTTAGTTAATCTCACAACAAAACACTCGAACTCATGATAATAACTATTAAACTAATGCACCTGAGAACATGTATAGGATTAAGAACATTTTATTCTTCTGCTGCTATTCATAATTAATCAATCATATTCGTGTTGAAAATAATACACATTTTCGTCTGTAAAGCGCTCAGCTCATCTGTTCTATTATTATTTTTATTATTACATTTATAATTACTTTTATTATTTTTTTTACTATTACCTTTAATTCTTATTGTTAAAACTATTGTTAAATAATATATATATATATTTTTTAAAATAAACTTGCAACGCGGGATCTGGAACCCTATGCCAATGGTGGGTTAGCCCGCTTTTAGAAAATGTTTAGATTTAATTAAAAATAAGAGTATGACACCAAACTACATCATCATGTATGGTGCATTAGAATAATGGTAAAAGTAAATAAAAAATGCATTCAGGAGCAATAATAATATAGTAGAACAATTTCCATTATTAATGAAATGTTTTATTTGTCTAACATATTTTTTACAGGATATATGAGACACAGAATCAAGTATGAATCAATAATTGCTACTTTATTGACATTGGAAGACACTAAGATAAACAAAATAAAAAGCTCTATAATAGAAAATTTAATTTGTTAGATAAGTTCTCGATTCAGTTATAATAAAATGGAGATTTGTTTAAGATACACTTTTTAATTTTAGAGAGTTTCGCATACCGCAAACACATACCGAACTTATTACAATAAAATATCAAAGAATTTTAAAAAACAGTATTTAAAGTTTCAATTACAATAAACACAATTAGAATATATTGTTGAAACAGCTTGCATTTGGTTACTGTGTGAGAAAAGAAATGGATCTTTTTAGAAAAATCTGTGAGTGTCAAAATGTTTCAATTCTTTCGTTTTGCATAGTTATACGCGGTTAAATGCTTTTAAATACTAAGCTTCATTAGATTGTGATTATAAATTTATTAGATGCATTTACATTTGCCTATTGAAGGATGAAAAGAGCACAATCTATATTCTACTGCAATATATTCCACACTATTTATCAAATTTAACTATAGCTGGTGTTCAATCGTCTACATACTACGTTAAAACTTTCTTCACATAAAAGAAGCTCTTTTTTATGTTTTATAATAAATTTGAACTGAAGAATTTTTCATTGCCGGAGGACATAAAATTCACCAAATACTGGAAAATGTATACAAAAAAGAAAATTTAAGCATGAAATCCTCTGCTTTAATAACGTGTAAAAGGTCGTAAATTCAAACATGCTACAAATTTTGAAGATTTATGTTTGAGACGGTCTTTTGAAAGCAAACGAATAAGAATTAAAATCATTTTTAGGTAGTGTATCTTATTACATCCAGATTTAAAAAGGGATAAAATTTTAGTACACTTTTTCATGTTAGTAATTTTTATACAATGAATTTAAATATAGTTATATAACAAATCATGTCCGATTAACAAATCATAATGAAAAAACTGTACTATTTTAGAAAAAAAGAAACATAAAAATACAAATAAAAAAATAATCAAAATTATTTAATGCAATTTGGATTAATATACTAATATATATATATATATATAATATTTGGATTGGACTACTGTTACATTACTTTACATTTTCAATCCCATTTTTTCAGAATATTCAAATATGGAGGGATTCTAAAGAGGAAAAATAAATATGTATATCGTATATCCCGGGATATAACATGAAACAAACTAATGTATTTAGACCCCAACACTTTACTAAATAAATAGTCAACTATGAACCAATAAGTAATATTTCATTAAATAATGTTTGTGGTTTAAATATATATGTTTGAGTTCAGCTTTATACGCCATACTATAATACAGTGTTTATGTGATTGTTTTATATAGTTAAAATTAAATTAAATTGAAACAAAAAAGTAATATATGATAGTAAATTTAGGTATGTTTTTAAAATCCTTTGCTAAAATTCTTCACAAATAAATATGTATTACAATAAATATGTCATATAATAAATTATACCTAGTATATATATATATATATAAATATGTTTTAATTTTTACATCAAAATATTTGAATTTTCATTCAAACACTGCTTTTGCATTTAAAAAAAAAAAAAAAAAAAAAAAAAAAAAATTCATTACTTGCTACATTATTTTGAATTTTTTACACGAGGTTTTTAATGCATTTTAACAATTTTAATGCGCATAATAATAATTTAATTTTAAGCGCAGTTTTTGGATTAAGGTAATTCCGGGATTTATGCCGCACATTCTTTTTAATTTGTGTATAAAATCCCATGGTGGACATAAAATTAAAAAAAAATCATGCTGTGCTATTTAATGATAAATATACAACGCTTGTACAGCGACAAAAAAATTCAAAACAAATTATTAATATTTTTAACATTTTTTTTCTAAAACGTTACACTGCGGCGCGTCACCCGTACATTCAGACTGAGAAGCCGCACTTGTACGGTAGTTATGCCGCAATTGTAATAAGGACAAAATGAAATTATAAATAAAATCATTCAAAAAAATTATTCATATCTGGACTACAATTAACGATGTAATAACAAAATGAAACTAAATTAGTACAATGAAAGGTATTAGTAGGTTCAAATTAATAATTGTTGCCTATTTTCACTATTAAAATTATCGACTTATTTTTTTTTTTACATTAAATTTTAATTTTTTTTTATTTTAGCAACAAAGTAACATCAATTATTAGAAAGGGAAAATAAAAATAAAATTGTGTTTACATAATTTATTTGTTAACCCTTTCGGGACCGGTGGCTTTTACACAAATTTTATTCGGTTGGTACCATTTTTTAAAAGAAGTTACCTTTGCTTAAATAATCACGAAAATGCTCTAATTAAACAAAGCACATATTATTTTTCTTTTTTACAAGTGCCTGTAACAAATATTGTAAGCTCATTATGAAGGTGCTTATATGCACCTATGGTCCCAAATGGGTTAAGATACCTGTTTTTTCACATTAAATTTTAATTTTTTATTTCAGCAACAAAGTAACATCAATTATTAGAAAGGGAAAATAAAAATAAAATTGTGTTTACATAATTTATTTGTTAACCCTTTCGGGACCAGTGGCTTTTACACAAATTTTATTCGGTTGGTACCATTTTTTAAAAGAAGTTACCTTTGCTTAAATAATCACGAAAATGCTCTAATTAAACAAAGCACATATTATTTTTCTTTTATACTGGTGCCTGTAACAAATATTGTAAGCTCTTTATGAAGGTGCTTATATGCACCTATGGTCCCAAATGGGTTAAGATACCTGTTTTTTCGACTACAATCTACAGAGAAAGTGTCGACAAAGTACAGTATTTATGTAACTACATATAAACACATGATGCAACGAAGCCAATTACACTTCCTCTTTTTTGGAGTAGTCTGCAAAGAACGGTTGCGTTACGCGTGATCCAATTTTTCATTATTATCATCTTGACTTGCATCTTTCTTGCCCTTCTTACTTTTTATTTTCCCTTTTTCTCCTTTGGTTTGGTAAATTTGATAACTTGCCTAACATGGTTAGTCTGTGCTAAAAGAAAAGGAAAAGTTAATAACACTTAATCATCCCGTACAAAAGAAACTGCTGCGTGAATACCGGAATAGCAGTGCGGCATGTATCCCATTTTGCATGGTGCAGACGTCGGCCATCACAATTACCTGCCATCGCTAAGGGGAATGGCGTAACCATACACACAGTACTTTATACAAATGCTAAACTGAGTTTTGACTTCGAAATCATGCATGCATTTAGTAATTAGTATATGAAAAATATTTAAACATAACGTGTTTAAAAGTTTGGGCAGTGAAATCATGCACTTACGTCTAATCAAGGATTGTACGTCTACAAGTAAACATCGAAATGTGATTCACGCTATACACTGGTTAAAATAATCTCGTTGCGAACCTATACTGTGCGTTTGACGACCATCTATCGATAATTACAAGAAATACAAGGGGTGCGGCATATATCTCGTATGCGGCGACTCTCCCGGAGTTACCCTATATTTGTCTCGATATTATACTTTTTTCTACAGCATTTTCACTTAAATTAACGATGTGGTTATTATAATGACAATTTCATTACAAGTTTAATAATACACATTAGCTACTAAATGGTTCGACATAATTTATATTCTGGCAAAAATTTCGGGTAAAAATTCTGGAACATAAATTTTGTTTAGCGCAGAAACATAAAATCTATAATAAATAATATTTTTTAACAGCGTATAATCATCATTAAATATGCTGTATCACGAAATTAGGTGGAAATTTAGAATCAGAAAATAAGGACATGCATTTACTAAACTCTATATTTTTAGATAATAGGAGTTACAAAGTATGAGTATGAATTCTCTGTTACACTAATAAATCATTTTTTTACTATTCTAGCGTACAGTTTCAAATAAATACTTGTTATATTGAAAAGTTGTTTGACAATGTAAAAGATAAATAAAATAAAAAAAATATATAAAACATTCGCTGCAGATTATACTCTTTGATAGCACAATTTAGAATGCAAACTAAAACAAGACATTCACACACAAGACACAAACTAAAACATTCACAGGCTATTACTGTTATTGTTGATGATTTAGTAGTTGAATTTCGTATTAAGTTTTTTCTTTTTTGAAAACAAAACAGAAGTGCCAAAGTTTACGTTTTTTCGAGCACACTTTAATGAGCACATTTTAAATAGAATATTTACTTAATAAAACAAATAAAATAAGTACAAAACAATAACAGCTATGGCGAGGTAAAAAAAAAAATCTTAATAAACGAAAAGAAACAAACTGCAGATTAAATAAACGATGCAATTGGTAAAAAAATAATAATAATAAATAAAATAAAATAAAATAAAATAAAATAAGCTTCTTAAACATGAAAATATGACACAAAAGTGTAGTTTTATGAATAGAAACTTACGTTACGTTCATATTTTTACATTTTTCTTCAACCCAAGCGCACAAATTTATGATCATTAAGTCAAAAGGAAATCATGTAGTCGAGTTCCGTAACATAAATTACATATTTCATACCCCTTTTTTTCCTTTTGAGATTTAGCCCAAATTACCATGAATAGGATTTTTTGTAAAATAATTATCGTACATCTTATAAATTTAGAAACATTAGTGCGAATCGATATATCTAAAAAAATAGGATTCTGAATAGCGTTTGTTATTATGCAAAGATTATTATTATTTTTTTTTTTTATTGAAGGCTTTTTAAAAATACCACTCTTTCAGTTGATTATAATTTGTAGGATTTTTTTTTTCTTTACTATAATAAAAGCTACATCAACTAAGCTGTATAAATTTGAGACAATTAAGAAGGAGCGGACTTTTGGATGTTAATGATTTTAATATTGCTATTCGTTTAAAAAAATGTCAAATATATGAAATTTAAGGGATATTTCGTTTGATAATTTATAAAAAAAAAATTCGCATATCTTTCTGTAAATACAACTATGTCAGAAACTAATAAGTACATTTTTTAAATATAGAAAGTAATTGAAATATTTTAATTATATTTTTCAGGTAATCAAATATTTGAACACAACATTCTAGTAAATGTTAGCAGAGTAATAAATGTAAGTATAACTTAAATTCGTAAACTTTAATTGCAATTATATATAATTTTCCGTAAGTTTTGAAATAAAAAAAATTTCTTCAGATGCTAAAACGACAAACATCTAGCTAGATTATCAATTACAACTGTGTACACTATAAAACCTCTGTGTGTAAAATTACAGTACATGTACTAGCAGCAATCTGACTAGAAAAAGCATCGTAATTCTGATAAACAATACATGAACTATAAATTAATTTAAAGCTTAAATACCATAAAAAGTAGTTTGTATATCCTATATACACTACAACTATTTGCAATCGCTATATAAATTAAATATGCTTAAAGTTTTAAGTTTAATTTTTTTTATAAATATTTAAAAATTTTCAGATATTTTTTATTTATTTATTTATTTATTTATTTATTTTTTTACTTTCAATATTTTTATTATATTTTCATAACAAAATTTCATAACAAAATCTCTATAAAAAAAAAAAAAAAAAAAAAAAAAAAAAAAAAAAAAAAAAAAAATAGAAATTTGATCTCCGAACCCCCTTAAACTGCTGGAAACAGAATTTTACATTGGTAATTTTGCTAAAAATTTGCGGCATGTAAACCATATATTTAGGAGCAAACGGTTATGCCACTCTTTACATGCCGATTACAACAAAACTGCTACGTACACTGTTTTTTTTTTAAATATAATTTACCTTAGAAATATTGACTCAGATTACAAAAAAATAAAAATATCATAAATTCTACGACTTATACAATACTGGTTTTACAGTGACGACATAATTTTACAGCGTTATTAGTACAGATAAAAACCCAAATATGCTAACTTTGAGCTCAAGATAAAATTCCAAATTAATGATTTTTGAGTTACGATGTTGTTTATTTAATGAGAGATTTTCGTTAAGTTTTCATAACTAACTAGCATTAAATTCTACCTCTCATTCTAAAAAAATAAATAAATAAATAAATAAATAAATAAAAATAAAAATAAATTTAAAAAAAATAATTATATGGATAAAAATTTATGTATATATAGATTTATTTCAAATATGCATAAATAGACATGTTTAATTTAAATTATTCAATTAAATTAATTACCTTTTGGCGAAACCCACTACACTTATTACTAAAAGTCTTAACTCAAATAATTAGAAATTACTTTGTTAACTTTATATCTTGACTGAATAGACTTGCATTCCTTCTTATTAGTTTAAATACTTGTTCAGTATCATGTTATTAATACTCTTAATTTAACAGAATCAATTTATTACAAGGATCTTTAATAAAAAATGTATGAATGTAATTTTTTCATTACTTCATTAATGTAAATGGAATGTAAATAAAGAATTAATGACGGAAATGCAAACAAATTAGGGCGAGGTTGTAAATGCTTTAAAGATTTGCAGAATGCTTTAGAGACTTCGGACAAAAAAAAATTAAAAAAAAATTATTTGATAAAATAAGTTTGTTATTAAAAATTCACTTTCAGAAAAAAAAATATCTTAAGTATTTGTCTTTTATTTTACATTATAATTAAGACTAATATAATTGAAGTGCATTATTCTTTTTTGCATTCTAATGTTTTAGGAATTAATTTTGTTGAAATATGTTCGAATAATCAGACAAAATCCGATTCTTTTCGAACTAATATTTATTAGATCGATAACATGTTTCAGATATTCCAAACATTTACAAAAGACATTTTTAAACGTATTATTTCGAATATAGTTCATTATAATTTCATTAAAGATTATGTATGTCCTATTTATACAGATACAAAATATTTAGTATTTGCGCTATTTAAAATTGTGCGCTATTTTATTAAAAGATATATATATATATTTAAAACGCGTATTTACTTCTTATATCCTCATTTTTCTAGTAGTAGCATACATGTAAGAATAAGAAAATAACACATATTTAAAATTTAAATTAAAAATCCCAATTTCTTTGTCCTTATTTTTAAATACAATGATTAACTAATTTGAATCAGTTAAGTCTGTTTCTTAGTCCGACATTTATTACATTTATGTATCAAATTCAAATTAATTTTAAGATAGAAATTGCTGAGATTAGTGCAACTTTCACCTTTCTGAGGTGTTGATCGGTAAGGTCGCTTTACACGCCAGGCAAGACATTAATCAAAAGCTAACTAACAAATTAAATGGAAGATTCTTCTTAAATTGAATGTCCCGCCGTATATAAAATTCATAAGTACAAAAAAATAAAATAAATAAATAAATATAAAAAAAATAAAATAAGCGCTTATTTTTTTTAGTAGAAAGATGACTAATCAACTTCACTTCAGTTTTCCTTAATTTTGGAATAAAATTTTCGGATTCTGAGACATTCGGATCTGACATTCAGAGGTCGATATTGTGTCTTAAAAAGAATAAAAAGTCTGATTATATTCGAACTTGGCAGTCAAATGAAAAAAATATATATATATATATCGGAAATTTAGTGCAGTGTAACTGCATCTTTTTAAATACAAACGAATGCTTTAACACAGTTATTAAAAAAAAAAAAAATATGTGGAAGAAATACGTAATTGTGTCATAGACTTATATTGAAGGATTGCCTGTATTAGGTAAATTTAAGTTTTAGCAATAACTGTTTCCAAAAGCATAAAGTAGATATCATGTTTTGCAAAGAGCATTTTTAATAAATGAAATTTATGACCAAAAGGCTTCGGATACTTGCGATTTTAGACATTTTGTCTAATATTTAGATAAATACTTGCTGAATATTCAAGGAATTCCGGAAGTGTTTGAGGTAGAGCGCCGATTATCCGAACAAGTTGGGACCGACCCTTGTTCGGATAAGCAAAAGTTCGGATAAATGGACAGCCAATTTAAGAGATTTTTCTGACTGTACTAAAACCTTCACACGTTATCTAAGCATAGGACTGGCAGCACCAATTAGTGCTGGCATGTATAATTTTTTTTGTCTTTTTATTTATTTATTTATTTAATTATTTATTTTTTTACATTTTTCTCATTAATTTTTTAAAAAATCGTGTTATCATTTTCTGTTCTCCAGAGGTTATAATTTAAGCCAAAAAGCATTTGATTGTTGCATGTTTCAACGAAGACATTCTTTTCAATGCTGTCATATCTTTATTTCTTCTTAAATAGAATTAGTTGAAAAAGGTCAGCGTTCTTTTGCCTTTCGAGCCATTTCATAGCTGTTTCCAAATATTCAAAGGCTTCGTTATGCGATGGACCTGGGTTATTTTCAAAGCATTCGTTTTCATTTTCTTCAATTTCTTTTCCTCATGAATCTCATCCACAATCTCATCGTCATTTATAATCTGATATTCAGGGTCATGTACTGCTCTACTTCACCACTCGTTAATTTAATTTTCTTCATAACTTAGGATTCTTCCCATCTCTTTTATTGTTTTACATTCCTCATTTTCTGATCCACTATCAGGTTTTTATTTATTTAAAATTTTATTCCAAGCCAATGAATAATTGGGAGTTCGGTTAAAAAAATTTTGGGGGAGAAATATGCTGTTAGGAAAACTGGAAGCTCAGTTAAAACTTTTTTTGAGAGAAATAGGCTGTTCGGATAATTTGAAGTTCGGTTAATTGGAGTTCTTTTAATCAGCGCTCTGATGTAATTTCTTTCAGGAAGGTGGTAATTAAGGAGCGCCAGCATCAAACAATATAAAAAAAATATTTTTGCGATAACCTTGTAAAATAAAAAACTCGAAATACACTGTAGCTGTAGAAATGACTGTGTGAGTATTCTCTAATATTTGTGTTATAAATGTAAAAATATCGAATACTATCATAGAGTTATAGAGTATTCTTTTAAAAAATCTACATGTGTTTTCTTTATAACATTCTGGTTATTAACCAAATGAACCGACACTTTCTGTAAAAATCTGCAAACTGTAGTATGAGCGATATGCTGCAATTCAAATAAAACTATTTGTGAAATATGTGTATTTAGGGGGAATACATTTTATCTGCGCATGCATAAATAATAAAAAAATATGTATATTTTTAATGTAGTAATATCACGTAAACGCAACAAAATTTATCATCATGCACACAGTTTCATCAAAGTATTTAAAATGAATATATTATTGGCGTAATTAATATAGTAATATCACGTAAACGCAACAAAATTTATCATCATGCACAAAATTTCATCATAGTATTTAAAATGAATATATTATTGGCGTAATTATTGTATCTAATTTTTCAGTGTAACACATATTGGTTTGTTGTAGAGGTATTTACCCACAAGGAATAATTTAAACTAAATAAGATTTGCTGCTTACAACAATCAGAAATTTTAATAATTGATAATTTTATTCATCTCACTTTATAACCAATACAGAACATAAAAGTAAACTGAAATGAAATTAATCATTAAAAAAAATAATAATGCGATTATTTTTTCGTTATCATGGAAATATTTTAGTTTACAGTATAAAAATAAATAAATAAGCAACTTTTCAATACTTCTACATTGTCGTTAAATAAAACAAATTTATTGAGCAATATTGTTTCGTTTACCAATTTGCTTTTAATTACGCTTTCTTTGGTACCCATTGTAGGTGAAAATTCTGTACGTTACATTCCTTGAATAAATGAAAAAAAAATGAATACAACTATTGCATTTATTTAATTGATCTTATCGTCATAGCTAAATATTTGTCTATAAAACTGAAAATATTGCTAACAGATCAAGGTATTCGTTTTTAAAAATATTTTATTTCCGTTTTAAAAGTAAAAATTATATAAATAAAATTTTTAAAGCACATGTGATGCAAAATAAGTGCTTTGTTTAATCAGTTGTAATTAAAAACTGAAAAATAGATAAGTAAAAAAAATATATATATATATAAATCAACGGAATTTATATTTAGTTTATTCTTTTAAATATAAATATTTTCATTTTTTGTAGAAATACAGTCATATTTTATTTACATTTAAATATAGAGAATTTTTGTAGAAATACAATGCTATTTTTTATTTACATTTATATTTAATTTTTGTAGAAATACAATGTCATTTTTTATTTACATTTAAATATATATTAAAGAGATTCGCAACCGTCTACACTTTGGTTATTAGATACAATTTATAAAATCAGACTATTTTTGGATGAAAATAATAATATACTAGTTATCTTTTAAATTTTAAAGTGTTAAGTAGTATTAAATAAAAAAAAGGAATATAAATTTGTACTTCAGAATATATATATATATATATATATTTTTTTTTTTTTTTTTTTTTTTTTATGAAAACAAAATTATGTGTCAGTAGAAAATGCACAAAAAATAGCAATAAAGAAAATTTATTCCATTATAACAGGAATGTATATAAAAAGCGTATGCATCTTTTTTTTTTAACACAAATGAAAACTTTAACTCAGTTTTATCTGAGACATTTTCACACTTTACTTTAAGGAGTCTTAAGACTCTTAAAATTAAAAATAATGAAAAAGAGAGACCATTTTCAATATTTAATATCTTAAAATGTATATGATTTTAAAATACAGAATACCTCAAAAACTTCTGAATATTGTTTCATGAAATTTTCAAAACGACTTAGTATCAGGATTCAAATTTATGGGGGATTAAAAGATTTAAGTATGTTCTTTCATTTAATGTATTAAAAAAATTGTAAGCTGCAGAATTATTTTAGGTTCCGTTTATGCAGACAACATGAAACATACGTTTTGAAAATTTCATGAAAAATATTCAGAATTCTTTTAGATATCCAGCACGTTGTGTCCAAAAAACATCTGGAGAAAAAATTACTTCGAAGTTTCGTAAACGCCGCTTCAGCTAATGAATGGGTCTAATTCTAAAAGCCATACCTTTGTTTTAATGGAGTTTCAAGGAATCAATTATATCAAAATGTTCAGAAAAGATAGGAGTTTAACATCTAAAAAAATTAAAATTCCGAAAATGTTGAAGCTTAGGAATCCTGAGACACCTTAAATCCTGACGCAAGGAAAATATCGCTTTTAATTCATTTCAAAACTTTATTTGAACGCATTATCGCTGTTTTAAATACAAATATGATTTTTAGTATAGTTAATGAGCATCCTAAAAGTTATATTAACTGTAAAGAATGTAATAGTGTTATCGAAAAAAAAAATGTAGTACTTCCTTGCGAGGCTTTCTCAACTCCAAAATATTCAGAAACATAGAAGTATCTTTCGGCTATTTCTTTTCAGTAATTTAATGTTTCAATTAAACATACAATATTTAAAACTAAGTTTTATGAAAAAAAAATATTGTTTATTTGCGAAAATGACTTTTCCAGAAATGGAATAATGTGCTAGAGATATTTTCATTTGAATGATCTAGTTTGTTTGCCCTGGGAGATTCTGCGGCTATTTTTAGATATTCATTTCTTGAGGCTATGTTCCTTTTTTTAAACGCTATACATTTTGCACGGTATTTTTGTTGTTGTTGTTTTTGTAAAAGCTTATGAATTGGAAATTACGTATAAAATATTTTCTTTCAAAATGCAAAGCAGCTATTGAAAAATATAAAAGTATACGGATTTTTATTTTATTTTATTTATTTTTTTCATTTTATTTATTTATTTATTTTTTTCTTCCTGTCTCAGAATTTAGAAATGTATTTCAATTTTATTGAATTTCTTATGATTTGAATGCACATATGAACTTTAAGTACGGATGAATAATTTGCACATATGATTTGTATAGAATTTTAAATTTGTTTTCCTCGAGTAAATAAATTAAATACCAAACCAATGTGCTGTTTGAAGTTCGTTGTACCTCTGAAAATTTATCAAAATATCTTCATTACCGAACACTGAGTTATGCTTTTGTTTTACGAATATTACGCACGAAACCACATTGGTCATCCGATGGCTTCAAAACCACGGGCTTTTCGGTGTCTTTAATATACCCATTTTGCTTTTTAAATTTTCCGGTTTTAATTATTTCCCGCTTCGTTCAAGTGTCAGAATGCGGTCAGAGTTGAAAAGAAAGTAAAATACCTTGCCGGGTAAGCTTATATAGACCTCAGCAGAATTCCAGGAGCGCGGCGTTCCGGCCCAGGTCCTTGCACTTTCTTAAGAATTGACCGAACGAAAAAAAGTAAAATATTAAAAGAGATGTCACCGGACAAACTTAAGAGAAAATGCATTAAATGTAAGACACTCTGGAACACCAGACTGATTCAAATATTCCACACAAGAAACCCCAAAAAATTACTAGGTATAGGAAACCCCATGTGCTTCCAAAAAAGGCTTGAAATTTCGTCTAAGTTCCAACTTTTGACGGGAAGATCAGAAGAAATCGATCAATCCTAATTCATCTAAGAATGTGGCACATTTTAGACAGCGAGTAAAAAGCATAGACCACCTGGGGTCCCTTTCATGCGCCGCCAAATTGAATGTAATCAATGCTTTCCCACGCACAGCTGACCAGAGGAGTAAGGGGTGCAAAAAAAGTTAGTAGGGACAAGGTCGTCCTATCGGGGAACAACTCGCAGATGAATTGACAGCAAAGAAATGCTAGTGTTTGGAAATTCTCTATTGTTTTTATGAGAGAAATCACAGGATCTGGGAGACACTTGATTAAGAAGTAGTTGGTTAAGTTTGAAGTCTGGTGAGTGTAGGTAACAGGTCGTTACCTGGGTAGAGAGATAAATCTCTCAGAAGATAAATCTCTCAGATAAATCGCTCACATTTTCTCGGAAATAGAATCCGAGGGTGAAAGACACATCTTTCACGCGGCGGGCTAAGCCATGCAGTCAAGTACAACAACATGCTGTCAAACGGAGAAAAGTGTTCTTTGACTCTTCATAAGTGACACTTTGAAAAAGTAGAGCCCTAGAATCTTGGAGACTCTTTAATATGCTGAATGCTGAACTATCTAATCACTATTTCAGGACTTTGACAACATAAAAAAATCTGTTTATTATAAAAAAAATCATTATTCAACGTAATTTCTTAATTTTGTTGTGTATATATGCTTTACTCCAGAAAACATTTTAGTGTTTTTTACGAATAAAATCTTTATTCTTTAACTAAATACTTGTCATACGCTTCTGAAGAGAACTAACACGCTACTGAACTCATTTGAGGCCCCACAACATTAAAAAGCGAGAACGGTCAGGTTCGGTAACCTGAATCATCTGACTGCAGCTGCGGCTTCGAGCTTAATGTTTGTCTTTTTAAAACATTTTCCTTAAACTATGTCTAAATAATTTTTAATTTTAATAAGACACACATACTACAATATACCGGGTGTCCTAAAAAGGACTGTCTGATTTTAAAAATCATTAACATGCAAACGGTGACAGACATTTAAAAAATTTTTGCAGGAGGATAATGCATCAGGCCAAAAGTTTTTTTACAGTGATTTTCGATTTTAGTTCGAATTACAAACAATAGATGGCGCTGTAACCAATAGGCTCTAAATACAGGCTCGATTTTTTGCCCTTTCTATACTTCCATGCGGAAAAAGGAGGTTAAAATGTATTGAGTGGGTTCCGAAGTACCAAAAATCAAGCCTGAATTTAGCGTCTATTGATCGCAGCGCCATCTGTTGTTTGCAATTCGAACTAAAATCGAAAATCACTTTAAAAAAACTTTTGACCTTATGCATAACCCTCCTGCAAGAATTTTTTAAATATCTGTCACCGTTTGCAAGTTATTGAATTTTAAAATCAATCAGCACTTTTTAGGACACCAGGTATATTAAAACACACACACACACATAAATAATGCCTGCATTCAACAGTTAAAGGTATATATAATTATTATACAGACATACATACAATAAACACCACGAGAGTGGAAAATTAGCCGGAGCCAGGAATCGAATCCGGTACTACAGTATACAAGACTGCTGCTCTAACCACTGAGCTACTCCGGTCGATAGCTTGGTCAGTTATTTCTCACTAATAAATCATGTTGGCGAAGTCACTAGCCATCTATACGACAGCCTTGGTTGACCGGACAACGATGAATGCATTTTACTATTACATCGACCTACGATAAATATAATAAAACACACATACACACATAAATAACCCCTGCATTCAACAGTTAAATCTATATATAAATATTATACAGACATACATACAATAAATACAATAAATCCAACTGGAGTGAAAAATTAGCCAGAGCCAGAAATCGAACCTGTGACCACAGTATACAAGACTGCTGCTCTACAAATTAAATATTTTTAATTTAGTTAAAGTACGAGTAATTCACATTTTATATGTAGTTGCAAAAGTCTATTCCTAAAACTCTCATATCGAATGTAGGAACGGCATGTGTACAAAAAGAAGTAATGAGAATAGTTTTTCTGTATTACTTGAGGTCTTTTCATTTATATCTATAACATGAGTTTCAAGTATAACTTACAAATTTTAAATAAATTGTCTATTTTTATTTTATATTATACTGCAAAGAGAAATTTGAAAGCATAAATTTTCTGTGTTTTTTTTTTTTTTTTTCGAACAGGTGCGTGTTGACGATAAAGTGGTTATATCTCTTTTCCGATGGCAACTCGTGGTTTGGTTGGAAAATAGACCTGTTAAACCTGCAGTATTGTGCAGCCATCGTCATTTTTTGTGGTGTGAAATATTTTGCCTATTTCTCGCAAAGAAAAAAAAAAATCTGTTACTTTTGATTACAATATTTTGATACGATAAAACGCTAATGACATAAAAACACATTGTTTACGAGCTCTCATCTGCTCCTCCCTCCCCCCCCCCCCCACAAATATGTATATATATATATATTCTTATAGTGAATAATATACATATAAGTATGTTTAATATAAATATAGTTATACTGTATGCATTAAAATTGGGTAATTATTTTTATTATTATTGCTCTATTCTTTTTAATATTTATTATCGGTTTAATGTTTTTGAATGTCCCACATTCATACTTTTTGGATTTTTATGGATGTCTGAAAATAATCCACACTCTATATTTGTGCTTTTTTAGTAATGGGAATTTAAGTATCATTTAACCTTCTATATACTTCCACATGTTTTTTATTTCCTGTTCATTTTATAAATATCTTATATATAATTGATTAAAAAATAATTTTTATATTATTTTTAATAATTATTTATATCAATTTTTATCAATTATTACTGAATTTATTTTGTTTTATAGCATATAGCTATATGCTATATATTATCAAAGTTCTAGAATTATTTAAATTCTTAGTTTAGTTTAAATAAGTTAGCTAATAGAATATATTGTATGCTTTTAAATTTTATTAACAATAGTTTTTAAATACATTGTGTGGTTTATATTAGGTTTATATTTCTCTATATATAAGGATATGTTTGGTTTTGCTGTTTAAACAGTTATTTACATTCAAATGCTTACAAATATTTATCATGCGACAGTTGTTTAATAAAAGTAAAACTAGATGGCAGCACCAAATTTGTCTCTTTAAGATAGCTCTAAATTTTAATTTTTCTAGCTCCATTTCAGTTATAATTTAATACACCAGGGGGTATTTTTAGCTAAATTTTGACGATATTGTTAAACAGTTATTAATTAATTTAATAGTGCATTTTAAATAATGTAACTACTATCTATTTATTTTATATTAGATTAAATGTGTTTAACAAGGTATTTCAAATTTTATTTCAAAATGTATTAACTGCATCCTTTGGTATCATTTACTGTGATTTCTTAACTGTTTTATTCACCTTAATCTTTATGATATTCTGGTAGCCATGTGCGCGTGGATTTTTGTAAAATACTGAAATATTAATCGGTATGGTGTTTATTATTTATATTTTATATCCTATAAATATTTAAATACGTTTTATTGATTCTTCCATTTCATATTATTTGTTTCAATTCTGCTTTCATTTTTAATCAATTCACTTGATTTTAATGGTTGTTTGGGCACAGGGGAAAATAATGTTTAGCTTTAGCTTATTTTTCCCACAGAAAACAACCATTTGGCTTATATCATTGAATTCTGTGCCCTTGATAACGTAACTCAATGTATAAGCTTTTCAATTTTTGTCGGTGTCCACTTTTTTCTTTTTCTTCCATAATAATTCTTATAATTTTTTTTTTTTTTATATATACTTACAGCTTTAATTCATAATAATTGACGGTGGTAGGTTATGTTTAATTAATGGTTATATATATATATATATGTGTGTGTGTGTGTGTGTGTGTGTGTGTGTGTGTGTGTGTGTGTATAGGTAGTTCTGACTTTAAGTGGTAATTTGAATCCCAATCAAATTTTTATACTCTTATGACAATATTTGTTCAACTAAGTAGATAATCTATGAAGGCACATCTTAAACTTGTATTAAAAAAATTAGAATAAATATGAAATTTAAAACTATTTTAATAAAATTAAAATTATACTAAATGCCATATCCATGGTATGTCCCTCCATGCCTGTTTTTACTTTACAACATCAATGTATCCCAGAAAATAAAGAAAAAGAACCGCATGAAATATATTAAGTTAGAAAATGGATATACGTTGATTACTTTTTAAAAGAAAATTTATAAAATTTATATTTAGAAAAAATTTACAGACCAAGACACTTCAGTCCCCAGAATTATAGCTACTTCCATGACATATCAGTTATAGTTATATAAAAATTTACTGGATGGCAGAATAATCTAGAAATTGGAATTAAAGTGAACTACTGGAAGCTACTTGTTGGATGAAATATTTCTGAATCATGGTAAGTTGTTTTTTCATCTAGTTTTAATTTTAAAACTTTTAATTACCGTAGAGTACTTTAATTGGATGTCAAACCCATGGTTTCATTAAATATGTCAGTATTAAAAATAGCAGAATTATGTTGATCAGTACGTTTAAATTGCTGTATTTAATTTTGTATCCAAGCAGCATTATGTTAATATTGCGCATAGCTTAGAAAATATTAGGCTTAATCTCAGATATGTCACCTCCATGCCATTGTTGTAGCATGGAGGTGACTTTGATCCTTAGATGTGACATTTATTGATATAAACAATATTTTAAGTGTGCTTAAAGTATATTTTTAATTATTGAATCTATATTTTTATTTTAGGGATAATTTAATATTAATAAAATTATTTTTTGAAACTGAAAATTTTTATTCTAAAATATTTAATTTTGTATAAGTTTGATTTGTTAATGCTTTTCAGTATTTCTTTCAATACAAGTTAATATTTAGATTTAATTGATGTTTATTTTAGAGCCTTTTATTGAATTCCCTGTTCTCCTAAACTAAACTAAAAAAAATATAATAAATAAATTAAAAAAAAATAAGAAATAAAAATTTTCAGTTTTCTATTCTAGACAATTTGAAAAATGAAAAAAAAAAACCCCCACAAAATAATTGTTTAATATTTTATATATTAAAATAATATGGTCACACTAGGGCAGTCTTAAAAAATAATAATGGGGCCATACTAGGGTAGTCAATATTTAAAAATATTTTAAAGTTATCATGGATCGAAAAAAAAGCAAAAAGATTTCTGTACAGAGGAAAAGAAAAATTTAACGAGAAGCAGAGTAGAAAAGACAGGATAAAATTAAAGAAAATCCAGAATTGTATAAAGAATGTAAGAAAAAAAGACGCAAAAGGTATTACACGATGAAACAAGAAGGAAAATTTAAAGCTATTTCTCAATTGAGTGAAAAACATAAGAATGCACATAGAAAGAATTGTGTACAAAGGCCAAATTTTTTAAAATTCTACTTCTCCAGAAACGGATGATGATCCAAAAACTATCAAAATCCTATTGTGAATGCTAAAGATGTTATAGGGAGAGCAGGTACTAGTCAGGTCAAAAGTGGTCGAAAAATTATTAACAGAAACAAAACAAAGGTTTGCAGTAAAATAAAATTGCTTGAAAAATAGTTTAAAAATGAAAGTTATGAAAAATTGAAATATAAAAGGGAAAAAGATAAATATAAGAAAAGATATCAACACAACATAAGTAAAAGAAAAAAGTTAAACCGTCCAAAAGAGAGGGTACAAAAAATATTGAAAGTCGAAAATGTTTCTTCTTAAATCAGAAAATGTCTTGAATTCGGTTTAGCATTGACCATTCAGATTGAGAATTTTTTTTTTTTTAATGAGATGTCTCAAAAGCCAAAGAAAGCCTTTGGACTTGTTCTTTCTGAAAAAAATAATAAAGAAGTACCACAGTATGCAGAAGATTCCAATTAGGTCATGGTAAACTGTATTTAGCAAATGTGACCTTAGTTGAAATTTACGTAGAAGTTAAATTTATACAAAATGCTCGGTATCCAGGAACGAATTTGTTTTCAGTAAAGAGCCAGAAGCAATAATTAGATATGAACAGTTGATCTGTGTGGTTGAACAGCCAAACATGAACAGTCGGTTACAATACATCTTTGATTTAATCTATCAAAACTGCAACAGTATTTAATAAAAAATTAAGTTTGAGTTTTGTTCTTTTTTGTTAACATGTTACTCAAGAGTATGTGTTCTTTACCTGTATTGTAATCCAGTTTTTTCTTTTCTTTTTTTTTTTTTTTTTTTTTTTTTTTTTTCTGTGTTATGAGTATATGTATTTCAATGGAATAACATATTATACCTCTTTAACAATAAAACAACCTAATATCGCAACCATAAATGTTTTTTAATCTGTAAATGCACAATAAAACTATTCATCATTACTATTAAAGGTTGTCATCTCCATGGTATAATGTGTCACTTCCATGTTTATAAGAAGATTCAAATTTAATTTTTAATTAAAAAAATTAAACCTTGACCTCTAGCCATGATTTATTTACATTTAAAACACTAAGAAAATGGTGTAAACACAACTTAAACACAAAAATTTGAATTTTTATTCTTACAAATTACCAAAGTGAAATTTCCTCTCAATTTCAGAAATACTCATATATTAAATGCAAGCAATTTTAATAGTCTCAATAATATTGTATCAAATTTCGATCAACTGTAAACTTATGCAGCGAATACAAACTCTGCGAATTCACAATTTGAAGTGAATCTTCTTACGCATAGCTAAGGAAATATTACTGAAATGTGCGATTTTTAGCGCAGATGTTGCGCACAGGATGAGCTAGATTTTTTTTATATTTCATTTTCATATTGCAAGGTAATTTATGAATTTACGTCTAAGTAAATAAAACAATCTTTATGAATATGAATTTTCTGGCAAGGTAATAATGTGAAGTACTTTTATTTATTTATTATTGTTATTTATTAATGTATATAAATGGTTTTTGCTAACATTAGATTTAAATAGATATATATTTAAGAAAAGAAAGTTATATGTTCACATAATTTTGCATTTTTTGTCTCCTATTCTAATTTGTATTTTTGGTGTTTAATATCTGATAAATTAGAAAATTCGTATAAAATATTTTTTATTTTTAGTATTTGAAAATATAGCAATATAGAGTAGAAGGTGTGTGGAAGGTATGTTAATGGATACTAGGGATTTTTAAAATTTATACTCATTTAATTATTTTAGGGAAAATACAAACAAGTTAAATCCATTATTTATATTTACTATTTTTAGGTTATTTAGATTAACACGTTAGATTCCAAAGGAAACATATATTACTCAAGGGTTTTTTTTTTTTTTTTTTTTTTTTTTTGTAGGGGCGAGGGTAGGTATTAATTTGTTTAAAGAACTTTATCTGCCTAATCTCATAAAAATGGTGAATTTTTATGATGATTAGTTAAATTCATTATGATGATTAGTTAAATTAATATTCAATAATGGATTTTTTAATAAACTTATATCCTGATCACCAAAATATGAAGTATTAAAAATTAAAACATTCATAATTGGCGAAAGGAAAAATAACAGGATGTCCAATATATTTATCCATGTTATAACATATAGCTGATTTTTTCATATTTCAACCTCCCCCCCCCCCCCTCCCAACTCAAGGTGGGTGAAAATGGAGTTACATTAAGTAAACACAGAGTTACGACCTGAGAAGTAATGAGTGCTACTTTATTTTCATTTACTTATTTATTTTATTTTATTTTTGAATTGATCGAAATAAAACCAAAAAAAAAAAAAAAAAAAAAGCATTACTCCCAAATACACGCATATGAGAATCTGGATAGTTTTATGCTTTATAAGATAAAAAATATTGTTCTCATATATCTATTGCACAACATACTGTATAGGAGCTCTCACTTAGACAACATAAAAATATGTAATACCTGCAATTTTAATAGCCTTAACAATATTGTATCAATGGAAATAGATGTCATTTTTACAAATTTATTAGATTTTGTAAATTGTTTTTGTCAAAGTAAAAGAATTCGATCATTTTTCCAGTCTAGTGTTTCTGTTTAATTACTTTTTACATGCCTAAGTAGAGGTTACGTCATGACGTGTTAACCCTTTTTTGCGCAGTTTTGCATATATACAAAGAACAGTGTTTTGAATTTAATAGACTTTTTTTTCGTGTATACCTAATTCACACCAGAAAATTAAAATAAAAATATATGCTTTAATTAATAACAGACATTCTGTATTTAAATAAAGCGAAATTAACAATTGAAACTTTCTGGTGTAAAGTCGGATTCTCCGAACTATGTAATTTCTGGAACGCATTCTATTATCGGATTTCGTAATTATTCGTTTTTTTTTTTTTTTTTTTTTTAAGCCAATTTAAAAAAAATGCATTTTTTTTAGAATTTTTAGCCCCGGACCCCCTTAAAATGAAATTATGTAAGCTTCTCTCCCATCAGTGAAAAGTAACATAAAATCTGCTATTAAAAACCAAATTAGCACGGTTGAGTGATGTATTAAACATGTACGTATACCCTAATTTTTCTTAAGATCAACTTACATGCCTATAACTTAAATCCTTTAACGATTGATCTGTCAAAGCCTTTCATTGTGAAATATTTTATGTGGGGAATACAGTCTTCTACAAAAATTCGGTTTCAAATTCAATATTTGTCATTTTTGCACTGATTTCATTAGTAATTTATGATGACTAATCTTTGTCCCAATTAAACTGTATACTAAATATTGTGAATCTTCTGTTTTTCGAAAGATTTCTTTAATATTTATTCAAACATAGAGTAGTTTATCTTCTAGTATGTTATGTTTTAGGGCATGCAAGCGTTCTATAACAGTAATATGTATCTTTCTATTTATAAAATTAATAGATTGCACTTTGAATGAGTCATTACCATCTATATGATATAATACTATTACATATTCTAATCATACTGAAATCATTTTTTACTGTATTATTCAACTGTTATTGAAATATGTTTTACTTTTTGAATTTTGTACTAGGCTAAAATTCAATTCATGATTATACATTTATATTAAGTACAAGCTGACCCAGCCACGCGTTGCTGTGACTGAGTCTGGGTAAATGGAAAAGAAAGAAAAGAGAAAGTGCACATTTCTAATATGTTTAATTTCAAAATACTTGTGGGTATACATGATGATTGGTTGGTTGATTTTTTGACGGCCGATTATGTACACTAGGGATATAGGACCGAGGGGGGCAGTGCCCTTCGTGTGGGTCTTTCTAAGGGAACCTAAGCCGTATTTACGCATGGAAGTCCATGGCTCGAAGAAAACCACAAAAACTCCGAACGATTAGGCCGATGGGCGCGATTGGGATCGAACCCAGCACCTCCCGTCTACCAGCTTCGAGAGCAAAACCTCTCAGCCACTGGTGGGGCCTTGTGGGTATACAATATTTTTTTTGTTGTGACATTGTCTGTGAACATATAGAGATTGTCTGATTTGCCGATTCTAGAACACGTAACATATAATTGCCCGTGTAAGAAACGATTCATGTCTAGATGTATACCGCAGCATTTTAAAGCTTGGCCCTAAGCTTTGTTGGTGGAGATTACAAAAGCCAATCAAATAGGAAATTGCAATATCTTAAATTGAAATTGTGCATCCATTGGAACCAAAGGAATGCGATGAATGAGGACAACTTCACCTTCGAAAGATCATGTCAAGATTGTTGCTTCTATGAAGTTGCTCATTATTTTTTTACTGCAAGCTGCGTGCCATTCCACAGATGTGGCTTGTGAATATTTCCCAACATCATAATTGGCAGGCCGATTGTGAATTGCAGTACGTTCGGTGGCATCCCTGGCACGCTGAGTGAATTCAAAATGTATGTGCAGAGTTAAACTTATGGCATTGAGCTCGCAGGCTAATCACACTAATTGTATATTATACTCTTATTTCAAAGAATGATGCCCATTGAAAAATAAATTAAGGGTGTTACCCCACATTTCCTCTCCCCCTTTATACTTAGCCAATGAACCTCCAAATCTAATCAGGGAAACGGCTTGTCAGAATAAACTGGTATACCAAATTTGAAGCAAATTGGATAATTCTGCATGAAAAACCCATTTGTCTAAATTAAGCGGATTAGCCCACATTTGCCCCTTTATACTTTATCAATGAAATCCCAAAATAAATCAGAGAAGCACGTTATCAGATGGAACCTATTCTCAAAATTTTAAGCAAATCGAATAATTCTATATGAAAAACCAAGTTATCAAAATTAAGGGGGGGGGGTTGCTCAGCTTCCCGTTCCCCTTTGCATAACCAATAAAACACCAAAACTAATCAGGGAGGCACTTTATCATAATGAACCTATTTTCAAAATTTAAAGAGAATCAGATAATTCTGCATGAAAAACCCATTTATCTAAATTAAGGGAGAATAGCCCCCCCGATGCCCTTTTTATGCTTAAGCAATGACCTCCCAAAACTAATCAGGGAAGCGCCTTATCAGAATGAACGTATTTAAAAAAACTGAAGCAAATCGGATAATTCTGCAAGAAAAACCCATTTATCTAAATTAAAGGAGGATTAGCCCCCCCCCCGTTCCCCTTTTATACTTAACCAATGAACTCCCAAAACTAATCAGGGACGCGCCTTATCAGAATGAAATCGTTTACAAAATTTGAAGCAAATCTGAATCAAGAGTTATCGCGTTAAAGACATACGTACATACAGAACCTGCGGGCACCTTAGCTCCCAGGTTTTAATAAGCCTCTGAGCTAAAAAGAAAAAAAAACACGAACTAAGAAAACAAAGAAAAAAACAAATATAATAAAGAATACTGACGAAATATTTCAGTAATGTGTCCCTCCGAAGGGCATAGTGAGGGGAGACTCTTAATATGAAAGAGTGGTCGAAGGGCTTTCTCAAAATATGCTACATAGTGGATGTCGAAAAATATTTAAAAAGTGCCCCGGAGGATAAAATTGGGGGGCGGGGTATGCGAAGTTCACAATAGTAATATTAAAACACGCGCGCATTCAAATGCAACGCAATCGGTGAATTTCAAAGAAATCGGTGAAGAACTTTCGGAGATTTAAGATTTCGTACAAACGAGCATTTACATTTTTTTATATTGAAATGTGCATCCACGGGGGAGAAGTTCGATGAGGAGGATGGTTGGTGCATAACATGAAAGAGTATTCATTGGGCTTTCTAATGATATGTCACATGACGTGTGTCTGAAAAAATTTAAAAAGTGCCCCTAGTGGGGGCGAGGAAATCAGAGTAGGGAGGAGCGAGGTTCGTGATAGGTATATAGAAACACGCGCATATTCGAATGCAGCGCAACCGGTGAATTCCAAAGCAATCGTTGAAGAGCTTTCGCAGGTTTAAGATTTTGTACAAACGAACATTTGAAATTTTATTTATATAGAAATGTGCCTCCACGTGGAGAAAGTGATGGGAGCGAGACGCGAGGTGCATAATATGAAACAGTAGTCCAAAGGCTTTCAGATGGTACATCACACGATGAGTTTTTTAAAAAAATTAAAAAGCGCCCCTGGTGGGGGTGATGGTAAATGGGAGGTGGGGGGAGCGTGGTTCATAATAAGTATATAACAACACTTCCGTATTCGAATGCAACTCAACCCGTGAATTTCAAAGAAATCGGAGAAAGAACTTTCGGAGATTAGCGATTTTGAACAAACGAACATTTACATTTTTATTTACATAGAATAGATTCCGATTAATTGCAAATAGTCATCGCAGTAATACAGTGCCATCGAAAAATAATGCCTAGATTTTAAATAAATGTCACAAAAAACTATGAAAGGTAATTTATTGGTTTTAGTATTATAATGTGTGGCAAAAAATAATTTGTCTTTTTATACCTTAGTATGTTTCAATGTGAGCACCGTTCGGTGTGCACCAGGAGCAAATGTCTGCAATGTGAGCACCAGGAGCAGTTTCACCTGGATAAGTTCTCCGAAAAAGCCGCTGTATACTGACTATTTACCTTGACTCCACATACAAATCACGCACTGTGCTTTTTGTTGCACGGTCAACGTCGTACTGTGCTTTTTGTTGCACGTTCAACATCGTATTGAGCAGCTGCAGTCTGGCACGTCGTCTGACCTTGACAACTGCGCAACTAATACGCGCATAACACAGACACGCAAACGAATTCTGGTGAACTAAAACCAAACTTGTGTTCACCAGTTATCCTGTAGTGAAGAAATTACTCATTTAACATAAAAGGTTTCGATGTTATGATTTTTTTTAAATCTGGGTATACAAACCCTGTACTTGTCCAGATAAAGTGGATGCTACGATTAACGAAAGTAAAATTAATAGAACTTTTCAATTTTGTTTGGTACATTTTCTGCAAATTAAATGGTATCACTAATAAACGCAATTTCTGTATTTCAAAAGATTTAAAAATATTTAATTCAACATAGAATAGTTTAGCTTCTTGTAGCTATGTCATAATGTATGACTTGCAAATTTCAATGGTAGTAGTATGAATTTTTCTATATATAACTTTAATAGATCGCACATTAAATGGGCCATCACTATTTATACGATATAATATTATCACATAATTGTCCGTAATGCTTTATTTCTCTCCGGGGGTAATCATTTATTAATAATACGGTATAACTATCTTTAATTGCTTTGATATTCATAAACCGCAGTTCCTGGATATTAATACATCGTTCGTTATTTAATTATATACACCATTAATTAGATACCGTTGATGAATGCATCACATTTAATAGCTTGGAATATTTTTATAATCATATTAAAAAAATGTCTTATTCAACAAATTAATCTTATTTAAATGTTTTGAGTATTGTAGAATTTAACTTATTTCACTATTATAATGAATTCCTATACACACTGCAAAAATAGATTTAATTTTAGAATGCATATAACCATTTACGAGAAAAATAATCATATTATTTTATATAGAACATTATATGAATTGAAATGGTGCTTATATTTAAAAAAAAATGATATTTTTGAGGAAAGTTTCTCATCACCTTTAGTAAATTCCAGTCCTTGCTAATTTTATGTTTAACACTGAATTCTTAAAATAAGCCAGACTTAAATGTCATGACTGTTAGAAAAAATAATCTACTATGATGAGTGTCTAATCACACTGAAATAATTTTATCTGTGCTATAAATTATCTGTGTAGAAATATATTTTAAACATTTCTATATTTGTTATATGCTACATGATTTTCGTAAGCTGAAATTTATTTAAAATATCGTAAAAATATTTTAAATAATTGAAAAGGTTTCCAAATGTGCAGTCCAAAATATGGATGATATAAATATGATGTACGGACCGAAAACTTCAGAGTAGGTCTAGTAGGCATCAAGACGATGAAAAATTGCCACAGAACCAAGTATTTAGTCACCGTAACCGTTTAACGGCCGTAAATTAGTCACCGTTTAGCCGTTTTTTCCAACGTGGCTTTTACTAAAGTGTCTTTTACTCGGGACGTGGCCGGGGACCTAAGAACCTAGCTTCCGCAAGAGAGTCGGAATAAGTGGAAGAATAAAGGGCTGCGGACGAAGAGAGGACGCTCGCCGCGGCGGTTAATTCCGTAAATTAAATTGTTCCGGTTAATTCCGGCGCCGGGCCGTAATTAACGGCCACGTATTTAATCACAAACCACGTATTTAGTTACAAATGAAGGTGTTTCATACTAACTGAAGTTGGGTTGACGGTAATACTTTCGAGAAAAATAAAAAAACCTTGCAATGAAAATGCAACGATATGTACCTTGTTTTGTGTAAGATGTTATAACATCACGAAAAGTTCAGTAAAAACAAGGTGCTCAAGCAATCGATGATAATCGTAAGGTGATCGTAGTCCAAAATGTGGATCGTCAAGTACCGGGTGTCCCAAAAATAACTGATGGATTTTAAAATTCAATAACTTACAAACGGTGAGAGATATTAAAAAAATTCTTACAGGAGTGTTATGTAAGATGTCAGAAGTTTTTATGCTGCGATTCTCAGTTATAGTTAAAAATAACATCGATAGATGCGCTGCAAGCTATAATCGCTAAATACGGACTCGATCTTTCACCCTCTCTCTTCTTCCATGCGAAAAAAGAGATTAAAATGTATTGAATGGATCCTGAAGTACCAAAAATCGGGTCTGGACCGAGCACCTATTATTCTTAGCGTCATCTATTGTTTGAAATTTGAACTAAAATCAAGAATCACAGTAACGAAACTCCTGACATCTTACATAACTCTCCTGCAAGAATTTTTTAAATATGTGTCACCGTTTCCAAGTTATTAAATTTTAAAATCTATCAGTCATTTTTGGGACATCTGGTACATACTGCTAGTGCGAATAATGGACTTCTATAACATTTACATAACTTCTATAACATTTTTAGCTCACAGGCTATCAAAGCCTGAGAGATAATGTGCCCGAAGTTTCTATATGTGCGTATGTTCGTACATATGTATGTACATATGTAAACATGTATGTACGTAATGCAATAACTTTTGATAGAAATATCCGATTTACTTTAAAAAAAAAAAAAAAAATTCTAGTTTCATTCTGATAAGACGCTTTCTTCATTAGTTTTGGTGTTCATTTATTAAGTAAAAAAAGGGGAACGGGGCTACTTCTCTTTAGTTTAGATAAATGTGATTTTCATGCAGAATTATCTGATTTTCTTTCAAATTTTGTATATTAATTTATTCTGATAAGGCACTTCTCTGATTAGATTTGGAGGTTCATTGGTTAAGTATAAAAGGAAGGAATAGGAGGGGAATCCCCTTCCTTAATTTAGATGAGAAAAATGGGTTTTTCATGCAGAATCATCCCATTTTATTTAAATTTGGTATACCAGTTTATTCTGATAAGGCGCTTCCCATATTAGATTTGGAGGTTCATTGGTTAATATGAAGTGTGCGAATGGTAGCTAATACCATCCTTAATATTGATAAATGGGTTCTTCATGCAGAATCATCCGGTTTGATTCACATTTGGCTAATCGGTTTATTCTGATAAGGCGCTTCCCTGATTAGATTAGTACATTGTTTAAGTATAAAAGGGGGAAACGGGAGGCTAATGCCCTTTAATTCAGATAAACGGGCTTTTCATGCAGAATTATCCTATTTTCTTTATATTTGGTACACCGGTTTATTCTGATAAGACGCTTTCTTGATTATTTACATTTTTGCTCAAAAAGATTATCTTCTATTTTATGAATAATAGACATAAATAAGAGTACAATATACAAATAGTGTGAGTAGTATGTGAGTTCAATGCCATCAGTTTAACTGGGCAATTTTTTTTTTTTTATATACTACACCTTTACAATAAAGGTGAGAATGTTTATTAAAAGTTTTACAATAATATACATTTTTTTTTCGCAAACTTAATACCGTAAAACAAAATTGAGCTATGGTAGAGCACCCTGTATTTTTGATTAAATATGTAGTTTGCGACCACATGTTGTATAGTATTTTTTCATCCTCCTGATGCATACTATCACCTCTCTGAATTTGTCGATCGAATTTGGAAACACCCTGTATAATAATCCGTATTATTGTATCGATCTTATATTTTATGGCCTGCAGTTATTCATATCATAGTATTATGAAACTCTCTTTATATTTCATAAGAGATTGCAGTATAAGCGCATTCCTATTCGTAAGATATAACCGCAATCAGCTTAATCGATTGTAATGCTTAATTTCATCGATAGGTAAACTCTAGTGATAAACTGGTAGAACCATCTTGAATTGCTTTGAGTTTTATAACCTCATATCCAAGACATTAGTTATTCATTCGTAATTGCGGGATTTACTCCGACAAAATGGAGTAAAAATATACTGTCATTAAGGCTATTCTCAAACCCAAAAGGGTAAATTTATGACATAAAATTAATTTATTTTTGTTCGAAAATGCATGAAATTAGCAGGTGTTATTATTCAGACACTATGTAATCGGGATGTTTTTTTTTTTTTTTTTCGTTTCTTTCTTTTTTTTTTTTTTTTTTTTTTTTTCAAATGCAATACACTGTAAAAAAAATCTGACCAGTTTTCCTGTAGAAATCGAAAAAATAGTTTCCCTTATCGTACCGGAAAATTTTCCGACCCAGCTCGGAATAAAATCCGTAAAATAAGGAAATAGTCAATAAAACGGTATTTTACTGATTTTATTCCGAGCTGTGTCGGAAATTTTCCGGTACGATAAGGGCAACTATTTTTCTGATTCCTACCAGAAAACTGGCACTATTTTGTTTTACAGTGTTGATCTTTCAGAAAATAGTGTAAAAGTGGGACTTTCGAACCGAATTTTCGTGCGAAAGAAGAATAAACACTCAAGAAAGGGTAAAAAATGTCTTTGTCACGTGATCAAACTTATTGATTAAAAAAATGGGAAAAAACTGTTCGATTCTAAATCGCTTCCATGGTCAGGTTGTCCAATTTTATGTCTTTCCGATAAAAAATGCATTTGTAAATGTGTCAAAACGTTTTGCGCTTGTTGAGCAGAGCAGTTGAGAACAACCTTAACAGCTTTGAATTTCTGTTAGTTTTGCTTACAAATATGATTAGATTAGAGAAATTAATGGTATTTGATATTTAAAAAAAATTAACACTAATACATTTTCCTTTTTTAAAAATATTTAAGGCTTTTTCTTTTACCGAAATATTAATTTTAAATTTATTTTATTAAATTGAATTATTTTATAAATATGTAAATAAAGTGTAAAAAAAAAAAAAAAAAAAAAAAAAAAAATCATAAGCACAGATAAAAAATTTTCAGAGATAGATTAAACCAAAGTAAATGAAGTTTAGTTTTCAACACTAAATTACGTAAATTTGTTTTGAACATTTCAAAATATATTTTAAATATTTAATCCAAAAATTAAACGTTACACTCTATTGAATAGATGTTGTAAGTTATAGCCTACATTTATTCAATTCACAACAGTATGAAACTCTCTCTATATAATATTAATCGATTGCTCCTTAAATGAGCCGTTGGTATTCATAAGATATAATATTATCAAAATCATCATTCGCAGTGTTTCATATCTCTCAATACATAATGTTCTATTGATAATCTCATATAATCATCAGGAATGCTTTGATATTTATAACCCCATTTAGAACATATTGATAAATTACTTGTATTTGTTTAATTTAATTTTTGTTTTTTCTTTATTTTTAATATTTAATATCATATAATTTTTTTTGTTATTTTTAAACTCTTTCAATTAACTGAACATGGATTTTGCATGTAAAAAATTAAAATTTTCTAATTGACTTTCAATTCAATTTCTGACTAGTTACAGTAAAAACTTTATATTTACATGTGTTTAGAATCATAATATGACAAACTTATTATTCTTAGAACTTATTGCAAATTAATAAATGCATTTAAATGCATTTTCTGTTACCGTGCCGCAGGTGATAAATCGCCAAAAAAATTTTATGGTTACAAATTTTTATGAATTACAAAAGCAAAGGAGTTAATATCGTCAAATCACCCTCGAGAAAATATGTCAACAAGATGTGAAACTTCAGTAACGAAATATTTTAAACAGAAAAAGGCATGATATTTATTAATAAAAGAATGTAATATATATATTTTATAAACGCTATTTTATCATTTACTACTTCAATAATACATAAATTATGATAATACTTTGAGAAATCAAATCTATTTTGAAATCCAGAATAAATAGTTTAAGTAAGGTTATTTTTTTCTTTGTTGTTGTCAGTTCTTAAAACAAACAGACGGAAAATTATAGATTTTTTATTGAAATTCAGTATTTAGCGGTTTCCTCAAGCTTAAATTAAAGCGGTGAATTTTCAATAAATGTGTTCTACGCCAAATTAATGTATTGAACGCTGTTTTTAAGACTACATGAACTGCAGTCATAAAATTAATGCTTGATTGTAGATAAATATTAAATGCTAAAAAATAAAGTTTTTAAAAATCTAATTTTAATTTTATCTTTGCTTCTTATATTTTACTGAAATTTTCATGACTACTAACGAATTTGGTATTACGAAATAGAATTTAATTTCTTTGCAAATATGGGTTTTCTGCCATGGGAACAATATGAAACAAACTTTTACTTCGAAATGATCTGGCTCGGCTGCTCTGAGAGACTCTGTGAAAATATATTTTAAAAAATCGTTTATTGGTGATACTTTCATTTTTTGTCCGATATGTATTTTGTGTTGCATTTTTGATATGTAAAAGCCTATGAATTGGGAGTTAGGTATAAAGCATTTTATGTTAAAAATATCGCCAGTATTTGGAGATATAGTAATGAAAAAAGGGCTTTCTATGACTCAGAATATGTTATTCATAAAAATATATTTAGTGTGGTGTTTCTTTTGATTTAAATGAGGAAGCACTCTGAAAAGATTTAAAAAAAAAATCAGCTTGAGACTTAATGCCGAAACATTATTATATTTATGTATATATTAACATTAATATTCCTATTGAAAAAATACCTTAATAAAAATTATATGTGTGATGATAATAAAAAAAAAATTCTACATAAAAAAATTAAAAAAAAAATTCTATTACCCAAATGTTCTATTTTTTTTTATATAATATGTAAATTTTTAAATCAATTTCCATTATTCAGGAACTTTGATTAATTAACTTAAATAATGTGTTATTTTTTAGATGCAGCTAGTGAAAAAATATATAGTAAAATAAGGTGTTTAAAGACATAAAAATTTGATTGCATGAGATCAATGTTTATACATGATTTTGAATTATTAGTGCCTAATTTAATATACAGTTCCTCAAACACTTTCAACATGGACAGTGTTAAATAAACAATTCAATTTTCAATTTCTTACCTGATAACAAACTTCCATGTTAGTTTACTTTATTAAAAATTTAAAGCAGTGTTGTCATACTACATATTTGAGTTGTGTGTGGGCGATCTGTAACTACATTCATTTTCTTTTTTAAAACTTTTATTTCCTCTATTCATTTAAAATTATTGTAATGATAAGTAACGTAAAATACATTTTATTATAATATTTGCAAAATTTATAGAATGTTCAAAATATAAAGGAGTTTTTTCATATTTTTGTTTCCCGAAGATGTAAATTATTGTGTGAATATGAATTATAAATGTATTTATAATTTTAGCATGAACTAGTTAACTTATTATACGGGGTATTTCAGCACAGCGGTTACAATCTTTCAGGAGAGATAGGGATCATTCCATACAAAATGAGTACATTAGCTGTGGCTGGCATGTCACATATTTTAAGGAAAATCGTCATATAAGTAGATAATGTTTATTTATACGTAAATGTACAATAATAGCTTTCAGGATTGTTTATTTAAGTATTAAAATTTACATTAAAATTTGATGCAAAATCGAGGTTTTGTCTGCATGCTTGGAATTTAAATTTTCATTATTAACCTTAGGAATGAAAATACCATATTAAAAATTATTCGTAATTAAGAATAAATAATAATCAAATGATTGGCGTAAGTTAGTAATTGTATTTTCATAACATAATGTGAAAAAAATATATTAATATTGAAAAATTTTGATGGAAAAATGCAATATTTCTATTATTTGTCTGAACATGAAGGAAAGATCTTACAGTTTTAAAATTATTTAACGTTATAGCTAAAAATATATATTTTAACTATCGAACTTTCACTCTTGCCTTTTTATTCCTTAAGGAAAAAAAATAGTAAGAAACGTTGATGGCAAAATGCGATATCTCTGTCACTTGTTTGAACGTGAAGGAAAACTCTTAAAATTTTTAAATTATTTGATATTATAGATAGAAGTGAATATTTTAAATACAGAATTTTTTTGTTGTTTCCAGTTTATTTTTGCGTGAAGAATATTTTAAATTTGAGTATGAAAAATGATTGAGTTGAACAAAAAATTATAATGTAATACTGAATCAATGTAGACGGAAGCACTAAATTTATTTTTTTGAAATCGTTAACAATATTGTAAAAATACCCGCCCAAATTTGAAGTGGAATGAATCAAATATTACGTTTTTGAACAAAATTTTGTTCTGGTAGGAATCAAAATACAATCTTAAAAAAGTTTTAAGCATATTATGGGATTATTTATCTTTACGCATATATGATATTGTTAATGTCTGGCTTTTCCTTTATTTAAATTTTTGAGCATATGTAAGTGAAAAAATTGGGATTTTGCAATATATTTTTTAATTTTCTAAGCAGCTTTGAAGATGAAGGAAATAAAACGCAACTTACGAACTTCTGCAATTCGATCTTAATATATGACACTACATCAGGCATCAATGTCACAGATGTTTTTGAATTTTTTTTAAACTTTTTTAATTTTCTAAAAATTGACAAATTTTCATCTTTTACAGATAATTTAAAATTCATCATGGCTTTAACAAATAATTATTACTAAATAAATATGAAGATATTTTTCAGAGGTTACAACGTTATAAAAAATTTTATTTGTGTTAAATTGTTTCAAGATACGGAACTTCGAACTTGTAACTTTGGACGATCGCACACATGCCATTCTATGTCACAAGTTTTTTTAAATGTACAGAATTGTCAAAATATTTTATTTTTTGTCGAGATATTTTGCAATGCTGTACTTGAGTACGGATTGAATCTGTGTACCAGATTTTATTAAAATCGGTTACGATGTGGCCACGACTTTTCTTAAATTTTTGCGCATTTTGTGTGGAATGACCCATAGAGACAATGGGAAATCACATAGCAATGCATGGTCGGAAATGTTTTCTTGGAGAGTTAGTGACGACAGAAAACACAAGAAAGGGAGTACACGAAAAGGTTGACAAAACATTATTATTGTTAAGACATGAAAATTATTCCAGAGAGAAACATTCGCCCTGCATACAATATTTCAAATAAAAATCAAATTTCAAAGTAATTGCTTAAGAGGCGCAAAGGCCAACATAGTGAAAAAGATTCCCTGCCGGGACTGGAACCCGGGTCATCAGTATAATGTTTCTCTCTGGGCTAAGTTTCTCTCTGGGATAATTACCAAGCATTAATATATCTTCTATTGATGCTGGATTTAATTAAGTTTCGTGTTTGCTCCGTGTCGGTGACTCACGACAAATATTCTATCCTGCGCTGCATTTGTAGCCTTTCCAACATATAATAATGAGAAATTTTCCAGGTTGGGTATCGTTCCACGTGGTTTAGTTGGTAGAACGTCAGTGCGCTATACTGATGGCCCGGGTTCGAGTCCCGGCATGGAATCTTTTTCAGTATGTTGGCCCTTTGCGCCTCTTAAGCAATTACTTTGAAATTTGATTTTCATTTGAAATTATTATTGTTGTTACAACCGAAAATTGTTGGGAGGGGATTGGCGACAAGACACTGGTGTACAAAACTGCCGTTAACAGCGTTGAGGAACTAGTTGCACGCGTCGTGACAGCTGCTGGGGAAGTCCGTTATACGCCTGTTATATTCGGGAAAATTAGATCTTTTATGCGCCGCAGATGTGAAGCCTGCAACACGGCCCGAGGTCATAAGTTCGAAAATCTTCTTTGATGACGATTGATGTCTCTCTTTTTTTTTTTTTTTCTGCACTAAGATTTAAGAAAAATAAACGTGTTTTCTCATCCTGTTTCTGTCCTTCCTTTCTTGTGTTTGTGTTGTCACTACCGTGACAGAAAAGCGTTTCCAACCAAGCACTGCTATGTGATTTCACATAGTCTTTATGTGCTCAATCTCTCCTGAAAGTTTGTAACCGCTGTGCTGAAACTCCCTGTATAGTTAACATGGAAAATTGTTTTACTTTACTTTTATTCAAATGTATATTTATATTTGAATAAAAGTAAGGTAAAATTATATTCTTCATAGATGTTTAGAATATAAATATTTAAAACTAAAAGCTCGCTAACAGAACAGATAATTTCATACCATTGTTTTTTAAAAATACAATATGCTTATTGTTTTAAGCTAAAAAAACAATCTTTAAGTTAAAATGAAGTACATAAATATATACGCCCATTTTTCACTTTTTTAATAAGCAATGTATTTATTTGTAGAATATAAACATTCTCGAAAAGAGCATAGAGTTGTAGTAGAAAAATCTGCTTAAAAACAATTTGTTTTAATTAAAATTGCTTTTTTGTTATGTTTGACAATTTCACGCACATTAAGAAACTCTTTTATAATTGTGCAACATTTAATTAAAAACAAAGTAAATTACCCATTTACTAACTTAATTAACCTTGGCACAGTGTCAGTAATTTTAGAAGCTTTGTTCTAAAAGATTAAATTCGCAAATGATATACATTTTTTATTTAGTAACTTAAATATATTTCATTTTCTTTTCTTATTTTTTTACTGTTGAATGCAGCAGTTTCTAAAAACAAAAATATATCATATTTCTCATATACTGTAAAAGTACAATTTCAGAACTGTTCTTTAGTTATATGTTTCTTGAGAATTGTAAATTAAACAATGGCTTCTGTAACTGTTGGTTATATCTATTTATCTTTTGGGTTTTTTATAGCTACCCCTATAATAATTTTAAAATATATGAATGCATTTATAATTAATAAAGGCACAAAACCTTGCTAAATGGAACACAAAGCACAAACTTTAAGAAGATAAAAGTTAAATTCTACGTTTCGAGCTGTTTCTACAGCCGTCATCAGGGAAAATATGGTGGTTAAATGGCTAAAAGATCAGAGATGAAGGCTTCCTGTGCGAGAGACAGTTCGCTGAACATTGACTAAAGATATGAAAAAAAAAATATATTGGTGCCAACCAGTGAAAATAAATACTTATTAATGAAATCAGTCCAAATATATCTAAAGTTCAATTGACGAAACCACGAGTGTCGTCATCTATGCATGAGGTCTAGAACCACATTCTACAAAGTTTTCATTCAAGTTTTGGGGAACATGATTCAAGTTTAAATTGAAATATTGCAATAAGATACAGATTATGACTTTATGATATTATGCCAGATTTTTGGAATATTATAGGATAAATTATCGTTACAAGGTTCATTCTCATTCGTAATTACTTCAATTGACTCTGGTACACAGAATTCATTTTAAAACAAAATCTTATCTCAGGATTCATATCGATATTTTTAATAAATATTTTCAGTATTTTTAAAAAAAACTTACTAACCAATCATATTTCACAATGAGAAAATATGATGTATGACTATTAAACATACTATATATGTGAACATTGGAACTTATTTATTGAGATCCGAAACAACAAATGCTTATTAATATAAGTTAATTATATTGAAATAATATGTTTCATACTTTAAGTTTCAGTTTCTTCTGCTATTTTATTTTTATGAACTCAGTCTATTAAAGCGAAAAATTATTTTATTCAGCTGATTTAGCAGAGTACATGTTAAACATTTTTTAAACTGTTTTTTACGTGAGTTCGCAAATATATAAACACGTAGTATCTATAGTCGTCGTGTGGTTTGTCTGTCTGTATGTCTGTCCGTCTGTTTGCATATAGTACCGCAAAAACTACTCAACCGAATGGTTTTAATTTATTATATATAATCGTTGAAGAAATTTGACGAGTCATTTCAAATTTTATGAAAATCGAATCAAAACTTAAAAAGGTATAAATCAAAGTTTTCTTCATTCTATTAAATCCTATTATACGGAATTAGTTCAGTGGATCCCATGATAGTTAATGATTTCAGGTTCTCATGGTGATATCGTCCTATTTAAGATGGAGTCCTATTATTTCCGTATTACAGAATTTAATATATAGAATCGTAATAAAATTTGTATTCATGCATTTTTGCATAATAGTGCAAAAGCTGTGCACTAAGATCTGAATATTTACAAAATTAGTTATAGTACGCAACTCATTTCAAGTTTTCTTATATTTATCAACAATTAATATGACATGTTTATAATGTCCATTTAAGATTTTTAAGCAGATGGTGGACGTTTAAGGGGACAAGGGACCTTAAAATCCTTAAATTTATTATTATTATTATTATTTGTAAATTTAACCTAAATATTATTCAAGGGCGATATGCATTATGGCATGCATTTATTACAAAAAAAATTATTTTTGAGAAAAAATGGAATTTTACGCGTCGTCTTAGAAATCTTCGAAATGCCACCTGGCGTATTCCATATCAATGAAATTCCCCAATATTTTTTATAAAAGTTTGGTTTATATATATAAAAAATTAGGTTAAAAATTTTAGGTTAAAAATTTTGAAAATTTTTCGAAAATTTTTAAAAATTTTCAATTTTTTTTACCTTTAAATTCAAATATATAAAATTCGATGCTCTATTTTATTTATATATATAAACCAAACTTTTATAAAAAAATATTGGGGATTTTCATTGAGACAACGCGTAAAATTCCATTTTTTTCTGAAAAATAATTTTTTTTTTTTTTTTTGTAATAAATGCATGCCATAATGCATGTAATGTGCCCTCGAATAATATTTAAGATGAAATTTACAAATAATAATAATAAAAAAAAATATTTTAAGGCCCCTTGTCCCCTTAAAGAAATTTCTTTTAATTTTCATAATAGAGATTTGAAATTTTGTGGAAATATACGTTTCTCCATAAGTACATCGAATACCTTAAAATAAATTTTCAATCTTATTCTAATTTTAAAATGTTTAAAAATTAAATTTTTAAAACGAAATTTTAAAATGATCCTTGCGTCTTAATTTTTTAGATGTGTACTCAATTTTAGGTTTTAATCGCGCAAAACTCTATTATAATAAAATCTGTGTATCGATTTTTTATTTCGTTAAATAATTAATTTTTCAGTGATATTTTTCTGAATTCCAAATCGGTTTTCAGTAAAATTCTGTTTAAAATAAATTAAAAATCAAATTTAACTGTCTTAATGAAGTCGAATTTTCAAATGCATACACATTGTCTTTTTAAGTAATATCAGGATTCTTCCTTATCAATTTCATGAATTTTGATCAAAAATTAAGTAGCAAGAAGCATTTCAAAAATAAAAAAAAGCTGAAACATCAGTATTGAGAAAAACAGTTTTAAAGTATATTAAAAGGTCAAAAAATTGTTTGCGAACAAAATTAAAACCCGTATAACTTTGCGTAAAATAATCGCATCTGCATGCGGTTTTCCACGAATGACGTAGAAGAAAATGGAGAACAATAATACACATAAAAAGAAATGCCGATTTTGGGATTGATTTTAGCCCAAATAACCACGCATTTATAAATATGTCACTTTCCACTTAATTTCGTAATAAGTAACGAAAATAGAAAAAAAATCTTACAAAAATTAAAGTTATTTGCATCTAGTATTCATTAATAATTCGTTTTCTAACACATTTTTAGCATATTTTAGAAATTTTTCAGCACTTTTTGAAGAACTTTTAGCCCTTTTCTATCTTATTGAGTTGGCAACCTGTCAAATAAATAAAGTAAGTTACTTATGTACTATTTATAGGTCAAATCAGCAATTTTTTGGTCTTGCTTTACCTCATTAGCCCAGTCCAAAGATTTCTGCAGCCCGGCGGTACTGTAGCATATCAACATACAGGTATTCGAGAACAAAACAATAGTTGAGTTGCTGATTTGATCTGCTGAGAAATGAGATATATAAGTTTAAATCCCCACATCCCCCAAGAGATGTCTGGCTACATTTAACAGCTGATGGTTTAATATAGAAGACGATGCACATTTTGAACAATTGAATTTAGTTAGACAGTAAATAGTATTTATTTATTTTTTATTCCATTTTAAAAGGAAAACTTTTAATAAATAACGACTTTTATGTTAGAATTCCTGTAAAGTATCAGGAATGTTTCTGAATCTATTAAAAAAAAACTCATTTTATTCGACAAATGTAAATAAAAAACCCCATTTAAATGTACGATTGTGGAAAAATATTTTTAATTCAATTTATATAAACTTACTATAAAAACTACTAATATAACTTAAATATAACTTTTAAAAAAATCTTCTTAGTTTTTAACATTTAAATTAGAGTTATTGATATTATGCAGATCGGAATTTCGAAAAGGATTGCGAAGAATTTTCCAGTTCGGCGATTTCCACACTGTAAATTGAAATGTCTGAAATTCAGACACATAAGTGTCTGAAACGGAGTGTTCAATTTTCAGACATTTTAAAGTGTCTAAATTTTTAAGACGCTTGTATGTGTCTAAATTTAAGACACTTCAAATGTCTGAAATGCATCCATGTTTGACCACCTTTAATTTCTCTGCAAAAGCAGCCATTTTTTCGGAAAACCTTATACACAGAAAAAAAAATCCTTCAAAATATAAAAATTGTACCGCCAATCAAGACGCCAGTACAATTTACGTATTTTAATGAAAATTTTCTCCAATTTCTGGAAAAAATTATTTATTTATTTATTGGAAAATTTCTGTATTAAAAAAAAAAAAAAAAAAAAAAAAAAGAGAGAGAAGGGTCATGTATTTCAATTCAAAGTCTCGCACATTTTTACATGATTAACTACTTTTACTCAATTTACAACAACATTGTATTTAACATATACCTTAACAGCATTGCACCTACCCGTCGCGGGATACGAACTCGCGACCTTATGATCTGTAGACTATGCGATAATCCCTCTCGGTTATGACTTCACAGCTAAGTAGTACAAATATTGTTAGTTACTTGTGACTCACAATTTATTTTACGGAAACGGTAAATATTTTGTCTATCTGCTTATAATTTTGAAAGATTTCACACATCTTCTCTCTAGAATTTTGAATATTTTGCTTTTCAGACTATGTAAGATTAGCAGAAGGTTTTTTCTACTTCTACCGAAGAAATTTTCAGAACAGAAATATTATTGTTAATACAGATGACAGACGTTATTTTTGAAATATTAAAATATTTAAAATGTTTTAACAGTGCATATGTATATATATTACATATACATTTAATTAATATCTATATATATTTAATTCGGGCTTGTCCCGTTTCAGTTGTGTGTTTGGGGGGGGGGGGGTGCGTAATTCAACGTCCATTTAAAAAAAAATCAATTTTTCATTAAAAAAAAGCATATATTTTTGCCCAAAGCCTGTGTTTAATGTTAATGCGAAGGTATGTGTATATAAAAGTGTGTGAAGAAATATAGTGTTCTATTTTTTATTTTTCTTTCTTTTTTTTCAGATCGGTTGAATATATGGCAATTTTTTTTTTAATTGGACTCATTAATTCCTATATATTCCATATCCCATATGCCATATATTCTGAACAAAATTTCTCAGTTATAAATATTGTATATAATTTTTCTTCAAAAATAATAAAAACCAGTGTTTTATAGTTGCGCAAATAATTTTTATCTTCCTTTCTTTTCGATCGAAATACAGGTTAAAAGTTTTCGATGAGACTAATTTTCTTACGGTGAAATGAGATCATTCCTGAATTAAATCAATACTCAATCATTAGATAAAACGTTATGTAGTAAAAAAATTCAGAAATATTCCATATAATTCCAAAATAATAGTTATAACGAACTTAAATAACTTCTCAAAACACCATCAAACACTTAAATGCGCAAATTAATAATAAGTTCGATATTTCTTTTTCAATATAGATGGCGCCACAGTTTTGAGATATATTCCAGTTATTTTTCTTTTGCGAAAATTTCGTAATTAAACTTGACATTTTATTTAAATTTCAGAGGGAAATAGAATCAGCATACACTTTGGATACCACACAGATTCAGTGGTGCATCCAGAATTGCGATTTGGAGGGGACTAGCATATTTTAGAGGCAGTGTTATAGTTGTAAAAAAAAAATGCAAGCGTCGCAACAAGCTGGAAAGTTTTGGTTGGTGTAATTCTGAATGCTTTTAAAATGTTAAATAATGAAATACTGTACTGTACTAATATATACTTTTGTTTTTGCGGTATTTTGCATGTTTATAATTAAGTAAATTTTAAACATGCTATAATTTCGAATTTCATAATAAAATTTAAAAAAGAGAAAAAAAAAATGTGCGACAAAATTAATATATTTTTAAAAATTCCGATTTTTTAAGGATCTATTAAAAAATAATAATATTCTTTCATAATTAAGAAAAAATAATATCTAGTCTAATCTGGGAGAGGCTTCAGCCCCCTTAACTCCCCCAGTAGGAGTGCCAATGCACTAGTTTGAATATAAATAAATAAATCATGTCTAATATACGTGAGTTTAGAAAATTCTGATTGCGAAATATGTGGATTTATCCTTGAAAGATTATATTATACCTTTTAAATGGAGAAATATTCAAAAACTGGAAAATTTTCTGGAATTTACGGAAGTAAATTTATATTAAAATACGTAAATTGGCGTCCCAATTGGCAATATAATTTCCATATTGTAACGGTTATTTTTTACAGTGTATAAAGCTTACAAAAAACAGTGAACAATTGATTGCCTATAGCAAAACTTGCAGGGTGATCAAAAATGGATGCGATTCAGATGTTTTAAATGTCTTAAATTCAGACATATACACGTGTCTTAAAAATTAAGACACTTTAAAATGTCTGAAAATTGAACACTCCAGTTTCAGACACTTATGTGTCTGAATTTCAGACATTTCAGTTTACAGTGTTTATACCATGATCATATAGTAAGACACTTAAGTGTCTTAATTTCAGACACCTATGATGTCTGAAATTCCATATTCAGACACTTAAGTGTCTGAATTACTCTTTCAGTCACATATGTGTCTGAATTTAAGACGCCCTTATTTGCAGTGCAGTCGTATAAAAATTTTAGCATTCTTCTCAGCTTATATAGCAATCCGTAAGATCCACAGTTTCTTACCAGTTTCCTTTTTTAGTAAAGAAAAAATAAAACGTATGCTAAAATAAACTCAATATTTATTTTATTGATTATACTTAGTGCTCAGTATTACACAAATAGTGCAGTAATTGGATATGTTTACAGTGAAATAAATATATAATATGTTAAATAAATGTAATAAATGTGTTATAATAATAATTTGAATAAATTATTTATATAATGTATCATACTTCAATTAAAAGTTTTCGCATCAACAAATATTAGATTTTTTTTATTTTACTTATACCTGTAATTAGTACATGCACATTTATTCATAAAAGTAAGTTTATTTTTATAATGTATTTACAGCTTACACATGTTATTGTAAACATTGTTATTATTTTAGTATGTATTTATAGTTTAGTAGTATGGTTATAATGCTTTTTTATTTGTTAATATTCGAATTTTTTGAAATGCTTTCAATAAGTTTTTTATTTTACAGATAATAAGCTATTTGTTCTTATTTTATTAAGGATGGAAGGACAAATAGGCAATCCCTTTATTGAAGATTCTTATTTATATTCTAATGAATACTGTTTTTTTTTTTTTTTTTTTTTTTTTTTTTTTTTTTTTTTTTTAAACAAATAAGATTTAATGAATTAAACTAAAAACTTTTGTAAATCTTGCAATAAACTAATCAAATTTCTGTGATAGTTTGAAAGAAAACTTAGTGTTCAGTGACTGTAATCATTTGATAGTGTGTCTCTTATCATAGTTTAAATTACACGAACAATTATATGTTACAATATTGATTAAAAATTTTGTTTTATCTTGAATCATACACTTCTGTAAGTTGAAACATTAATTGGCAAAATGGTACAGAATAAAGTTTCGGTGGTTAATTTAAGTAATTTAAATATTTGAAAGATTGAATTTTGAATTAAAATTTGTAACATTGCAATTACATAAGAATATTGAGAGTGCATATAATTACAGTGGAACCTCATATAATGGACACCTACGAATATGAGAGACGTCTATTTAAGGTACAGCTCTATTGTTCCCGGTTCCTTTTTATAGGGATCTTAGTGCATTTACCTTTTATAAACTGATATTCTATTTAAGTGACACTGCAAAAAAGTTTTACAAATAAAATATATTGATATAAATAAAAATTAAAATATAACACATTTTTAGTAATTTTTTGTTGTTTTAATGACAAGTTTGTGCTTAGTGAAAGACAGTTTTGTGAGAAGGAAAGATAAAAGGAAAAGTTTAACTTTTTTCTTTTGAAAACTGCTTATCAGTAGAAAAAATGGGAACAATACATTAGTAATTAAATTTAAAAAATCAAAAAACGCGACTAGCGTAAAAAGCAAACTAAATAATTATTTCTCACAAATGTTAAACTATTTTTTATATTACTTACCTACTCTTTTTTATTTACTTGTATTGATGACTTTTAAGTGTGTTTAATTGTTATTTCCTATCTATAAATACTGTTTTGATGAGGTCTATAGATGTCTGTGATGTTTAGAGTCGCAGTAAAGCTAGAGATCCTACATACACCACTTCCAGGTTGTGTAATATTTAAACGGAGCTTCTCACTATAAAATAGTCAATGAAACATCGTCTTCATTTTGAAAGACCTATCCAATGATATGCCATTCAATAGGGTGCGTAAAAAATATGTTTCGTGTCTACCGCTATTTTTTTTTATTTTTATTTTATTTTTTTTTTTTTTTTTTACGACCGCCTATAATTATCGGACTGTTAAGACAAATCGATAGAGACCGCATTCATTAAAATTCCATCCAGCCGTTGGGATGTTTCGAGGGTATAAAGAAATCTACATACCCAGAATACCCAGATACGCGTGAAACACATAACCCTTCTTGGCAGTTGGGTAAAAAGCCAGTTGTAGTGCAATCTTCACATTCGCAAAATTTAAATTCCAGTTTTGTTACAGTTATCCGTATGGGGATTGTTAACAAGATAATTCAATCCATGACAGGGACCAGTTGGAAACAAAAAGGGGTGAGATGACTTGATCACCTGCCAAGACAGGAATCTCACAACGGGGATTAGAATAAAAATTTCTATCATTCTTTGTTCTTGCTAGGGAAGCAAAATTAGTGTAAGCTTTGTAGTGTGTTATTTTTATGTAGGTTATCTAGCATGGCTTCAAAGAGAAAAAGATAAACATTAAAAGAAAAAGTTGATTTAATTCATGTAGCAGAAATCGAAAAGCTTGGGAGATTTATGGCAGAAATTTGGAATAAGTAAAAACCAGGTAGACAATGTGCAAATGGATAAAGGAGAAATAAAAAAAAAATATGGATTCGTAATAAAAAGGAACATTTCAAGACTGGAAAACTTAGAAAAACTGAAGAATGTGAAATTGATACAGTAATGTTAAATTAGTTTTCTTCTGTTAGAGGAAACATATTCTTGTAAGTGAAGTATTATTGCAAGAGAAGGCGAAAGAACTTTCGTAATGTCTGGAACTACAGGACTACAAAGCATCAAATGGTTGGTTAGACAAATTTAAGCAAAGACATAACATAACTTTTAAGACTGTTTGTAGGGAGAAAAAATCAGTAGATATGCAACAAGTAACAGATTTGATAAAAAAGCTAAATGAAATATGTGAAGGATATTACACAAAAAACATTTTCAATACATATAGAACTGGTTGATTTTATCGAATTTTGGTTAATAAAGCTCTATACTTCAAAGGAAGAAATTGCTCTGGTAGTAAAAGTTCCATGGAGTGTCTCACTTTGCTACTTTGTTGTAATATGGAAGGACAGTATGAGCAACAACTTGTAATTGTAAGGGCCAAAAAATACAGCGGTTTCAAACACATGAATCCAAAATGTTTATTGGTCCATTGACGTCACATGATAAAGTCTTGAATGACGCTTAGCACAATGTCAGAATGGTTGATTGCTTTTGATGAAACAATGTCCATGAAATAGTGGAAGATTATGCTATTTCTTAGCAATTTGCCATCCGACCCACCAAATCTAAAACTAAATTTAGTGTTTTTCCCACCGAATACAACATCAGTTTTTCAGCCTTTGGACCAAGGTATTATTAGAAGCTTTAATGTTCATTACAGGAAAATGTTTTTACGGAATGTTCTTTTTCAAAGTGCTTTTGGAAATAGCGGTCAGTTTGCAAAATGTGTCTATGTATTGCATGCCATTCTGTTTAACAAAGGCTCTTAATTCCATAACAGAAAGTTGTTTTCAGCACTGTTTTAAAAAATGAGGCTTTGAAATTCCAGTTTCGAGTACCCTCGGTGAACATACCACTGATGAAATTAAATTGTTTGAACTTGTCAAAAGCAGTTCTTAAATGCAAGAATATTTAGAAATCGATGGAAACTTATGCATTGAAGATACCAAAGATGAGATAAGATCTTTTATTTTAACTGTAGTTGAAGATTTGAGTTTTAACAAAAATATTCCGGAAAGTATTGAGAACGACGAAAAAGAGTCAGACAAACAATGTTACATAAATAGCAATACAGATGCCTTAAAATACACTTCCCAACTAAAAGAATTCATGATAACTTTTGTAATAGTGAAGGACTGGACATCTTCAGTGACTTTAATATCCACATGAGAAAAATTTGCTTGTAATGTACAGACTTGAAAACTAACACGATTTACGGATTATTTTCAATAAATTTCTGTAAGTAGAAATCTCTATTGTTCATTTCATACATTTTTGTATTAATTAAACTTTTTGAATTGAAAATTTTCAATTTTATTTACTTCAAATTCAATTAAATACCTATGCTTCTGTTGCTTATTTATACATAATTTATTTAAAGCTTAATACAATATGATTTTCTTATAAAATTATTAGTTCTGTACATTTTTAGCATATAACCCTTGAAGAATGAACACCTGTATTTAAGGGACAAAATTCCTGGCCCATTGCATGCGCCTTTTTGTGAGTTACAACTGTATTTGATAATCTGTTCTCAAATACAACGATCTTTTTGAGACAAATTAAATCCCTTTCGAGTTCGAATCGTGAAAAAAAAAAAAAACATTTCTGAACGTTAAGGGAAACGATATTGTTGTTTACATAAACTATTCACGCAACTGAATAATATGCATTGAACTAAACTTTTTAATATTGTTATTAAAAGAAAGTTATCCAGCGAAATTTCTTTATTATAGTAAAAAAAAAAAAAAAAAAAAAAAAATATGTAGCATTAATAGACATTTAACAAAGTAACATCCTGTAGATTTTCTTTTAATCCAATAATTTATGTGTGATTCATTTTTTATATCCAATATTTATACACAAAATAAAAGAAAAAAAAGGTTCATAACTATTAAAGGTGATGCATTAACCAGCAAAATCCAATTATCTGACCACTTCCATAATATCCAATAATTTATTAATATTCTGGATTGAGGTTATAAAGCTCAAAGCAATTCAAGATGCTTATACCAGATTATCAATGGATGATTGCCTACAGAGAGAGATCGAGCATTATGAACTATGATATTGATAGTGATTATAGCATATGAATAGTAATGGCCGATTTAAGGTGCATTCTATGAATGTAACATACAGACGGTTTCACACTACACTGATTTGAAAATAGTTATAATGTAAAATATATCGTAGGTACGATAGGCTTTAATATTACATTTTTTATCAATATGGCAAAAATATATTGAAATATTTAAAAAAAAATGAGAATCGTTTATGTAAATGTATCTTACGAAAATGAAAAATAGATTAATTATTATTAAATAGATAATTATACAAGTTGATGTTCAGTATATAGGAAAATTTTATTTCTTTTATTCTATAAACGCTTTATTCTCGTAAATGAATATAAATTTTTCTATTAAAAAAAAAAAAAAAAAAAAAAAAAAAAAAAAAAAAAAAAAAAAACGAAAAATCTGATTCTATAATTAATAGTATTCCATTGTGATTAGGCATTCATCTTAATTGCAATATATCTTAGATTTTCAGTCAGCCAAAGTGTTTAGGTGTAAAAATGAAAATACAAGGTTATTAAAATGTGATGCATTCATAAACAAGATCCAGTTATCGAAGTACATCATTTAATACCAAACATTTTTTTAATTTTTTGATAATGAAGTTAAAAAACTCAAAGCAATTCAAAAATGTTATATATAAGATTATTTACAGAAGATTGCATACGTGTAGCAAAACCTGATTTAAAGTGCAATTTATTACTATTATATAAAGAGAGTTTCATACTGCTATTGTTGGAAAATTTTCAGGCAAATGAATGTAATATATATGCTATAAATAGTTCTATTATATTTTGAAATCAATATCGGACAGAAAGGTAGAATAATTTATTTTAAATATTGATTTATGTTTATGAATTTCACTTTAGATTAATTTGTGAAAAAAGTTTGTGTTTATTTTTCTTCAAACATAAAAAAAAAACACTCGAATGCATTATTATTTTTTTTTTATGTGAAGAATCTTTTATTACATAAAAAAGACACCTAAATGCAACTCATTCATTAAAATAGAAAAATATATCAGATTATCCGTTTGTCAAATATGATTAGATTCTCAAATCTTATGTATACATGACATAAACAAAGAAAGAGGCACGGGATGCTTTCATTAACAAATTATTAGGTTAAATCCGGGTTAGATGCCAAATCGGGTTAGTTGTACCAGTGACTGTATTTCAACAACTGATCATGTGGCTGAGCTATACTGTAAAAAATGACACATGTTTCTTAATCTACGGAAATGTCCAATAATCAGGAACGCAATCATATAATAAACTGTTCCGAGTCATCCAAGAATCCGAAAAGTGTTCCTTTATCTTTAGAAACCTCAGAAAACAATTTATTTTCGAAATTGAAAGAAGAATTTACAAAAAATAAATTTTTATTAGCTGCCGTAATTTTCGGAAACATTTCCTAGTAAAATTTTCAAGTACTAGATTAAATAGACGTTAAAATTAGAAATATTTTTTTACAATCAAAAAACACAGCTGCACATCGCAATGAATGAAGTCGTTGGACTATTTCGTAGGAACAAAGTTTATGCTGTATTCTATGATAAAGTTTTCGAAGTATTTCAACTGGCCATCTCTCCTCTATGGACATATATCCTAGAATTAACCTATATAAAATTGTAAGGCCGTCTGATGTTCACATCATAGTAGCCTGAAACTCTCTCTACCAATAATAGACTGTAGTTTAAACGTGCCATTACAATTCATAAGATAGAACCACAATCAGCATCATCGTCGCCAATGCTTCTTATCTCTCGGTAGGTAATGCTCTATTGATAAACTGGTATAAACATCTTGAATTGCTTTGATCTTTATAACCTTATTTCCAAGATAATCATTCGTAATTAATTTATATACTGTAATAAATGAAATGTAGATACACCACGTTTAATGGATTTGTAACTTTTTTTAATTTTTCGTAGTACACTAATAGAGTAACTTGAATATATTTGTCAACATTAAATTATGTGACAAATTTCCAAACTGTTAAAAATCTGCAGCAAACTGGAGAGTCATTGGATCGTTTTAATGAAGATCGTTTTAAGATAATGTTTACTTGATCATATTATAAAGCGTATCTTTATTGACCATTTAAAAGACCGAATTATCGTCATACTAGTGATAAATTACGGCTATCTAACTGTTTTTTACAAAAATGTTCGCCTTCTGGAAAAAATAAATTAAAATTATGCGTTATTTAGAAGGTTAGAATTTAAAATAAATGCAGTAAAAGAGACATTTATGGTTTAGGTTTTTTATCACCAAAATGACATCAGTGTAACTTACGAACATGCTTTTGCTTTATAGTATAGACATATAATTTTACAATATGATGATTCAAACATTACCATGACATAAAAAACCTAGCATAGATACAATAAGTTGTGATATCATCAGCTTTTTTTCCCCCTGTAATAATTTTCTTGTTCCATTTGAATGTCTTCATTTCGTCAGTTTTTGTACGTTCTATTACATATTAGTTATTACTTCTATTCTTGTTATATACTTTTAACAATACCGAAAGAAATATTTTAACTGAACACAAATTATTGCAGTGTAAATAAGGATCTCTATATTCTAAAAACTGTAACTTACGCTGTCACATTTACGCTAAGCTTTACGCAGTAAAGGCTTTTTTATTTCCCGAGGTATTTCTTCGCTAATATTATTAAACTACTGCAAACAAAATTATGAAAATTGTCACTATTATAGAGAAATGTTTGATAAACACGTTCAAGCAGACAGTTTTTAAATCGAAGAATTAGTTAAAGAGATATTCAATATTAAAGTTGGTCAAAATCGTTCCATTAAAGAAGTTTTATAGGGAAAAAAAAATATACATAAGAACGTATTCATTTTTTCTAACGACATAGAAACTCGCAATGTGCAGACTGCATTAATTGTTTTACTGTACTAGGAGGTTTTTGGAGGTTTATTTCAATTTTATATTCCAATTTGAAGCATTTCCAGATTTATTTTTAGATATTTTAGAAAACTTACTTTAAATTTTTGCCAATTGTAAAAACAGCGCAAATAATAATATTTCCTTTAAATAAAAAATATTTACACTTTACTATTATAAAGAGATAAAAAACTTTCAAATTTGAGTTAAATGATTACGTGTTAAAAGCAAGAAAATATTAAAAATTACACCATAATAATTGTTTTTACACGTGAATATTAAAAAAATAAATAAACATAAATAAAATAATGAATTATTTAATATGCGTAAAATACAGTAAATGGGGGAAATTACGTCCTATTTAAAATGGCCAAACAGTTAAAATTAAAATATATATATATATATATTTAAACGTACACGAGAGATTTGTTTCATATTTCGAGGTGATCTTTTTTAACTATTCTTGCCTATTACAAAACAGCGCAAATTAATATTTTCTTTCTAAAAATAAAAACATTTTCACATAAATATTTAAGAGAAAGAAAAGTTTGGTGAAAATTACATCAGATATAAAACGTATATAAAACGTTACATTTTAAAACTTTTATTTAAAATCATGTTTTACAGCGTTCTTAAATTTTACCGGGCAGCAAAGTCTATGTCCACTTAGTTCATTTTATATTAAATGATTTTCAAATGTTTAACTAATCTTATATAATCAAACACAAAAACAGCAATTAACAGCATCTCGTTCGGCCTTAAAATGCCCCAGTAAAAGTGAAATGAATGGAAACCCGTTTACAGGGAGTTTGCCATTAGTTTGTTAATTATAATTCAATGACCCATAACATTTTTAAAGCAGATCAAATTAACGAATTTTTAGACACTGAACTGGGGTCAGTGAGCGTAGCTCTTGGGGGGAAGAGCCCACTAATTTATTAAAAGGAAAAAAATGTTAGATTTTATTTTGCTAATGAAGTAGTTTAAATGTGTTTAATTTCTGAAATTTAACATTATGATACAAAATTAAGCCTTTTAATAGTGTTGCATTTGTAAAAATAAATAAATAAATAAATAAATAAAAAATTAAAAAATTAAAAAATAATCATCATGATAGATGCTATAACTATTTATTTCATTTATTAATAACCTGTAAATGAGGGTATAAAGCTTAAAGCCATTCCAGATGGTTGTATGAAATTATCAATAGAAGATTACGTATGGAGAGAGATGAAACACCGCGAACGATGATTTTGATAATATTATATCTTATGAATACAAATGGCCCATTTAAGGTACAATCGATTAATATTATACACAGAGAATTTCATGCGGTATTGATTTCAACATATGTAGGGTATAATTTATAAAACCTTTTCAATAGGTAGTAGTATTTAATTTTGGGCTAAACATTTGATATACCGTAAGATTTACTATGTGACTAGTGGGGTTACTTTGTGACACCTGGTATAGTTTTCGTATTTTGCTTCGTCCGGTGTGGTAGGAAAGCAAACAGCATTACCATTGTCTAGTACTGTGGGCCAGATCACCTAAAGAACTTTTCGCGAACTTCTGAAACGAAATATACTTATGGCATGTTTTAAAATATTTCAAATAGATTTGCAGTTTTTAAAGTTATTTAATGTTGACAAAAAAACTTCTATAAGTTCGATGTTTCACTGGATTTTTTTTAAATTAGTGTTTATGAGTTATTCAATTTATATTATACTTTAAACACTCCATTTAAATATATATAAAACTAGCAGATCTACCCGGCTTCGCTCGTGTCAATAATAAGGGTCCTCCCCGGTAAAAGACATTAAGATGAAATAATACGGCAATGACAATAACTGAGATTGGTGCATTCCCGTCCACGAATCGTTAAAAATACCGATAAGAAATATAAGTAAAATAGTCTTAATTGCCTTAATTGCGTCTACTATTAACTATACCATAATAATATATATTCCAAAGAAATGTCATAACATATATTAAAGTACAATTATTTGCTTAAAAAGCGTCATTTCAATAATTAAAAAAAAAAAAAAAAAAAAAAAAAAAAAACAGAAAAGAACAGAAAAAAACCCTACAAACACAATGCCAATTGTGACATTATACTGATGATGGCAATGACCTAACCCATAAATTTTGCTTTTACTAAAAATTTTTTAACGTATGATCATCATACAATTTCGTTTTTCACACTGTCGAATAGAAAAAGTTTCTGTGAAATGAAATTTATTTGAAAATTTTATCGCATTTTTTTCATGTGATGGATTTTAAAGCAATTTTCAATCATGCATATTTTTTGATTTGCGTGCAGCCAGGGATAAGATTTCCACGTTTTTTCACACCAGTATTTTGTTAGAGAAAATGATATTTCATTTAATCTGAACACTCTCTTGATTTAACAGAACAACATTTTCTCTAAGAATATACCGGTGTGCAAAAACATGGAAATCTCATCCCTACATGCAGCCCAATTAAGAAAGATAAACCTGTTTGCTCTTAATGCAATATTATAAAGTAAAGACATTGATGAACTATGAATATCTCTAGCATTGTATTATTGGTGGAAACAACCTAACCCAACCATAAATTTAACTTTTACTGCAATTTGACCTTTAACCATCGCACATTAGATTATTCCAACATCTAATAGAATACAAAAAGTACTTTTAGTAATATTTGTTTGAAAAGCTTATCTCAATTTACGGATTGTTTATCCATTTTAAATTAATTTTCAATCACGGAGATATTTTCAAATATACCTGTAACCCAATTAAGAAAGATATATCCGTTTGCTATTAATGCAATATTATGAAGAAAAGACATATCTATGAGTAACGCCTAGCACCATATTGTTGGTGGCAACAACCTAACCATACAATAAATTACGTTTTTACAGCGATTTGATCTCTAAACATCATGCATCCCATTATTTCAACATCTAACAGAAAAGTCTGTCAGTCATGAAATTTTGTTTAAAAAAGAAAAAAAGCTTACCCTAAAAAATAGTAGCTATAATTTCTATTTAATATAAATCGTAGAAAAATCGTACAAATCGTAGAATGTTATCACTGCATTTCAGGTATTAAAGCATTTATCTAAATGATATAATTAAAGATTACAAAGAAATATGGAATAAATTATAGCATCCAGTTTTTAGAACCAGTGTGAAATTATACTGACGAAATTGATGTCATATCTAGCAAACGATTTTTTTTTTTTTTTTACTATTATCTTTTTCCTTAATTGATTTCTTGATACTGAAACGACTTCATTAAAATAGATTTTTTAACATTCAACTAAAGTACTACTAAGGTCATTTTAAAACATGCTTAGTTAAAAATTTTACATAAATATGAAAAATGTGCATTTTCTTATTTGAATGACGTCAATTTCAAAAACAGCAAAAATATAGTGAGACAATCCGAATTTTTATTGACTTAAGACCGAATTTTTATTGACTTATTATAAAACAAAGTACTCGAGATATTTTTTTTTTAATTATTGAGCTGTTTTTTTATGAGTGGCAACAGGAAAGAAACTTGAATTTTAATATTTAAAAAGAGATATTTCTATAATGTTAAATTATGAAACGTCGTAGAAAAAAGGGATAAATATTGGTCTGATGAATTTTTAATGTAGACAGTGATCTTTTCCACGTTCTAAAACGTATATACAACAAGTTTCGTTCAATTCGGTCTAAAATTGAAGATTTGTATAAAGGACATACACACAGAGAACGGCTTTTATATATATAGATATACTATATAGCCATTAATCACTGGACACTTTCAATTTTATACATCTTGTCGAATATTTAGTAAAATAGTTGTCGAATTCTTCTGGAACTTCAGGATTATAAAGAATACGTTTGGCCTTACATTTATTAATGTCGATATGTTAAAGAGGGCAAATAGGGGACCAACAAAAATTCAAAGAAAAAAAATAATATATGGGAACACCCTGTACATTAAAATGCACGATATGATATATCGCTGTAGAATACAAATATGTAGATACTATACAACATATTTACTGATTTTTGTAAGAATAGCACGTATGATCATGGAGATATAGCTTTATATATGTTTGTAGCTTATATCATACAGAGTTTTCAACCAAATTTAAACCCAGTTTTAGAAAAATTGGCAAAATGTGCTAGAAACAATATAGTAGTGCAATTGGAATAGAAATATATTAAATATTTTATGATATATGAGAAGTTGTATGAAATAATTTTTATGTGTGCATGCGCAAACAATAACATTTTTTTTAACATAATTTAAAAGTGAACTCTTTGGAGCAACTCATAAAATAATATCCAGTGAAGTATCTTGAAAATTCAAAAATATATCGGCGATAGAGTGAGCTGAATTTTAGTTGCTCTCTAAAAGCAGCTGAATGATAAGGGATTTTCCACAAATTATCAATTTTATCTTTATTTTATTTTATTTTTATTTTTTGTAATTATATTTTTTTATTGATGCTTTAGTTCTTTTTGGATAACCACTAGGACGAGCCTATTCCATGATATAAAAGAAGAACCAAAATCGAAGCCCTTGATTTCATTGGAATTCATAAAATACTAACTTTCTCCGAAAGCCAGTTAATAAAAAATGACAATTTGTCGAAAATCCTTTATCATTCAGCTGCTTTTAGAGAGCAACTAAAAATCAGCTCACTCTATCGACGATATATTTCTGAATTTTCAAGATACTTCACTGGATATTATTTTATGAGTTGCTCATACAGAGAGTGTTCATACTTCTATGATATGAAAATTAGCCGGTCAAAAAATACTACATAAATACAATAAGATGAATTAATATATTTCAGTTAAATATATTCGTTTATAACAATATTTATTGATTTTCCAGAAATGGGGTTATAAAGTTCAAAGTAATTCAAGATCGATATACCTGATTATTACAAAAGGCGCTTTTAATTTCTTATTGAATACTATATAAATTAAAGTTAATTTTTTTTTCTTATAGTTTTATGTATTTTAAAAATAAATATATAATTGATGTGTTGTTGGTATTGTTTATGACGGCCGACTATCTACACGAGGGATAGATGCCCGAAGGGGAAGGGATGCCATCCGTGGGGTTCTTTCTAAGGGAACCTAACCCGTATTTACGCAAGGATATCCAAGGTTCGAAGAAAACGACTACAATTGATATGGATACTAATTTATTATAACAGCGAAATATATAAGATTCTATGTCACTTAAAATATTTAAATTTGATTATATCTTAAATGTAATTGTTTTTATATAATTATAAAAAGAATCTAGCTATTAAATCTGGTTGATTCATCAAGAACCAATTAATAGTGTATATAATTTAATAATCAACGATGCATTCATATACAGGAACTGAGGTTATAAATAATAATGCAATTAAAGACGTTTATACCAGATTATCAATACATTATTACACTGTAAAAAATTACAGCTCTTTCTTAATCTACAAAATTGTACTATAATCAAGAACAAATATATACAATAACCTCTTCCAAGTCACCGAAAATTTCAAAACTCGTTCCTTTACATTTAAACCTCAAAAATCTATTTATTTTCAAAATTTAAAGATGAAGTTAAAATAATAAGTTTTTATTAGCTGTCCGTCATTTTCGGAAACGTTTCTGAGTAGTTCTACAGTGCAATAATCAGTTTTCTCAAATCAGAATATCACTTTTTTGGATGCTACCATTTCTCAGGTAAATGTTTTGATATTCAAAAAACAAGGTTAACAGACAAACATGCAACATTAACAACATTAACATTAATATGAAAATTAACATAAGTTTGTTAAAATTGAATGCACGATTTCAGTTATGCGGCTGAAAATGTTTGCTTGATAATTGATAGAATCCAAAAAACAGATTTCCCGGGCAAAGAGAACTAATTAATGCTAGGAAATAACTAGGAAAAGTTTCTGAAAATTACAGGCAGCTAATAAAAGTTGTAAATTGTTCTTTAAATTTTGAAAATAAATTGTTTTCTGATGTTTCTAAATATAAAAGAACAAACACTGTTCGGAATCTCGGGTTACTCGAAACAGGTTATTATATATTTGCGTTCGTGACTATTATACATTTCCGCAGATTAAGAAACGTATGTCATTTTTTACAGTGCACCTATGGAGAAAATATAAACATTACGGACGTTGACATTGATAGTATCGTACGAAAAGTCACGAACCTCAGAAGGTGCTATATATTAATGCATATACAGAAAAATTCATGCTACAATGACAACCTTTGAATACTATAGAATCTGACATAGGTTATAGTAGTTAAACTATTCGATTTTGGGAAAAAATTTTGAGAAATCTTTCAATGTACAACGCATTACCGTTTATTTGGGACAAAAATGTGAAAAACGAAGTCGAAAAAAAAAGCCACTAATATTACATCCTTTTATTGGGGTGTCCAGCTTATCGGAACTAATATTTCTGATGTGATCTGTCCATATTAATCGAAATATACAGAACTGAAGGTAAGGTTATATTCATGAACCGAATTTCAGCTTATTACAAAATTAAAAATTTTAACGTATTTCAATAAAATATCATTAATATAGTAAACTTACTTCAGTATCGCTGAAATATATAATAGCGAAATTTAAACTTTCGGTCAGTCAGATAGTTTAATAAAAGTGTGATTAATATCTGAAATCTTAAATTCATATAGATAACTATCAAAGTTTCAAATCTATTAAAGGTGATGCATTCATCATCAAGATCCAATTATCGAACTACATCTCTTAATAACAAATGTTTTATATATCTCCAGGAAATGAGGTTATAAAGCTCAAAGTAATTAGAGATGTTTATACCAGATTATCAATGGAGTATTGCGTAAGGAGAGAGATCAAGTGTTATGAACGATGATATTGATAGTAGTTAGACCCTATGAATAGTAATGACCCACTTAAACTGTAATCTGTTAATATTATACATAGAGAATTTAATACAACGATGGTTAGAATATCGTCAGGCCATAAAATACAAAACACACAGAATAATCTACACAAACATATTTTGAACTACTTATTTAATTTAAATGATATTTATAAAAAAAATGTTTCCAGACGTAACAAAAATAATTAAAAAATATATATAAAACAATCGTTTCAAATATTTATGACACATTTAGAATAGTTTATGTAATAAAACATAAAATTAAATACAAAACCTTTGAAATTTGGTTGACAACAACATTAAAATAAAAATAAGATATGATTTGTCATAAACTGATACGATGTTTCCCAGTTAATCTGAATGTACTATAATTAATGTAAAGTTATAACCATGAACTAAATTTCACATAATTACAAAATTTAAAAATCTAAAATATTTCATTAAATTTTCATCAAGATAGTAAAATTAATTTAGTATGATTGGAATATACAATAGCGAAATTTAGACTTTCAGTCTATCAGACAGTTTAATAACAGTGTGACTAATTTCGGAAATCATAAATTCATACAGATACTATCAAAGTTTGTAATCTGTTAAAGGTGATGCATTCATCATAAAGATCCAATTATTGAACGACATCTCTTAATAACAAATGATTTATAAATATCCAGGAAATGAGGTTATAAATCTCAAAGTAATTAAAGATGTTTATACCAGATTATCAATAGCGTATTGCGTAAGGAAAGAGATCAAGTGTTATGAACGAAGATATTGATAGTGGTTAAGCCCTATGAATAGTAATGTCCCACTTAAACTGTAATCTGTTAATATTATATATAGAGAGTTTAATACAACGACGGTTAGAATATCGTCAGGCTATAAAATACAAAATTCACAGAATAATCTATACAAACATATTTTGAACTACTTATTTAATTTAAAAGATATTTATAAAAATGTTTCTAAACGTAACAATAATAATTAAAAAAATATATATAAAACAACCCTTTCAAATATTTATGTTACATTTAGAATAGTTTATGTAATAAAAGATAAACTTAAATACAAACCTTAGTAATTTGGTTGACAACAACATTAAAATAAAAATAAGATAGGATTTTTCAGGAACTGATACGATGTGTCCCAATTAATCTGAATATACTATAATTAATGTAAAATTATAATCATGAACTAAATTTCACCTAATTATAAAATTTAAAAATCTAACATATTTCAATAAAATTTCATTAACATAGTAACATTAATTTAGTATGAATGGAATATACAATAGCAAAATTTAGACTTTCGGTCAGTCAGACAGTTTAATAAAAGTCTGTGTAATTTCTAAAATCTTAAATTCATACAGATAACTATCAAAGTTTCAAATCTATTAAAGGTGATGCATTCATTATCAAGATCCAATTATTGAACTACATTTCTTAATAACAAATGATTTATATATATATCCAGGAAATGGGGTTATAAAGCTCGAAGTAATTAGAGATGTTTATACCAGATTATCAATGGAGTATTGCGTAAGGAGAGAGATCAAGTGTTATGAGAGATGATATTGATAGTGGTTAGACCCTATGAACAGTAATGGCCCACTTAAACTGCAATCTGTTAATATTATATACAGAGAGTTTAATACAACGATGGTTAGAATAACATCAGGCCATAAAATGCAAAATACATAGAATAATCTACACAAAAATATTAAACGATTTATTTATTTTTAAAAATATTTATAAAAAACGCAAAAGAAATAATTTCAGAAATATCATTAAAATAATGGTTTCTAATATTTAATAAATTTAGAATAGTTTAAGTAATAAAATAAAAACATAACTACCAAACCTTCCAAATTTGGTAGTCAACGATATGAAAATAAAAATGTTTGCTTCATATAACGACAGAAATTTCCAAATAAATATGACAAAGGCATTACTCGGAAATAGTGGTGGTTAAAAGTCTAAAGGTTTGCCAGATATGGATTTATCGCAAAGTATTATCGTAGCGCATACTATTTTTTATTTATTATACTTCTATTATTTAAAAAATTGCAATCATTTTGCGTAAATTAATGAAATACAGGTAATTTAAGGGCATGTAGAAATCTTTTCAGTTTTAATATCTAGATTTTTTTTTTGTTTATATTTTATGTTTTGCAATTAATTTACATTTAATACTTTAAGCATCTGAGGAAAGTCTGCATTTTTTAATAATGCTTATAAATTTCCATTGTTAAAATATTTTTCATATATGTATCTTCAACTTATAGATTTCAGAATCTTTTATTATGCTTCAAATATTTTTGACAATAACATTTTAATAGTCATAATATTTTTGAAAATTTATGTTGTTTGCTGGAAACTGAAAAGTACGGGGCAGTCCCTTTGAAATTTATACGGTGAATTGCAGTCAAAGTGAGTTACATATCTTTTTATAAGCGGTTTGAAGCGAATGGAAACATCAAGAATTTTTAAATCTATAATTTATAAACAAATAGTTCTTTAATTATGTATATTAATTATATTATTATTATTTAAAAAATTGCAAATAAAATTAAAATAAAAATTTCAAATCAGATTTCAAACTTTTTGAGAATAGGACCAAGTTGTGATTAAATATGTATTATATTTTATTTAGCTTTAAATCTGTAATTTTATATTTAAATAACAAATCACAAAAATTTTGTAATATATATATATATATATATATATATATATATATATATATATATATATATATATATATTAATTACAATTAAAACTTTTGTACCTTAATTTTCATTAAATGAACCAGAAAATTGGAAAATTATATACGTAAGTGTTTTGTATTAGTATTCCCTAATTTTGCTTATTTCAGTAATTCATTTACCCACCCGCTTTTACGATATTCATTAATTAAAAAAAGTTCTTCAATAAATTTGTCTTACACGTAAGAAATGCCACAAGACGTTTCTACCCAATGGGAAGCAACATTAAACTTTACAAGTGAACAACACCGCTGAAGAAGTGCAGTCAGTATTAAGCGGGAACCTACTGGAAAACAACATCAAGCCCAGGTTTTAATTCAGATGTCTTGCAATAGATTGAGTCATTAAGAAAAAGAATATCTGTAGTTAAATATATACTCTAATAAGTTTAAGGACAGCGAAAGATTAACGCGAGTCAAAATTATTGTAGAGCAGCAACTTGAAAAGATAATAGTAAAATAAATTAAAAACAAAAGCAATTTATCAAATTACAACGACCATTTGGATAATCATTTTTTCGAAGACTAAAATTTAAGATATAAAAAATCGCACGGAGTTGATCATGCATTACGTACGCCATGAATTAAACATTAATTGTGTTATTACACGAAAAAATTCCAAGCAACAAAAATCGCCTGCGACTCCTACGTATTATCCACCTGAAACTTATGTATTATCCAAGCATTTCATTGGCTGTTCGGGAAAAGGTTTTCCATCGTTAGATTTCTGAGAAATCTGGAACCCATTTTGAATGAAATTTCATTCTTAAACTTCTAAACATCCCCAAATATTACTTTTTGCACCGTCGTATAGAAAAGAAAAATGTCCTTTTAAATGCAATTTGTGTGAAAGCTGTATCTCAATTTGTTTCTGAGTTATTCATTTTTTTTTTTTTTTGGTAATAGTTTTTATTACTTTTTTGTAATAGTGGCAACAGAAGGTATCCATCTCTGTTGAAAGTAAAGGGAAATACAGATTACTGTATAGACCAATCAGAAAACGAATAAAATGCGGATTAAACCAATAAAAACCTTCAGATATGCTTTTGATTTCCCATCCTGTCGAGAACGATAACCATTTTTCCAAATGGTTAATAATAAGAAATAAATAAAAATGGAAAAAATAAAAAAAATAACATTAAGCACACATTCAAAACATAGCTAATGACAAATACAAAGTAACCGTCAAATGGTATTTTTTAAGATAAAAGGGAGGAAAAAATAACAAGTTGAGATGAACTCAACACTTTCTCAAGATCCATGATTATGGAAAATAATAAGACGCTTTCAATCGTGGGTCTCGTTGTAGTGGAATGGTTCCGAAACTGAATTGTCATAGCTATAAGCATATTTATTAAATTTTGGCAAGTCAATTGCTCTTCTCCTGAGAGAGTTATTTCAAATGTCACTTGCTAAGGAAAAATAACAGTTCCAATAAAGACAAGAATAAACATAAAAAAGATAAGAAGTTGAGAGGAACGCAACACTTTCTCAAAATCCATGATTATAGAAAAAAGGACGCTTTCAATCCTGGGTCTCGTCGTCGTGGGATGATTCCGAAACTGAATTAACATAGCTATAAACATATTTATTAAATTTTGACAAGTCAGTTAATTCTTCTCCTGAGAGAGTTTTTTCAAAGGTCATTTGAAAAGGTAAAGTAACAGTTCCAGCAAAATTCAAGAATAATCAAAAATTAAATAAAAGTATTCATCTTTGGTAACTTACGAGCCTAGACTATCAAATTTATTTTTCTTATTTATTATTTTGCAGTTTTTAGATTAAGCAGCGATACTTTTAAAAGATAAGATTATGTTATTAAATTTTAAAACTTTATTAGTTTTCTGGAACTTTTTAATATTTCATGGAAGTCTTTGTTATAGATAATGGTTGATGTACTATAGTTAGTATAGTTTGTATAGTTAGTATAGTTAGTTGTAATATTAGAAGCTTCTTGATGAGGGCCAGGAGTAAAGAATTCATTTCTTGATCTATAGGCAACAATGGGATGTTTTACATATATATTACAGCTTAAAATTACATTCATTATGATGGCTTTATTTTTAAGATTATATTTTGTATTTTTATCTTTAGACTGTTTGTCACAGTTATGTTTATTTTTCCTTACGGTGTGTTTAGAGAAACATCTATAAGTTGCAAGATCTGGGCAGAAATACTTGTCCCATTTAGAGGCAATTCTGGCCATTCATTAGTTAATGATCTTTGGCAATTTTACGCATGCATTATGAAATTAAGGGGGCATTTTGTCAAAGAACTAATATAATCCAAATTATGTTTTAATTAAAATTTCTAAAAGAAAAATAAGTTAAAATATTTAATGAGGTTTCCTTAAATACCATTATAATATCCTTAAGAATATTTCCCATTTCTAGCTGCAGTCTATTTTTTTTTTCATGAAACCATCAATAGCTTGTCTTTCACGCATATAATCTTCACATTCTTTCAGGAACACAGAGACGACCGAGTTCTTATTCTCATCAGGTAGAAGATAGTGCTTCCATGATTAGACAAGGTCGGATACCTCGAATTCACAAAGTCTTTGTTGCCCGGAATACTTAAAATGGTAGCCGATAATTTAAGACACACCAAATGACTTAAAGGACACATGCCCCTAACATAATACGTCTAAACAAAAGTCAAATGAACTCAGAACACAATAGACACCAGAATATTATGGGACAAAGCAAGAAATGAAAAACGCATCTCAACATCACCAGTGTAATGCAGCAGTGTTAGCGGTCGAGTGAGATTGTCGGTATGGGTGTTAAAATAAGAAATTTTATATCGAATAATTATAACATTGAATTTTTATCAATTTCACTGGCGACACGTATAGGGAAAAAGTGCTTTTACCACCGACTTATTTCGGGGCAAACGTCGAAGTGTATAAATAATTGAATAACATAGTAAGCACTTTTTTACGTAACTTATAACATAAAATATACATGTTTCTACAAATATATATATTTCATAAAAATAGAAAAAAAAAACAATTATGAAAAATCCAGAGTATAGCGAATGCCGATGACACATTTAAAATTTAATTTAATACAAATAAGTAATTGGAAATCAATAGGACAGTATTCAGACAAATATTCTTCGCTGAAAGGATATACCTTTTTAATAAAAATAACAAAACAACAACAAAACCACAAAAGTTTCACATAGATGACGCTCATCCCGAAAGCTTTAAAACTCTGAAAGAACTCAAGCAGTTACAGCTCCTTATTTCCAGAATCAACTAACACGCTTCTATATGTGGAATATAAATTCCGTATCATTTAGTTATGGATCGAGCTACAAAGGGCACACACGTTTAAATAGATAGCATATTGTAAATAATAATAATAATAAAGTCTGTAATTGCGCATCTTTAGTGGTTTATGCATTTAGAAAACTAAGGTATAGCGCCGGCTCTACCTGTAAAGCGTAATAAATTATTTAATCATTAATCAAATATTTATTTAGTGACAACTATTTTCGTCCAACCAGTACACTCGTGCAACAATTATTTGATTTAAATTTAATTTTTAAATGTATGAAGGACTTTTGTCTCTGACAGCTTTTCTTAAAAGTATAATTAAAATGTTTTTATCAGTTAATATAATAAGATCTTACGAAATACCCTCACGCATTTTCTAAACGACGGTCATAGGTTATAGGATTCCAGAAAAAAAAAAGTTAAGTTATCTGTTGGCAAAAAACATTTTTAATAGAAGTATATTTTTAAGAAATGTATAAGATGAAGCGATATTAAATTTGTTTCCGCACTAAAAGGAGAAGGAAAACTTAATTTAAAATGCGTTTTATAAGCATTTTTTATGGAATTTTTGGAAAAACCCTCGGGCGCTGGAAAGACTAAAATAGAAGGATCTTTATTAGATTTCTTGCCGGGTTTTTTTTTATATCAATATACGTGTTTAGATAAATTAACATATTAAATAAATGAAATAAAAAATATTACATGTAAAATATTATATAAATGAAATAAAAAATTCAATTTCAAACACTCCAATGAAATCATCTCATACAATTTTTTCTTTATTGTGAAATTAGTCATTTTAAGAGGTTTAACTCGCATTTTCTTTATGAAATATTTGACTATGCAATAGCAGAAAGGATACTTTACAACATCTGTAGACTGTACTGTATGTGTTTTAAGTGTGTGCGTTATTTTGAAAGCACCGTGTAGAAAGTGTTTTGAAAGTCTTTTACTTGTGTTGTTTTATAGTGTTCTAAATTGTGTGGTGTTTATAATGTGTTGTTAATTTGATGACAAAGTGTTGTGAAGCACAACACTATTGTAAAACATATTTTCATCAGCACTATTTACAACACGATTTCAACAGAATTAACAACAGCATTTCTGGAACACATTTTTAGATAGCAACACTTTTGCAACATATTAAGAACACATTTCTAGATAGCAGCATATTAAGAACACAATCGCAATACAATACATATTTTGTACATGAAGTTTTCTAATTCACAACACATTAATATGTTGTTAATTTGGGCACAAAAAGTGTTCTAAAATGTTTTTATTTTGTGTTTGAGAATTTGCAGTGTAGCACAAGTGATGGCGGTACAACAGTCCCGTTTGATACGTTGCACATAAACGTTCTTCAGAGCTTAGACTGAGGGGTGACTTACTGTAAGGTATGATCCTTTTATAAAGTATGTCTGTGTAAATATCAATTTGAGGACTATCAAAATAACAGCGAACTCTTGCATAAAGTATTAACTAAATTAAAGTATGTAATAACTAAAATCATGTAATAACTGAATATTTATGCATAGATCAAAACACTACTTAAATGATTGCGGAGAATTCCATAGAGTCCTACATTTCATCGAAATAACATTTTACCGCTATAGGTATTTTTTTAATGCCATATAATGCTTTTTCTCAAAATCGAGAGTTATCACAATACAGTAGAGTCTCTTTTATCGAAAAATCTTTTAACCGGAACTGTTGATTAGTGGTATCCAATTTTATTTTATTTTATTTTATTTTATTTTTTTACTAGTTAACACATTCCCAGTGTGCAAAATCCGTTTCCAAATGCGAGTGCAAAAGCTTTTTAAGGCTTTGTACGCATCAAGGAATTCAGGAGATTTTAGTTGTTTTAGTACCAGAAATACAGTAAAATGCTGGTCGCTATATCTGAATATAGAATATATTTTCAATTAATATGGAAATATCACTTTCAAAAATTCCTGTAAAAGGTGCTTGAAAGTCCTTGAAGTGCACGAACCCCACCCCTTTTTTAACTATTATATTCCTTATGTGCAAGAAGCCCTTTCCGAACTGCGAGTAGATATAAATATTTTCGATCCCCTTTCTTAGAGTTCCTTTGAATTTAACTTGAGCTCCCATAAGCTGCGGAGTGGAAAGGAAGAAGCGAACAAATTAGCAATTCTGAAGCTTTTGTAAAAGGTTCGGCATGACTGGAGAAGCAGAAAGACTGTGATACTGGTGAGCTAATAATATTAAAAACTCCGTAATAGATCTTCAAATCAAAGGCAATCAAAACTGCGAGAATCAAAACATTTTTTCAAACGCTTATGATATATGTAAAAAGTACTTAATTTCAAAATTATAATTCAGGTAATTTATTCTTGTTTCTATTTTGCTATTGCTTTATTTTTATTAAGCACTTGTTACTATAATAAGAAATTTTGCATATATTTCTCATCAATCTTAAAATTGGAGCAATCCCAATTATCCGAAAATTTCGATTTTCCGAAAGATGGTCGGTCCCAATTACTTCGGATAATTGAGATTCTACTGTATTGTATTTCTGAACTACACATTTTGAATATATAGCTATAACCAAATGTATCTATTAGTTTTTGAATGCTATTAATTTGTTGGGACAGAATGCTATTTTACCTTTAAATTTGATTTAGATGATTGAAATTCCTTCAGTCAAACGCGGAAAATATTAACCCTTAAATGCCTGATTTTTCAAAAATCATTCTAATAATGTTTTTCGGCTTTCATTTTTTAAATAAATCACTGGAAAAATACTTTTAAAAAAATCCTATTTTGTTTTAAGTATGGTTTACGGCTAAAAAACAGTTTGTTACTAATCGGCAATACTGGTCTTTAATTGAAAAAATAATTATCCTTGATGAAATTTTATAATATTAAACACACACAAATTTTAGGAACTATAATAAGAAATAAATTTTACTTGCTCACTGCAGAACAAAATAGGGTATTTCGCAAGCTTCCAAACAAAACAAAAAGAACAAGTAGCAACAATTGAAAAAATAAATCTATCTTTATTCTTAAACAGCACAAGTGTTGCCATATACATGTTGAATATCAATTTAATAATATTTTCAGAATGTATTTCATTGGCAACATTAGGCATTATAGTTTCAATATCATTCTAATAGTATTTTAGAGCCTAAATTGGGTATGTTGCCGAAAAGCAACACCCGGAATTTAAGGGTTAAATCTCCAATGTTATATGTCTTGTTATATATTTGTATTAGCCAGTTTGTATATAAGATTAATTTCTTTACGATTTAACTTAGTTTTGATGAATTTATATAATTATACATTTAATTTTCATTTCAAAACTATTTGGAAATGTAATTAATTTCTTCAACTGATTTATTTATTCTTTTCTGATTGCCTGATTTAATGAATGTAAAAAATAAAAAATAAATAAAAAAAAAAAAGAAAAAAAAAATATTGAGATCTGAAAAATTAATAAGGATATATTCATATATTCACAACAAGACTGTTATATTTTCTCCATTTTTCTACTTTTAGGATAAAACCTGTGCTGTCGAATTAAGTATATATAATAGTATTGAAGATGTTATTTTATTTATAGCCCTGATTCTAGCTAAAGACAAGCAGATTGTCCTAACACTCCATTAGATTCTGCAAATACCTGTATTAATCCCACGGGAAATCTGAATCTACCATTATTAGAACAATTGTTTATTTGAACACAGGAATAGCATCAGATTACGTCTACCTGATTTTTCATGAAATCAATAAAAATCTATTTACAAAATAGCCAAACACATAATTGTTTAATATAATAAAACTTTATCCGGTAATGGTTAACGAAATTTAATGTTATTTGACAGTGTATATACAGAAACAGGATTTTAATTGCATTCATAATATTCATAAGGTAAATAACATGTAATACAATATTTTTTTCTCGTCTTTAATAAAATCAATAATAGTTATTTAACTCAATAAAATTATGGTTCATTCAGTAGATTTGTTTTCAAATACTTCAAATTTGTTTTTTCTTATAAAATCATCATCTACGGACGTTGATTTTTGCGTTGATACCATAATATTTAACTTTGTCTTTTAGAAAAAGTTATGTTCAGTAAAAGAATGGGTTAAATATTATGATGTTTAACCAATTAGTGCCTGAATTTTTTTTTTCAACTCAATATTTTGCTTAATTATAGTAAATAGTGTGAAATGAATGTAAAAAAATCTGTTTGAAAAACTATTTATTTAACTTATAAAAATCTAAATGTCCCAATTTTGGGACACTAGGCACGAAAGGCTAGAGGTTTTCACTGTTATTGTCTACCCATTAAATCTATGTTTACGCAATTTATTTTGTTACAAAAAGATTATATATCATTTGGGTTATTATTTGACTATAAAAATTTCTTTATTATTACTATAAGGTGGGAGGGATGGGCTCTGGGCTCGGCTCAAGAACAAGGCCCCCTTCCTCCGCAACTTTAGCCACTGGCATATATATATATATTATATAAGTAACTGTTGATTACTTATGTGTAAATATTTTTTAATTATAGATTCAATAAAAATATTTTTATCGCATTTTCTCCGTTACGGTCTGTGCATTAAATCTACGTTTTATGGCATTACCTTTGTTACAAAATGGCTATTTATCATTATTTAGCTATAAAGATTTCTTTGTAATTACTTAGGGGGCTGGGCTCGTCCTAAGAACACTCGACACAATAACTCCTCCTCATCCTTGTATAAACTTATTTAAAACTTATTTAAAACTTATTTAAATCTTATATAGTACAAATTTATAATAATGAAGATATACTAATAGAGTATATATACCGTATATGGGAAATTCTCACAATCTTTTGACTTTGGGGGAAAAAAATCTGGCGAAATTAAACTTGCTAAAATAACATTTTAATCTGATAGACGAATGCCTTAATGATTCAAAATAAACAAAAAATGGTCAGCAGCGAAAATTTTTTTATTTAACTGAAATTTAGGTTAAACTTGCGAGTTTAATTTTCCTTACAATTTTACCCCTATAACTTTTTATTTTCTTCTAAATTTTTACTTATAATGAATTTGCATAGTACCCACAGGACATTCAAATAAGAAATAATAAAAATTTAGCACTTTTAATACAGAATTTTTGTATAACAGTGTCTTAAAGGGGTGTTAAAGAAGGGACGGTAAGGTAAAAAAAGGGACGAAATGGTAAAAAAAGGGACGAAATGGTAAAAAAAGGGACGAAATAGTAAAAAAAGAGACGGAAAGGATGGAATGGTAAGGAATATTACCACCTATTTTTAGGAAAATCATGCTAAGACTAAGTGATAGCCACAATGTTCATTGATTTTTCGAAACAGTTGTTAACATTAGATTAATTGATTTTTTTTTTTATTATTTGCCTCGAAAAGTGCAGGAATAAACCTTGGGGGCGGTAAGACTACCAATAAAGCCACGGTGCTTGAAATTGATATTTCAATGCTGATTTATATTCTGCAGTAAATTTCCTGTCAAAGAATTTTAGATATTCTTTCTCTACCATACTTCTGTATGGACAAAAACTTGAAAAAAATTCTGTCGCTGCATCTGAAGTGATTTTCTGTATAATTTTAGAAGAGGGATGGTAAGGAATCTAAAACCCAGGGACAGAGTTCAAAAAATAATATCAACCCTAAAAAGTTTGCAGGTTAATTTTTAGCTACCTATTTATATAAAACAATAGTTCCAGTTTCAGAAAAAATTACATCGAATTATTTTAGTTGAAACAGGTTTATCCAGACAGCCCCAAACTTCAAAATCAGCATCAGGGACACGGGATGGTAGATGGGTTTTCCATGTGCTTGGACCCCCAACATCGTCCAAAACTTATTTGTCTCGTTAATATTGCTGTGCAATCATGCAATGGTATGTTCCCAAGTATATGAAATAAAAAAAAAACACAAAAAAGTGTATTAAATAAAAAATTATTATCCAATGACATGGAATTTAAAAGATTGTGAGAATGTCCCATATACTCGCATATATGTAGACCCCCTAACTTTCGAATGCAAATTCTGCAAAAAAAAAATAAAAATAAATAAATAAAAACTCGCGTATGAGTTGACCCTCTAACTTTTAGTTTAACTTTGCAGAAAATCAAACCAAAGATTTCACTTATTAATGTGAAAAAGTAGTAAGTAAAGAAAAGCAAAACATTGAAAAATTTTTAATAATAAATTATTGATATTTGTATATGTTATATATTATTTTATTATTTATACACATAAAAGCCAGAATTTTACAGTATTCAATTTTTTTGCCATTGTTATTGACTTGTGTATAAGTCGACTCCCCAATTTACTTTCAGAAAATTGTCAGAAATTCCTCGACTTATACGCGAGTATATATGGTATAATTACTCGTAAGCACATTAGTAACCTCAGGATGTCAAACACTAAACTAATTCAAAACATAACGATATGATACAAATTTTTACTAAGCCAATAATTAAGGGTGGAGAGCAGGGGGAGTCCAGCCCACCCCTCTTATTGTAATAGCAAAGAAATGTTTATAACCAAATAATAATCAGAATGATATGTAACCATTTTTTTAACAAAATAAATGGCATAAAAGATAGATTTAATGCATAAGCAGTAATGGAGAAAACACCTACCCTTTCGTACCTACTGCCCCTACAATAGGACGGTATATAAATCTTCAAATTCGAACAAAAAAGTAAAAATCTGAAAAAATGCAAATATATGCATTCTAAAATAATGTTTCGTCTTATAAATAATACCACATATAAAATAATTGATAAAAAATTAAAAGAAATAGCTTACGTTTTCTTACGCGCCATTTTATTTGAATAAAATCTAACTTTGTGAGACAACAAAAAATTATTTCACCTTTTTAGTCTTAAAAGAAATGCGCTGCCATTTTTAAATAAATATTGAAAACAAATACTAAGGATATATTTTACAAAAATTTGAAAGGATATCGTAATTTCATTTGTATTGTGATTTTTCTTTTTAAGAAAACGTTCCAAAATTAGGACATCAGGCACAAGTGGGTTAAGAACATTTACTTTCAAATTTAAATTGTAATTTTTCACTGATATTTCTTTTTTTTTAAATCACACAAATTCAAACACAGAGTTTAGAATATAATCAACAACATTTATTTTCGCTCAACTAAGGTTGTGCTTATTTATTTTTTAAAATCGATTTTGCCATTTTTCAAGAATCATACAATGATTTCTAAAAAAATAATGAAGTCCTAGTTTCTTACGCGCCATTTTATTTGAATAAAATCTCACTTTGTGAGACAACAAAAATTTATTTCACCTTTTTAGTCTTAAAAAAAATGCGCTGCCATTTTTAAATAAATATTGAAAACAAATACTAAGGATAGATTTTACGAAAATTTGAAAGGATATCGTAATTTCATTTGTATTGTGATTTTTCTTTTTAAGAAAACGTTTTTTACCCCCTTTTACCCCCAAAATAAGTTAATATTTTAAGGATACTATTAATAGCCCTGTTACATGATTCTCAGACAACTGAAAAATGTTATTTTTGTTACAGAATTCACTGCCATTACTAGCTGTTTAACCCGTTCTACGCACGGGAATTCACGAATTTAATTCTAAAACCAAAATTAAAAATAGCTATTCGATTTAGAAAAATATTTTTTTAATACTGTGCATTTTTTTTATGAAATTTAATTTATCATGTTACTATGGCAGCAGACGATAAAACGATATATTTGGAATAAGGGAATAAATAGGATAAAAATTTTTGTTGATGTTTGTGATAAAATGTTTGTCTTTATTTTTAATAAACGATAATAATTAAGCACAATTAAATAATTTCTAATTATTTGCATGTGGGGTAAAAGAATTATCGTAATACCCGCTACATATTCTTAATATTTCAGCGTGGCGTACGTAATATGTGTATCTCATATTGGTTAGAACTCGCGCCATTACGGGTTGAACATTAAAAAAGCAAAAATTCGTCAAAAACATAGAAAATATATATATTTAAAAAAATTTGTCCCAATCATTCGTAGCCCCCCTACCAGCAAACCATGTGCCAAATTTTGTAGCCCTATGGTTTCCGAGATTTTGAGGTTACATAGATACGCGCTCGGGTTTTAATAAGGCAGATTATTTAATATACCTTTAACGATTCACACTTTTGTATAAATAATTTCATGACATAAAATTAAGGGGCTGTGAACGTAATTATTTAATTGAATATTTATTAAAGGTACTCATATTTAATATCATTTCTTTTCTTGTGAAATGTATAATTAATATAAATATATATATTTTTAATGTAGTTTTTAATCAGATTAACAACTATTCAAGAAGAACAACTATTCAAAACAACTATTCAAAAATTTAAGAAGAATGCTTTAGAAGATAAAATTTTCATAATTCAGTACATAAAGCGTTAATATATTCGGTTAGCCTAATTTATTCATCGTGTTTGAAAACACTGTGTATTGAGAGGTATACGACCTCAAAGACGGGTGATACATGTCAAGATACTTACAGGGACATATCGTGCAGGAACATATCACTGCTACTGAGACGGATATTCACAGAAACATGTCAAACGTACGTATTTAAGGAACTAGATTACCGGTGGGATATTTGAGGTAACTAAGGTCGCACACATTAAACATTTGTAGTATGTACCAGAAACTTTGTGAGTGCATGTATCTTTTCATTTATAACCCATCTTTGTATGTCGAATGCTTGTAAATACACACTCTTTTGAAACCCGATGAATCATTTAGGCTAATGCTGTATATTAATTTGCAACTGTAATAGTACACAAAATCGTTGCTAAAAGAATAAAACTTTGCAGAAAAAATAATAATAATAACAAAACAAAAAGAAAACAGCAATTTAACAAATTACAACGACCATTTGGAAAATGATTTTTTCAAAGACTAAAATTTAAGACATAAAAAATCGCACGGAGTTGATCCTACATTCCATACGCCATGAATTAAACATTAATAGTGTTATTACACGTAATAATTCCAAGCGACAAAAATCGCACGGATTTGATGTGAAATATTTATATGTATTCATTGCTGTCCTATATATCTTTTTTTCTTCTTCTTCTTCTTCTTCTTTTTTTTTTTTTTTTTTTTTTTCACGTGAAAATCTTACAAATTAAAATTAACTCTTTGGCAGAAATTGTTATTCGTTTTCTTTCATTTTCATTAGTTATTATCCACCTGAAACTTACGTATTAATCAAGCATTTCATTGGCTGTTCGGGAAAAGGCTTTTCCATCGTGAGATTTCCAAGAAATCTGACAACCAATTTTAAATGAAATTTCATTATTAAACTTCTAAACATCCGACAATATTACTTTTTACACCGTCGGATAGAGAAAAAATGTTCTTTTAAATGCAATTTGTTTGAAAGCTGTATCTCAATTTGTTTCTGAGTTATTAATTTTTTTTTTTTTTTACTTTTTATTACTTTTTTGTCATAGTGACAACAGAAGGTATCCATCTCTGTTGAAAATAAAGGGAAATACATATTACTGTATAGACCAAAGATAAAACGAATAATATGCGGATTAAACCAATAAAAACCTTCAGATATGCTTTTGATTTCCTACCCTGACGAGAACAATAACCATTTTTCCAAATGGTTAAAAACTATACAATGCCCAAAAATGACTGATGATTTTAAAATTCAATAGCAATAAAATCATCTTGCAGGAGTGTTATGTATGATGTCAGGAGATTTTTACTGTGATTATGGACTTTAGTTCGAATTTCAAACAATAGATGGCGATGCGTGCAATAAGCGCTCAGTCCAGACCGGATTTTTGGTATTTCGGGGTCAATTCAATACATTTTAATCTCCTTTTTTCGCATGGAAGAAGGGAGAGGCCGAAAAATCGAGCCTGTATTTAGCGGATATTGGTTGCAATACCATCTATCGATGCTCTTTATAACTAAAACTGAGAATCGCAGCATAAAAACTCCTGGCATCTTACATAACAATCCTGCAATATATATTTTTTTAAATATCTGTCCCCGTTTGCAAGTTATGGAATTTTAAAATCCTTCAGCCATTTTTGGGATATCCGGTATATTGCACCAAATGTATTTGCAATGTATATCACCTGTATATTGCAACCTTTTTAATAGTACTGAGTACATTGGACAAAAAGTTCATAATTTAAAAATTTCACGAAGATGTATTTTATTTAAGAAAATCATGAATCAATAAATATAGAAAATTCTCTGAATTTTTTTTAAGAAATACATTTCGCATATATTTCATCTCTGAAACATATACTAAAAAGCCCTTTTGCATAACACTTTCAAATTATAATACAACTTTCGAAGAGCATTAAAGAAATATATGTCGTTTATTTCCCTTTGCATTATCTAATACCAATAAGTATGCATTCCAGATTTTTTCTCAATAAAACATTAAAGTATTTACGAAATATATAAATTTTATGTCTTATCTAGCATATAAAATATATTAGCAACATTTTCCTGGAGCAATATGAAAAAAAATTAAATCACCGCTCACGGCTATCCTATAAAATAGTGAGATTTTACTACATTTAATTTTGTATATGTCAGAAATAAAATGCAATATGTTACCCACGATATTTTAAGTAAGATATTTGTCATTCTATGTCATGTTCTTTAAAATTTATTTCAAATGTTCCCAATAACGCGATAAAATTACAATGGTGTGTGCATTTATTTTATGACTCATATATCTGTATACATTATTTTTCACGACTGCCTTAATGTTTCAGAAATATTTTTATTTTTTCAAAAATATTTTTGTATGGCTACAGATGGCTGTTTACAAATAAAATATATAGCTTCTTAGTGTAAGATGCCTGTAAGATGCAAAATAGTATTTTTTTTATTAGACTTCTTTTAATAAAAATCATAGTTACTCATATCAATGTCAGATTTTATTATTTTCTTTTATATTTCAAATGCTTTAAGGTAAATTTGCTACATATTGGGTTCAAAATCAAATGTAAAGTTAATGAATCAACGTCATTATCATTCATAGAGATTTTAATCATAATATATGCAATCCCTTAAGGGGTCCGGGACATGAAAATCTTCAAATTTTCTAAAACTATTTTATTGCGTTAAAATTTTCTCTGGTTTTTTCTTCTTAAAATTATGTTTAAATTATTTTTCTATCTTAATTAGAACAGGAAATGTTATTTTTTCGTTTTGGTTTGGTTTCAAAATCTAGTCTTCAAGCAATGGGTGTCATGGAAACGACTTCTTGTAAAAATGCGTTTTTCTTCATGATGAGTTTTTTTCACCATTTCTCGTATTTAAATTGTTATAATTCAAGAACCGTTAAAGATAAATGGTTCAAACTTGCAACATGTTTTTTTTCATTTATTTTACTTTAATTTTGATTCAACAAATTAAAAAAAAAAAATATTTACTTTTGGAAATATGATATTTTTTATTGGTTACATCATTTTTTTTTAATTTAAAATTTAAATATTTTTCATTTTGAGTTAAATTAATATTTAAAAAAATGCTGAATCAAAATTAAAACATATATATTTCTGTTTATTTAAATGTAAAAAAAATGAAATTCTACAAAGAATATTTCGAATTGTAACGATTTTAAATTACCCCACTTTTTTAATAAATTTTAAATAAATAGAAAAAAGAGAAGTTATATCATGTGATTTTCATTACAAAGGATATAGTTAGCCATCACATTTTTTTTTTTAATTTTAACTCAATAAATAAAAACGATTTTAAAATATGTCCCGACCCCATTAATAGGGCTATTATGGTTCTACAATTGTGTTTTATGTATTAACATAAGACTGAACAACTGATGAAAATTGTAATATTGGGAATGATCTATTTATTATTTGAAGTGTCACTACAACCTGAAATATACCGGGTGGTCACAATTAAAACGATCCTACTCTGACCTTCCTATATATCCAACTACTCAGGGATTAATGTGGGCTTCAAATTTTATGTACATACTACTCAATACATAGGGAAACGGATTAAAAAAACAGTTTCAGGAACATTGATAAATGCCACTGTACAACAGAAAATAGGAAAAAAAGGCAAAAAAAAAAAAGAATAATAAAACCAAACACATGAAAATAAACTTTTTTGCGATTTAATTTTTATGACCCTAATGGAAAAAAGAAAACTAAACAAATTTAAACTGTCATTGTAACTGCGATTTCACTTCTTATATACCCATTGCTTGCTGCCATGTTCTGGGTATAAAAGAGAATAAAAACATGGGATAATGTTATTTCATCTGTAACATTTCAATAATGACAAACCAAGCAGTCATGCGTTCTAGCCATTTTGTTCTCCTTAACCTATATAATTTTTTGCTGTGAGTTTAAACTTAAAAATTCTTTCATATCGCGGCCTTGTATTAAACTTTTCATACTTGAAAGAAAGTGTCACTGTACTTCTGAGAAGCATCTCAGTCAACTAGTTAATATTGCGTTTGAAGAAGTTGTCCTGACTGCAAGTTTTACATCTTCATGAAGGAAACCCTATTGAACAGCATCCCGTACGCAGACAAGGCCCTTGTCACATGAACATTTAGAATGTTCAAATAAAGTTTGCAGGGATGCATCTATTCAGCGTATGGCCAATTTAATAATGCAACCTTTCGGGGGTTTCTGAAACTAATTTCTATTTGAGCAATTCATTTCCCCATGTCTTGAATAGCACGTCCATAAAATTTGAAGGTCATGCACTGTCTCCTAGTTCACTATATAGACAGATCGATATAGGGATGTTTTAATTATCGCCACCCTGTATATTTATGAAGAAAATATTTAAATAATACAGCATGGATTGTTAATATCTTAATGAAAAGTTTAAGTTAACTGATGCATCTTAGTTTAATCTGTAAATACACTGGTGTGCACAAATTAATGACGAAGCAGATAAATTACTATAAAACCGAACAAGGTAACAGAACGAACTAAAAGATCAGTCAGGAGATAAACCTGGGATCGATGCAGTACGGCATGCATATTTATATGGCATATAACATAAGAGGAACAGCTCGGAAGTGTTTAAAGCGCAGAGGCGATGAACGCTCAGCAATTCGGTGAAATCTATTGCAAGATGTACAGTGATTTCAACGACGGTTTTTTGAAACTACTGTGCGATATGACCAACAGTCAATACAAGAGATGTCATCTGGATGACTTTATAAAAGTTCGGAATGACTCACAGCATCGTTTCACAAGCCTGGAGAGCATTTCAAATGATGGGAACAGCTGTTCCGAGCATTCAGCAGAGATCGTCTACGAGCGACAGCAACCTCGAAATGCCACTATATTGTCCTACAGGCGAAAAGAAACAGATGGCAGACAGCTGGAAAATCGCAAAGCAGATGGAACAGACTACCTGACGTCGTATATAACGTTTTACCGTGGCCAGAAGGCTTCACAAAGGTAGTCTATAACGCACGGCGATCTGTATGGACAATAGTAGGGTCGCTCGTTTCCATGAAGCCAGGAACAAAAGAACTCGACACAACAGGTATGGGGTCGCGTACTCTTTACGGATGAGAGCCGATTTAGTCTGATGAGAGGTTCTGAACGTATACGCATCTGGAGGGAACAGATAACTTACAATCCTCTTCCAACATTATCGAAAGGGAGTGTTTTGGAGGTGTCGGAGTTCTCGTTCGGTGCGATATCATGCTTTGTAGATGAACAAACCTGCACGTCTCACGAGGATGTTCAGTTACTGGTGTCTGCTATCGTACCGAGATTCTCTTGCCTCACGTAAGTTTGTTTAGAGGTGCTATCCGGACTTTCTCTTCATAGACGACAATGCTACACCTAATCGTACAGTGACTGTCGCAGATCTCTAGTAGAGTGAATATTTTATTCCAGAAAAATATTTCTTTTTATAATTTGAGTTCTTAAAACAACCATGCAAAATAACATTATAATTATTTGTCATAATTTTTATTAGATATCTGCTTATAAAATTGTTCCAATATTTTTGTAAAAATAAATACACAGTCTATTTTTGATTAAATACGAAACATGGTTTGTCAAAACACGCATAAGTTTTTTTTTTCAGCTTAAGATATAAAAAGTCTTATCTGTAAATCCGCCTTAAGGTTATAAGGTGTAGTAATTTTTCCTCCAATAGAAAATCTTTATCGCCGCCAGTTTCTATTCCAATTACTTGTTTTCATCTGATTCTGCTGTGTTTTTGCCAGGTTTCTTTAATCGTTGCTCATTTACCTTTTCTGACATATAATCTGATAATACCACTAAAAGAATGTTTTCTCTTATGACCTGCCAAAGAAGTACTTTACTTGATAATCGGTAATTTTTTCGGCGTGTTTCAGCAGCGAAGTATTGATGAAGTGAGTTATCATAAATATTTTATATGGCATTTAGGCATGTTTATTTTGTTTTTTCTAGTCTGTTGAGACAATTAATAATAAATAGAATAAAAGTGTGTTTAATACTGGGTATTATTTCTCTTGTAGAAAGTAATTTTTTATTAAAATTTTGAAGTTATTTTATAGGTTTTTGGGCTTAATTTTTTATATTGTGAGTTTTATTTGTGTGTATTTGTAAACACTGTAAAGGTAATTATTAAAATTTTATAAGTTTTTTAAAAAGTGCATATTTAATTTCAGATATAATATCGGATTCTACAGAAGGTAACTGGATAATTTAGTTAGCATTCTGTCTTGAGTTTTCCACTTTCGTTTTTATTATTACACTTTATAGTGCAGATAAAATTTTAATATAGAGTTATCCCCGAAAAGCACTACTTTTTAGCGGTTTTTGAACAGAAAATGCATTTTCACTCATATAAGGAGTTAGAAAAAAAGCTATGAAAGTACATTTATCGTACTAAAAGCTCCGAACGCTAAATCGAATACACATTAGTGTTTGCAGAAAACCGTAGTCTATGTATAATTTTCTCCGAAATTTTTGCGTTAAAAATTACGATTTTTAGTATTCACGGAATATTTCCAACAGCAACATGCTTTCAGTCAACCACAGTATTCAAAATCTGTTGTATACGCTCGTTAAATTTTACGAGGGCAGGAGTCGTAAGTAATAGAAGTGAAACAATTATACTTACATGGCATATTGTTTGCATTGTAAGCAAATATATGGAAACGATTTACGAATATTTTAAACTAAGTTTCCAGTAAGAGAAAAGTACAAATGATAGTGTCAAACATATTTTTATGGCATTTGAATAAAACGACGAAAAAGACGTGGATGAATACGATAATTAGATGCCATCAAATACTGCGATGAAGGATTTCTACGGGTTTTTTTTCTATTCTCGATTTTATTAAAATCTTTGTACTCAAATTAAATACAACCTGATAAATGGTACATATAACATAAAAGTGATATTACAAACGCATTACAAATAGATGCTTCGAATTGCTTCCGCGATCACCATCAGGATTAAAAAGATTTTGCAATTGACGTGCAATTTTTAACAGCGGAAAATGTGACCGCTAGTGAAATCTATCGTCGAATGCAAAATGTGCATGGCACGGAGTGTACTTCACGCAGATCGTATTCCGATGGTATAGGAAGTTTCGTAGTGGAAGAAATAGTACTGACGACAGGTCGCGACCTGGGCAAGCGCATGTGGTCTTCTTCTACTACGAAAATCCCTACACCATCAGAATGCCGATCTGCGTGTCATACATTCTGTGCCATACACATTTTGCATTCGACGATAGGTTTCACTATTACTCACATTTTCCGCTGTTAAAAATTGAACGACGTCGCGTTGACACCGTTTGGAGGCATCCATGATGCGAACGATGCCTTTTAACGTGCTCCCACGTTATCACACACGCGTCTGGCAGATCTGACGATATCGTATGGATTCCCAGTAGTCTGTGCCATTTATAGGAGCATACGCAGTCATCTTTAATTTCAAATGGCGGCGTTATTACAACAATGCCAATTTCATTTGCACGACCATTAGTCTACAAAATAACAGTCTTTTATAAGTACCATAGGATATTAAATTCACGCATAGTTATAAGATTGAAATTAATGTTTTGCGAAAAAAATTCCATTACAATACTTTAATTTCGCATGAGCCCCAATTAAGTAAAACTTACCATTTTTTTTTTTTTTACATTTTGTAAAAACCTCGAAATAGGCAATTTATAATATAAGTGCATAATTTTTACTTTGCTTCTTTTTAAAGATATTTCTGCAGGAAATGAAGCAAAGCACGATTTTAACTCTCTAATCAGGATTTCTTTATTGATTTATCAACGTGAAATAATAAATAAATAATATTTATCTGTTGAATAATTAAAGGGTATTTTCGATTAATGATTACTTTCGTTACTTTTATTTAGATTGTCCACTTTTTTGTGTTTTAAATTTTGCGTTGTGGCAGTTTAAATACCAACTGATGTACTTTCGCGAGAGTGGTTTGGCATATACACTATATGGCCAAAGGTGACCGGTCACTTGCGATTTTAGACGTTTTGTTAAATATCTAGAAAAATACATGAGGAATTAACCTGAAGCTCCAGGTGTGTTAACAATATAGTATAAGACATATATTTCTGAGAAGATTTTTTTCCCAAAACCCCATAGGGGACCTTCAACAAATTGAAAAAGTACGAATATCTTTTGGATAACCCTGTAAAAACTAATGCAGCAAAAGCGTTCAAACTCGAGATTATTAAAATTGGTTCATTGCAATATACTGTGTTCATTTTTATGAGGATAGCAGGCATACTCGTTAAGCAATTAAGGTTTTTATATAAACAGTCCCAAATTTTGCCACGTTTTTTGCTTATAATTTGCAGAGTTCTTAATATAAAAGAAAGCTTTTTTCAGAATATATGACAAACAACATTGTACATAATAGTGTGCAGTTAGAATTAAAAAAATAATAAAAATTGAATGAAAAATGAGCAGGTTTACTAAAAAAAGTTTCACTGCACATGCGCGAATCAAAATATAATGTGCATAATGTGTTAGCTAATTGTATAGAGCAACTTTTGTAGAAGTCTTAAAAACATAGTTTGAAAAACCTGATAATAATCGTTCATATAATAAGCTAAAAATCCGTTGTTCCCAAAATGAAGCAAAAAGATGAGGGTTTGTATGCAACAGTATTACGTGCAATATTGTGTACGTTAAATTGGCACTAATCAATGGATATATGAATACAACCCCACATGTTTTTGCTTCATTTTGGGAACAACGGATTTTGAACTTATTCTATAAACGATTATTATCAGACTTTTCAAACTATGTTTTTGAGACTTTTACAGAAATTGCTCTATACATTTAGCTAACACATTATGCACATTATATTTTGATTGCATTCGCGCATGCGCAGTGAAACATTTTTTAGTAAACCTGCTCTTGTTTCATCCTTTGCAAAACGTTGCGATATTTGGGACTGTTTTTATAAAAACCTTAATTTCTCCACTAGTATACATGCTATCCTCTTCAAAATGAACACAGTGTAATATAATAAGCCGCTTATTAATAATCTCGAGTTTGAACGCTTTTTCTACATTAGTTTTTACAGGGTTATCCAAAAGATATTCGTTCTTTTTCAATTTGTTGATGGTCCCCTATGGGGTTTCGGGAAAAAATCATCGCGGAATTATATCACATATAGGGTAATTCCGGGATTTATGCCAAACATATTTTTGAATTTGTGTATAAAGTCCCATGGTGGACATAAAATAAAAAAATCACGCTGTGCTATTTAATGTTAAATATACAACGCGTGTAGTGCGACAAAAAATTCAAAACAAATTATTAATATTTTTTAACAATTTTTTTCTAAGACATTACACTGCGGCGCGTCACCCGTACATTCAGGTTGAGACGCCGCACTTGTGCGGTAGTTATGCCGCGCTTGTAATAAGAACAGAATGAAATTTTAAAAAAATATTCATATCTGGACTATAAATAACGATGCAATAACAAAATGAAACTAAATGGGTACAATGAACCGTATTAGTAGATTCAAATTAATAATTGTTGCCTACTTTCACTATTAAAATTATCCACTTATTTTTTTATGTTAAATTTTAATTGTTATTTCAGCAACAACGTAACATCAACGTATTAGAAAGGGAAAAGATAAAAAGTAAAACTGTGTTTACATAATTTATTTGTTAACCTTTTTGAGACCGGTGGCTTTTACACAAATTTTATTCGGTTGGAACCACTTTTTCAAAAGAAGTTACGTTTACTTAAATAATCATGAAACTGCTCTAATTAAACAAAGCAAATATTACTTTTCTTTTTTACTGGTGCCAGAAACAAATTTTATAAGCTCTTTATGAAGGTGCTTATATGCACTTATTGTCCCGAATGGTTTAAGAGACCTGTTTTTTCGACTACAATCTATAGAAAAAGTGTCGAAAAAGTACAGTCTTTATGTAACTACATTTAAACACATGATGCAACGAAGCCAACACTTCCACTTTTTGGGGGTAGTTTGCAAAGAACGTCTGCGTTACGCGTAATCCAATTTTTCATTATTATCATCTTGACTTGCATCTTTCTTGCCCTTCTTGCTTTTTATTTTCCCCTTTTCCTCCTTTGGTTTTAGTAAACTTGATAACATACCTAACATGGTTAGTCTGTGCAGAAAGAAAAGGAAAAGTTAATAACACTTAATCATCACGTACAAAAGAAACTGCGGCATGTATACCGGAATAGCAGTGCGGCACGTATCCCATTTTGCATGGTGCAGACGTCGGCCATCACAGTTACCTGCTATCGCTAAGGGGAATGGAGTAACCATACGCGCAATACTCTATACAAACGCTACACTTAGTTTTGACTTCGAAATCATGCATGCAGTTAGTAATAAGTGTATGAAAAGTAATTAAACATAACGTGTTTAAAAGTATGGACAGTGAAATCATGCACTTACGTCAAAATAAGGATTGTACTTCTACAAGTAAACATCGAAATGGGATTCACGCTATACACTAGTTAAAATAATCTCATTGTGCACCTATACTGTGCGTTTGACGACCACCTATTGATAATTACAAGAAATATAGGGGGTGCGGCATCAATCCCGAATGCGGCGACTCTCCCGGAGTTACCCTACTGTTTACACACCTGCAGTTTCAGGTTAATTCCTCAGGTATTTTTCTAGATATTTAACAAAACGTCTAAAATCGCAAATGTCCTGTCACCTTTGGCCATATAGTGTAAATAACTCCATTGTTTTTGTAACTCGTGAACATTTGTAAACATAAAAAAATCTTTGCCTATTAATCACCTGTGGCAAGAAAACGGACAAATGCCTTCAATTTAATTTATTAAATTATAATTATGTTCTTAAAATATTACTATAGAAACACACCATAAAAACACACCTTTTTTATACTGGCTGAAGAAGTCATTGAAAAATCAACTACAAAGTTCCTTCTTTACATACGAAAAGAAGTTAAGTCAAATAAATCAGTGAAAAATTTCTCATTTCAAAAACCACGTAAGTCAAATTTTTTTTCGAATAGGGGAGATGGGGGCACATGTGAACAGTTCGCATAAATATAGCTTTTTCTCATGACTGGATTAATTTCTATAAACAAAACCTACTTAATATAGTAAATAGAACTTTCTTTTATACATGGTATTTTTTTTAAATCACCTGTATAGTTCTTCTTACATTTTTTAATAGTTTTATAAATTCGAAAAATTATTCACATGTGCCCCATGAGCGGGGTAGTTGTGAACATACGTGGGGCACATGTGAACACAAGGAAAAAATATCTTTTCACATGCTTTTTATTCTGTGATTCATTTGTCATCGTAATCATTAGTTAATTAACTGTGCAATTCACCATAAATATATATATATATATATATTTCTCTAGTTTCTGGGTAATATGTTTAAGCAAAAGATTATAAAATGAAAATAAGTAGATTTTGGGGGTGGAGGCTTAGATGATTCATTAACTATTACTGAAAGAAAATAAAAAAAATAAAGAAGCAATTTTAAAAAAGAAATTAAAACTTTTAAATTTTGCTTAGGGGTTTTTGTTTGGGGAAAATTTTAGGGAGGGCGCGTTTACATACTATTTATCTCAAATCGGCCGAAATACGAAAGATTCCCACTGCTGTATTTCCCTTATTTACTTGTAAATTATAGATAAAGGAGGGTTTTTTAATGATTTAAAAAAAATCTCGACTATGACCCCCCCCCCCCCCTCCCAAACTTCTTTTGCTTTTGAAAGAGGGAGGGGGTTACAATAGAGATTTTACGGTAGTTATCAGTTTAAAAATTTTACTTTCTTAAAATATTACTCAGATCTATCTCCATTCAAAGAATCATATACATAACTGTTTTAGATATGGAAGTAAGCCATCATTGCAAGTTTAGAACAAATGTAATAGAAAAATTTGCAAAGTTGTTGAAGGTAATACTTTTGTATTAACAATGCATAAAAAATATTGTTGTAAGCTATTTAGTAAAATAATATATAACACTTATTTCATTTTAGAAAACATTAAATTTATTTAAAGTACAATTGAATGTAAACGAGCTTGTTGCTCTTTATGTATTTGCTGAAATATGTGTTTGATGAAATTTCAATGCAAAATCAACTTTGTGTGAGGAAAATATCTTTTATTTCAGGAAAATTATAGATAATGGAACTGACATTATTTATCATTAAGTTAACTGAAAGGAACAGAATTACAGAATGATTATTGGGGCACTTATGTACTGTTCATATCTGCCCCAACTTATCTGTTCACAAGTGCCCCACATTGCTGCTTCTGTTAAATTGATAAATCATTAACACTTCTCAATTTTAGAAGAAAAAGAACGTTATCAAAAATATTTATTAGTATTCATAGTATATGTTAAAACACTCAAATTCAAATAAATGAATAAATAAATAAAGTTATACGCTTAGCAACTTGGAACAAAGATTTTACTTTTGAGATCTAAAAACAGTGTTTTAGCTACAGAGGACAAACAAAATGTCAAAAAGCTTCAAAAATTTTTTACCATAAGTCTACAGTTGGTATCATCTTTAGTAATTTTTTTCAAATTAAAAAACTTATAATAACTATTGAAAAACTGCGATGTTCACATCTGCCCCTGTTCACATGTGCCCCCATCTCCCCTATACTTTTTCTGTCGTAAATGCTTCCTTAAAGGTAGAGCCATGATCTGAATGATAACCAAACGTTAGTGTATTCCTTTCTCTTCAACCAATACCTTCTGATTTTCGTTCTGCTTAAACAAAAAATTTAAACGACATTACTTAAATGATTTGAGTGGTTTTTGCGTGGAATATCAGATGACATTGCAACCATAACATTCGATTTTATGGAAAATGTGCCAATACTACTTATTCCAATAGTAAACATTTTTCATTTATGACAACTATGGGTTTATTGTTTTAGTATAAATTATCTTAAAACAGGTAAATCGATGTTTTACATGTATCGCAAATGCATTGCTAACAAGGGAGCAAATGAGGTTTGCTCTATATTGTTGCATTCTATTTAAAAAGCATTGAACTACATATTAAGCATTTATATCTGTTTTCGAATAGTTGCCGTTGTAAAAATAAAATCAACACGATGTCGGGATTTATGTCGGCTTTGACCGACGGCAGAGGATTTGAAAAAATATATATCGGTATTTTCCTGCACTTGGTCATTCATTTTTACCAAATGACCATGATTTTGGGGTGATAAAAAAATATGCGAGTGTGATCGTATCTACTTCCCAAAAGAATACATTGATTTGATTTCGAACTCCAGTTCAACACTTACTGTCAAGAGCTGAAAACTGAAGATGTTTTGGACTTCAAGAAATGGTGGCCGACTTTATATAAAAAAAACATATTTTTCAACAGAATCGTACGAAAAAAGTGTTCCAAAAGAAAAGTAACAACGACAAAAAAAAAAAAAAAAAAAAAATGTTCATTCAATATACAAGAGTTTTCACTATGAGGCTGTTAAAAAAGGCACTGTCATAGTTAAGGAATTTATTGATCGATTCGAAAAAAGATTCATTTATCTTGATGAAAAAACTTTCAACCCCTGTGTCACTTTCATCAGCGAAAGCCTAATATGCAGCGAAAGTGTCAATTAATAGTAGAAAATTAGACGATTTAAAATGTGTTCAGGATGGCCTTTTGGAAAAGCATATGACATTTTATCCAAATATATTTAGGTACCCAACTGACAATGTTGAAGATAATGCAATTGAGAATGAGGATAAATATGAGTACGCACCATAATGAGAACAAAACATAAAAATGCTGCTGTATAAGTATTACCTTTATTAATTTTGATTAAAAATATGTTTATAATATGACTGTTTTGTTCAAACTAAATAACACCTGACATTGTTTCTTGCTAAAACAGCATAAGCGAGGAACAGTTTTTCTGTTATTCTTCTTTTTATTATTATTAAATTATAAAAAAAATATTCGATAACTACAAATGTTGAGGTACAAACTCTATTATCAGTCCAAAAAAAAATCCATAAAAAATAGTTTACTTGTTAATAATATAGTTTTTTTTTTCTGAAAAGTTCTGATTCGGTGACTTATGTGGTTTTTGAAATGATCGATGCAATTGCTTTTCACACTGAAACTTGTTGATTGACAAAATTTTATTACGTATCTGCTACAGTTCTTTAATCGTCGTTCATTTAGCTTTTCTGAAATTAATTCGGTTAACAATACTAAAAGATTGTTTTTTCCTTCTTTACTGCTACAAATACTTAATTGGTTATTTCTTTCACAATTATTGAAACGAAAGGTATTGATAAAGTGAATTGTCAAAATAATTTATTGCTCTATTTAGTATGGGGATTTTTTTTTATTAATTTAAACTGTAGAAACTCATAAAATGAATTAATAGTTTTGATTGTAAATTTTAGTTTATGATGTTAATAACTATCCATAAATAAAGATGATGAAGGAAATAAATAATGAGTGTTTAAGCTAGTTTCTGTCAATTCTGTACAAGAAAGCTAATTTATATAGCATATAAATATAGCATATATATATATATATACATTAAATTAACATTACCGACCACGAACAAAAACTGTGAAATTATGAATAAAATGACATTAACAAATAAAGTTCTCCTCCAGCACACTTAACATAGATTCCAAAACCATAGTAAAAACAGCAGAATTTGAATAACAGAAATGAAAATATATATATACCAGATGTTATGTAAAGAGTATAGTCCCTTGTACTATCTTATGAGTATTAAAATGGTAGAAAAAAAGAAAAATATGGATACCGATAAAAATAAAAGAAAGGCTTACATATTGAATTACTTTATCAAGGATACAAAATTCACATATATAAGCATAGCAGTCGTTTTCTGTAGAGAAAATGCTAAAAGCTAAAATTTTTTCCCCTGTACCCAAACGACTACTTGACCATAATAATAGAAGAGAAGTGAAAACAGAATAATATTAAATGCCTTAAAATGGAAAAAAAAACAATATAACCTATTAAATAATTTATATTATCTTGTATAAATGAAATAAAGTAATATGATTCAGCTTACCCTATATAACCCCACATTATTTAAACCAAATTCGCTCCTGCACATGTACTTTACCGCTATAACTTTAAGGTTATTTTTGCAGTTAAGTTAAAACAAATATTATATCTTATGGTTGCAGTTATACTTTTTATATAAAAGGGGCCATGAAGTTAAAGTATGCTTCATGTCGCTATCTTTTAGACCCGATTTTGTGAACGATACCGTATTTAATTTAATTAGACAAAATATCAAGTTTCAATGTATGATGTGCGTTAAAGGGTCACCAAGCTGATCACCACATGAGGATATTTAATCTACAATTACGAAATTTATTTTCGAGAAATATTTTTTGTGCTAGGGCAGGGGGGAGAGATTTTGGTATGTTTCTTGTATTGTAATGGATGTGCTTTTATATAGATAAGAAATCTTTATTTAAAATACTCTATGATAACCACAAAAACTGGTTTTACCATACAAAAATTATAAAAACGTTGGACTTCAAAATTATATGTAATTCTTGTAAAGGGTGTTTACGTTTGCATGAGTATTTTGTTGCTTGAAATTTTATACAAATTTTGCATCAAATGCGAATTTTTCCTGGTTTACATGTATGTCTAAATTATATTAAGGTAGGACACAAATTCATAATAATACAAAAAGATTATTATGGGACTAGAATATTTTAAATCCCAACAAAAAGTTTTCGGTAAAAAAAAAAGCGCCAAGTTCTCCTCCTTAATGTTTTGGCCAGAAAAAGTAGTGATATCTGATGTTCGCACAAGTTAAAAGCCAAACATCCCAAATCTTTCATTGAAAATGGCTTCCTGCGACTTGGCCGTTAATGCCTTCTACAGCATTTCAAAATTAATGATTGGAAATTACGCATTTATGAATTATTTAAATATTAAAAGTAATATTAGAATGCAAAGAGGCAAATTCACATAAAGACATTATAAGTAAAAGATTTCTGATAACTACCATTCAGTTTCAACAAACATTAGATTTGATTACAGATCATTTAGTCCACTTGCGGTTTAATTGCCATTTTGTACGGTTAAAAGCTAAAGTCATTAACGTAAAACCCAAGAAATAGAACAAAATTTACTTACTTCATATCTCACAATATGTTACATTATATTTCATTGTATACTATTGAAATCTTGTGTATTGACGAAAGAGATTTTTTTTTCGTTTGAACATTTATTATAGTTTGTTTGCAAACATTAAGAGGTATTCGATTTATAAACTGTTAAAAGTTGATATTAATTATGTTTTAGCAATTAGGGATATTATCTACTGAATACAAGTATTTTGTTATTTTTAACTTCTAAGCATTTAAATAGACGGAAGTTGTTTAAATGCATTTTTCAAATGTATATTTTATTTCTGTATTCTGTGTCACAAAATGCCTAAAATAATCAAAAAATGTAGTTGGCATGTAGCTCATTTGTACATATTTTAAAATTTGAAAAACTCTCATGAAAGCATTAACGGCCAAGTCGCAGGAAGCCATTTTCAATGAAAGATTTGGGATGTTTGGCTTTTAACTTGTGCGAACATCAGATATCACTACTTTTTCTGGCCAAAACATTAAGGAGGAGAACTTGGCGCTTTTTTTTTTACCGAAAACTTTTTGTTGGGATATCACTACTTTTTGTATGTTTTTTCAAGTTTGTTATTCTAAACTATATTAATATGAAAAAACTTAAATTTCGGTACTTTTATGTTAGCAGGGAGCAAATCTCCTCATTAGCCTTTTGTTTTTTCGCCAATAGCAGTTTTCATTTTTCACATGTGTAAATTAGAAACAATGCTTTGATTTTTAAATAAAATATTTTGGTTTATGTTATTATTTCTTATTTATTTATTTATTTATTTCTATGCTAAATATTCTATTAAATAAAATGAGGGAAATGCATCTATTTTAAATGAGATGACTGAAAAGTATATATATTTAAATGAAATGAATGCAATATGAACAATGGAGTTGGGAACAGTATTTGGCGATTTGCCACTTGCGCCCGGCTAACATAAAAATACCTAAATTTATTTTATTGAGCTTTACAGTTTTGTACGTTATTTCTTTTTATATTAAAGTACTAACCGCCTCTAGCAAGCAGTATTTACCGTATTACTTCTTCTTTCGCCAATTCGGAAGCTTTTGATAGAGAAATCAGGAACTCTTTACGATCATGGAAGCACATCATATATTTTGTGTTGTTATGTATTTCATCTTTCATGACAAATATCTCTTAACTCACTTATGCATGCTTCCTTAGCAGTTACGATTCGTTCTCTAATGCGGACATTTTTAATCCTATTAAGTAAACTTTTCTAATTGGGCTCACTGCCAATTGTTGTATTTTTAACTGATACGACTGGGTACAAGTGAAATGGTTCTTATGAAATCCTTTGACAATATCTGTATTTGCATTAAACCATATTGATGCTAATATCTTTTTGTTTCACGTTAACCTTTTCAATAGACTCGATTACGGAAGAGTAGAAGGTCTACCGGCTCACTGCCATGATCCATTTGAAAATCTATCATTCTTCTATTCTTCTCATCTGATCGTGTTGAAGAATTAGTCAATGTGCCATGGTTTTAAAATTTTAGCTAATTTTACTCGAAACCCGAAAATTAAAATGCGAGGAACCGGATTATAGAAGATTCATTCTAACGTACATATTGATTAACAGGTTACACATATTATAGAATTATAATAATCATAAGGAGAACTGGCAGTTTCAATGCTTTAATAGTTTCCGTAAATTCTCTTTATATAATACAGAAGTTTTAGCGGTGTAAAGGTTAACAACATAGTCATAGTAAGTATAAGAACAGTACAATATAATAACAATAGCAGAGGTTTTGGGCAGTGACGAAACTATTAGCACTTTGGAAATATTAGTACGTTATATCATTTAACTATTCAGATGATATGCGGAAAAATAAAAATAGATGGCTCGCATTAATAATTAACTCATTGAAAAATAGCCACTAGCGTCAAATATTCGCCAAGCTTGGCGACATTTAGCAAAGTTTCGCCAAATTTGGCGAATCAATCCTCAAATTTGGCAACAAAAAATGTTTTGTTTATTCTGACGTCATAATGTATTACATATGTATTATATATTATACACATACCTATAATATGTATGATGCAAATGTATTACGTATTATATGCATATGTATAATAAGTATGATGCATATGCATAAGTTCATTAACATCACTAAAACGCACTTAAAGGAATAGTGTTTCAAAAATAGTAGGGATAATTGCCAGATTGACCAGAGTGCTATTGAGATTAGAATACCGACATTTATAATAGACGTCTGTGCACACCATCACCTCATCGAGTTTAAGCTGAAATTTTAGGATTAGTTAAAACTAGATTAGCATATTTAAATGCAATTGGTCTGTTAAGTCATATCTTGGTAGAAACCACCTGAAGACCTAATTTTAGTGGTTAACTGATAGGTTTACTATTGTATTTTCCCGCATCCAAAAGTTTGGAAACATGGAGGAATGGGTGCAGGAAAACACAATAGACAATCCACCAATTAACACGTAAATTCGGGTCTGTAGGTGGTTTCCACAAAGATATAACTTGGCCGATCAGTTAAATTTCAATACGCTAATCGATATTTAACTAATCCTAAAATTTCAGCCGTCAACTCGATGAGGTGATGATCTGTGCAGACGCCTCCCGGTCTTTAATAAAATTTGTTTTAAGGAAGTAAAAGATAGAAAGATGGACAGATAAACTGAAAGATTTGCTTTATTAAGATTTTTGTAAAAGCATATAAAAATTCATTCAGCTTGAAATCATGTAACACTTTTATAACTCAGGCTAATTTTCTGTAATCGGGTTTTGGCGACCAACATATCTTATGTATAACTATAATCTTTCTTTTACAGATTTAAAATTAACAATAAATTAACAGTAAGTAGGCTAATAATACAATATAATAAAATTAGCAGCGGACTTCGGACGCCGCATCTGTCGCACATCGTTAAAGATAGTTTATTAGTTACACATTTCATTTAATTAAAAGGAGATTTTTAAACTTTCATATGGAATTAGGATATTTTTCCACTATGATCTTGGCATTTTTTAAAAATCTTGGCGCAATTCGGACTTTAGAAACTGAGATGTGTTGCCAAATGATATAAACAATTACGAAAACAAACCTGATGAACTTTTATGTTATTTATATGTATTTATATACATATAAACATTTTATTTATACATGTATAAAATATTATTTTTTATATACAGATTATTTATGTTGGTATATAAAAATAAATAAACGGGTTTCTTACATTAAATAAATTGTATACATATGGAAAAAATTGCTTGTGTATATGACACAGTAAATAGGTTGCCAGAAAATACGTTATTATCAAATTTCTTTTCTCGTCAAGGCTATTTTCTGTATTTCGCCGAGGCTACTATATCGGAAACGTACCGAATTGCGGTTATATTTTGTTAAATGTTTTACTGTTTTAATATCGTAAATATATCATAACCTATACTGATTAAAATTTTTAGGTATATTCATTTTTTCTATTTAACAGACATCTTTGGAAAAGCATATATATAAAATGTTGTTCTGCTTGAAATCACGTGACCTCCTTCAAAGCTCTGTAATCGAGTTTTGGCGACCAACATTGGCACAATTGAATGCGTAGGAACTGTTTACGGCCAAATGAACACCCCCCTGTATGAAGGGTTTAGAGGCGGAAATTCAGTGTTTTCAGATTTTTCTGGTTAATTGTGCTACAAACCCGACTTACTTGTGAAATTTCATGATTCTACGACTTTTAGAAGTACTTTAGTTATTTGATGATGCGAAGTGAGTCAGTGACAAAAAAGCGCTTTTTCGGAATTTAATATTTCGAAAACTACTAAACATAGAAACATGAAATTGTGGAACCTTAGTTCAGTTTGACCATACGAACATGTGTATAAAAGAAAAATATCTATATCTCTCCCTAAAACGACGTTATGAGGGGGTGAAAAGTATGCCGAAATGGTTCAGGAAAAGGTAGCTTACGGCTTGTGCGAACTTGGCGGACGCACTGCCGTGCTCCCAGATGCACTAGTGGATATACTAGACTCTTTGACCAGAACAATTCTTTGCAATTGCAAACATAAGTTTAATGAAAAAACAAGGAGTGGTTCAAGGGTGCACAGACTCCATGAAGAAATGTAGATTTTTATTAGACATTGACTAAAATTAGGTTTCATTTTCGTTTTTGGCCCAAAATCACAATTCTACTGAAATTTCGTTTTCGGCGAAAATGCGAACGAAAATTCGATCGGACCGAAACTCGAACGAAACTATCTGCATTACAAAAATACCATTTCTTCGTTTGGAAAATATCTCCATTACTCATTGATTTCAGCTGTTATCGGCTCAAATTTGATACTCTTCATTTAATGCTATGAACTTAACTATTTATAATTATCAGTCATCACTGACTCAAGACATGATTTCAAATTATAATGCAAGCAATGCATATATGACTAAACTATAAAGACACTTTTTTACGTGCTCATTAAAGAGGTCGACCAAACAGCAATAGAAAATGTTTAGTTTTATACCCCAAAATTGTTTCAAATAATCTTTGAAAATGTTCTAGTATTACAGATGATCATTTATAAAAATTATTATAAAAGATAAAAATTTAGGTAAGTGTACCTAAAATATTTTTAAATTGGAATAAATTCGTATAATTAAAGAATCATTCTGTGGCGTTCATGAATTAATTACATTTTATTTTATATGAAAATAAACATTTTTGGTCATCGACACAGAGCTTTGCATCTAACCTCTGACTAAATTAATATCTAAAAAGCTTAATAACTTGGACCACACGTGTAATTATTAATGATTATATATATTTAATTAACTAATATAAATAATTCTCCAATATCTATATTTACGTATGCTTTAATTAATTTAAGAAATTGGAAAATTTCTTTTTTGCTTTCGTCCGAATATAGGTAGATTACGAAATTTCGGTTTTAGTTATGTTTTCGATCGTAAAAACCTATTTCGGTAGATCCTTAATATTTCTTGAAAAGAAAAAGAAGAACAAGCATTTGAAAAGCACAATTATTTGGAATAGTATCTAATATAAAATATCTTAAAATTAGGTTTCTGAAAGTTTCGAAAATCTTATATTATTCGAATTATAAATATTATGTAACATTCGACTACAGTATTCAAGATGTTAGATTTTATGTGCATTAGATGAAAACGACAAATACCTTTCAAAACTGACGCTAGTGTGATTTACTAGTGCTATAGACTTTATTGTATAGACTTATCGGACAGACTGTATTTATTTTATTATGCTTTTTAGAGTGCATAAAGACAATAATACAGTGAAAGTTTGCATGCAAAAAGCATCGCATGACTTGCATTCATTGATAGTCTGATTTTTCCGGTTAAAATACTTTTTTGTTTTTTGTCATTTAGTCATATTGCATGATCCTGGAAATAATACCAATTATAGGGGGTTAGCTGTCGAACTGATATTTAATTGTGATAAATGTTTTTGAAGCAAAATATTTATAATTTTCGTTCAGATACTGCAAATGGCTTTATAGAAATGGCAAGTAGAAAATGTTTTTATGCGATTCTATTGCACTTTTATAAGACATTTGTAATCTTATATCATTTTGATTTACAGACTTCTTATATATGAAAGAGAAAATTTTTTTATATTTTAAATGCCGAAATACTATCAAATACTATTAATAGTGAAGACTTGACAGTCGGTAATTTTTGACAACTTTCAGTACCAATTTATTAATGAAGCGTGTTGTCAAAGGCATTTTTTATTTTATTTTATTATGTAATCTGAAGAAACTATTTATATGTATAACTATTTTTGAATGCGCACTTTCTGTCACGCTACGTAAATCTCAGCGTTGCTTATAAAGCCATTTCTACGAGTTTTTGTGTAAAAATCAGCTAATAGAATTGACGTATTTCTAAAACATCAAGAAGTAAGGAAATAAACAACGATGTATGTTCAGTTTTAAGTATTTTGATTATATTTTATATTCTAAATATAAATGAGTAGTAATTTTTACTGAAATTGATCTCTTCTTAATTTACAAATTATAGTGTATTATGTAAATGTTCTTATTATGTTAGATAATTTTTTATGGTCCTTTATTTTTAAGGTGTTCCTATTTTTCTGAATAAAATCTTAAATGTATCATTAAAAACTTATATTAATTTAAAAAGTATAACAACATTTAAAAGTTTCGCGAATTATATTTTATTATTGACAAGTCTAGTTTCATTGTATTTTTTAAATCCCTGAGAAAAATTTCGTATTTTCATGTAAATGCATTTCACAATGTTATATTTTTATAACAATAATTTAAAATAAAAAAAAAAAAAAACTATTTAACCTAAATTATTCATTAACTTTGGAAACGAACATTTTTCTTTTCGAACTTGTATTTGAAATGGTTATTTGATATTTATGTTGAATGGAAAAAATTTAAATTAACCCTTATTTTTTTACAAATTACTGATAATTAATTTATAAATTGCACATAAACATCGGACATAATCCTTTAATAAAAATATTATGTAAAACATTAAACCCAAATTTTTGACGCACGGAGAAACATCTGAAAAAAACTATTTTTATGCGATACATTTGTAACAGCTGGCAATTTAAAAACAATATTTGCATAAGTGAAATATTTATTTCTATGAATTACTTAAAAATAAGAAGATATCTAAGAACAATAGGAATCTTCTCAAACATATAATGATTATTTTTTCAATGCCCATATATGTATTCTGATTAATTTATTTTTTATTCTTTTATGCAAGTAAAATAAAGACAAAATATTTTTAAACAGGACGTTCTTATTCAATTCTTATGTGATACATAAATAGCAGAATTCATTTATTTTTATAAGAAGAACGGAAAATATGTTACTTTTTTTTTTTTCGTTTGAGGTATGCTTAAATCGGAAATTATGAAATATTCTTACGATTTTTAACTAATTTAAAGCTAAATAAATTTTATACATTTACAAAAATATGTAAAAAAATACATTTAATGTTATTTAAATGACATGATATTTACCCGCTTCGATTTTTGTTTAAAATTACTTTATTTATTGATCTGCATATAAGTATTTTCTTAATAGAGGATGACATGCGCTTAAATATGACTATATGTGAATCTTAATTGTTTGTGCAATGACTCAATTAGTTACAACTAAATATATTTGTCTCTATTTTAGTGATGGCACATTGAAGAAAAAAAAAGAAAAACTTTCAATATTACGACATACGTATTGAAAATATATTCACAAAATAAGTAATAATAGTTTGTAACTCATTTTTTCATATTTTTAGTTGTAGCATTGTAGCATTTATATTTATTGATAAGCAGTTTAAAATATATATTACTAATCACTTCTTTGTTTTTATTAAGATAAAACAATACATTCAAATGTTTTGCTTCATCAATCACTAAATGGCATTTTAGTAAAAATAACCAATGCAGAAGTAATATATAGTAATATCCAATAAATAATGCAAAAGTAACCAAAAAAAAATTAACATCAATGTTAGTGCTGTTGAGTTGTCATCAATGTCTGTAAAACATGTCTTCTGAACAAAAAATGTTTATTTTAGAACTGATAGAATCCGTAAAACCTATGTTGCTTGTTTATAAAACTTATCATTATACTAAAGAAACAACTCGAACATATTTACGAAAATAAGTGGCAGCAAAATTAGTTTAATTTTTACAAATGCCTTTTTAAATATCGAAAATATTTTAATTTCTGTGGTTTCTACAGATAAAAAACGTATTTCGGTATCATGGGCAACACAAAAGATACTGTTGCGTATTTTTGTTTGTGGTTATAATATAATTTTCGATATTAAGAAATATTCTTCTTATATTAACAATGTTTTAATACGGCTGAGAAAAAAATAAATAAAAATAAAATTAAAGTAAAAAACTCAACTATGTATTTTTGCTTTTAGTTATTACAATCGATAATTTAAGTAATTCACATAAAATAATTAATGTGAACATTAAAAAGGTCCACAACCTTTCTTAAAAGGCGACTAATGTAAGTAAAAAGATGTTACAAGTTTAAAATATGCATTTTATTTAAAACTTCTTAGTACTTTCAAAAAGGTCCACAATCTTACTTAAAAGGCGACTAATGTAAGGAAAAAGATGTTACAATTTTAAAATATACATTTTATTTAAAACTTCTTAGTACTTTCAAGCCTTCCAGATTCATAATCAGAGAATATCTTAATAACTAAATGTTGTTTATTTATACAAATACGTCACTTTGTTTTGAAAATGAAAAACCCGATAATTACTAGAGTTGAAATTAGAAGTAGCAGATTCTACTTCTTTTCAAAACAAAGTGACGTATTTGTATTAATAAACAACATTAATTATTAAGATATTCTCTGATGATGAGCCTAAAAGGCTTGAAAGTATTAAGAATTTTTAAATAAAATGTATATTTTAAACTTGTAACATTTTTTTCACTAGTCGCCTTATAAGTAAGATTGTGGATCTTTTTAATGTCCACATTATTTATTTTATGTTGAATCAAGGTGAAAAATTGAGTTTCGTCTTATGATGTTATAAGTAATTCACTTTTAACCATCATACTAACCGATTAAATTAATCTAGTATGTTAAATTTTTACAGAACACGCCAAGAACTTTTTCCAAAATATAAATTCTTTTTCATAAGTCTTATTACAGACATGGAAATTTTCTGCCGAGTAAAAATAAAAAATAAATCTATAACCCGCTTCAGTTCCTATCATCTTTCCCTTTCTTTAGTTCAATAGCTTTGAAATGGAAGAACTGCCTCATATTTAAGAAATATTTCAGATATATTTTATTTTCTCCCTAAACTGATTTAAGTGTTTTATGCTTTACATTCTTGTATAAAAAATGTTCTCAATCAAATACAATCTGGCTCGGTTCCAGTTTTAAAAAATATATTTGGGAGAGACTACAAAAAGATAAATTTCATATTTTGAACATAATATTTTAAAATGCAGCTTTTTGTCTGTATAAGTAGTTTTCTTTTCTTTTTTTTCTTACATTCTTTTACTCATTTTAATTCATTTTATTTATATTACACAAAAATAAAAGTTTATTTTAACATTTATACATTAGCTGTAAAATATGAACTGGAATAAGTAAAAATTTCAGAATATTGTGGTTTCACTTCAGAATTTACTTCCTGTTATTATTTAGTAAACTGCGCAAGCATAATTCCATCACACATTTCGCTCGAAAAAAATTGTTCGATAAGCGAATAAAATTTTGTCAGAAGGACAATTGAAAATGTGATAACCAATGTATTCTCTGACATTACATATTTATAGCAATACACTGCACAGTGTCGAGCACTTATTTATAAAACGAATTGAATATTTCCAATGAGCGAAAAAAATGTCCAAGCCGGGGCTCGAAACCCAGATACGTGGCTTAGCATTGCCAATGCTCTGCCGTTTAAGCTACGTGGGCTGACAATCGTCGTATTTCACTCAGATTACCTTATCGGTAATAATATCTGGTCTGTCACGTAGACAGTTCAACAAAATACAGAACAGTAAAGGAACACCACAGAAACGATGAGTATGTAGATATACTATTATTTTTAACAAAATCAAATTGATTGGTATAGTTATCATACGAATTGAATCATTCCAACTGAGCGAAAAAATGCGCAGGCCGGGACTCGAACCCGGATTCCTGGCTAACATTGCCAATGCTTTGCCCTTTAATCTACCTGGGCTGACAACCGGCGAACATATTTATCTCAGATAACCTTATTAGTAATAACATCTGTTTTGTCACGTAGACAGCTCAAAAGAATACACCACAGGTAAAGGAACTCCATATAAACGATTGGTACGAATGTAAGCCAAGGATCAGGGTTCGAAACAGATATCATAAATTCCCGGGCCGCCATCTTGGAATTTTGCTTGTCGTGAAAACTCCTTTTCCACCAAGTATTAAATTATTCCTAGTATTTTTGAAATTTTGCTTAATGGACGTCAAAAGTTTGGTTTCTTTATGATGTGTAGGAAAGCATAATTTGAAAAAAAATTATATTTTATTTATTTTATTGAATCATTTGGCCTGGGATTACGATGCCTCGCTGCAGATCAACTTAGAATGTAAGTCTATATTGCGATGTAAACAAAGCGTACACTGCATTTCAGTGCCTCGCGATATTACGCTAACCTGAATCCTCCCTACATCCACGTGCTAGGCAAATTATTGAAAG